>JBBBDQ010000917.1:540000-1035000 GCA_037127315.1 Ascarosepion bandense | reverse complement strand
AATTGATTTTCTAAAATATTTATTTTAACTTATGTAAATAGTCAAAACTATTATTATTACAAAAAAAATGTAGCAATAAACACACCTCATCAGTCAACGCACACATATATAACCTATAAATTAAAGCAGACAGATCATCAGATCATAAAACGGCACCCACTATCACTTTAACAAAAATGTGTAAAAGCCAAATTCTACTATCAATCAACACACACATATATAAGCCACACATACAGGTGTATATAGCACACACACACACTCACTACAATTAACGACAGCAGTAGCAGCAAAAAATGACCATTTGTTGAAGGGCACGGTCCACAAGCGGATGTGAAAACAAGCTCTCCTACCATTCAGATAATGAGATTTTGATCTTGAAATATTAATGATTAATAAATAGGTAATACCCAACACCTTCTTTACCTTTCTTTATTATACCAAATGCATTGTGATAGCTTTCAAATACCTACCTATACACCTAATATACACAAGCTTCAAGCAAATTACAAAACTCTCTTATTATTACAATTTAATCAATATGAAATATACATTTCTACACTTAGAAATTTCTCTTTTACATATGTTAAAATATTTTGAAAAGAATATATTTTTTAACTAGATTGAAATACAAAATCTACAGTGTTTTAGCAAAATACGTATTTATTTTTAAATACTTTTCAGCCTTTAGATCTTCTTCATCCATCCTTAAGTTCAGGATTACATATGTTGGAACATTCATTGGCTGGTGTTAAGGTAAGCTTTTGTGCACAAAGGTCATTCCAATAATACTGAAGTCCTCAATTCCTGTATGGAATTAGTCCTAAAGGAACCTTGGATGTGTGAAAGGTGTAATGGAAAAGGGAGAGACAAGTTCAAAGTTCATTACATTCACCCAAATATATTTGGGAATGGTATGAATCCATCTCTTCTCCCTCTAGCTGTGGATTAAATAGTAGAACAGACATTAGCTGTGATTGGCAACCTGTCTAAGAGAGGCACTCATATAACTTCAAAACTAGTTGAGCATGGGGCTAGCAACTCCATCCTGTGAAAACTTGCTACTTGTTATGGAATCCATGGTAGCAATACCTAGCATGCTGAGAGAGCTAGAGACCCATATTTCTCAGGAAGTCTATACGACTTAAGATCTGTGGACCCATACCCCTAGAAAGTCTATAGCAGTGCTTCTCAAACTATCTGATATGGCAGACCGGTAGTTTTTTTTTTTTTTTTTTTTTTCAATGTGCCAGAGATCGACAAGCAAAGCAAGCCAATCCAGCTGAGTAAGAGGTGGGGGACTGTGGACCCCGGAATTTTTTTTTTTGAGATTTGTATCCTAGGATGTGCGTTGTGGCGCAGTGGATATCGGCACAGAACGAGAAATCGGGGAGCTGAGTTCGAATTCCAGCTAAATTCATTGCATTCACTTACGCGCAAATACCCTTGGGAAAGGTATTAATCCGTCTCTTCCCTCCAGTTATGGGTTAAATAACAACAGATTGGGTTCTATAGTTTTGGTCAGCAACGAGTCTACCGCAGAAAGCAATGGCAACCTACTGCGGGATAATCTTCTGCCCAGTCAGTCATGTCTCTTTTGAGACATGATCGCCCAAGCATGTATCAAGTATGGCACTTAACTGACTGTTTCAGGGACAATTTGAGACTATCTGTAATAAACATGAGGACATGATATCTTGTTCATTCTAAGGGCAATCATCATTGACGTAACAAGTCTTCCCAGTGTGCCATTGACCGGTACCATATTTGTGCTATATTAGTTATGGCCACTGGTTTCGAGGGTATATATTTTTAAAAATCCCAGAAAAAAATATTTAAAGTTAATATTAATACTTTATAAGCAATTTGAATTTAATAATGCCATAGAGTTTTACTATTGTTTCTTTCTTTTCTGGAAAATCTCCGCGTACCAGCAGACAATGGTTTGCGTACCGGTGATGGTACATGTACCACACTTTGAGTAGCATTGGTCTACAGGACTGGAGATCTGTGGATCTATTCTTTGGGAATTCCATAGGATTTGAGATCAATGGGCCATACGCCTCAAGTAGTCTACAGTACTTGAGATCTGTAGACCCATATTTCTCAGGAAGTCTATTAAACTTGAGATCTGTAGACTTGTACTACTCGGGAAGTCCATGGGACTTTAGATCTGTGAACCTATACAACTCAGGGCATCTATGGTATGTGTGCGAGTGTGTAAAAGGACTTTGAGAACGTAGAACAATAAAGAAACTATCTATTTTTTGTGTTTCAATAGAAAATGGCATTAATTCTCTGATTAATTTGTTAATTAAGAATGAGGTATAAGAATGCATCATATAAAAAGCTTTGTCACTTCTGCTATCTGAATTCTCCCGCAATTGCCATCTTGAAAAAATGTTTTCATTCTTTATAATTCCCATCACTCTTTACACTTAAAATAAAAGAATGAACATGAAATTGAAGTAGATAGACTAAACTATCACCCGGTTCACACTCCACCCATGTCTATTGAACAGGTGTAGAGGCTCATCCCTTGTTCCCTGTTTAGGATGTGGCTTCCGGCTTTCTCTTTCCAATCTTCTCACTTTGTTTTTTTTTTTACAATTGGAGTAGATAGATCTATCTATCGCCCAGTTCACACTCCACCCACGTCTATTGAACAGGTGAAGAGGCTCATCCCTTGTTTCCTGTTTAGGATGTGGTTTCTGGCTTTCTCTTTTCCAATCTTTTCACTCTTTTCTTTCTTTCTTTTTTTTTTCCCCCTCAATTGGAGGAGATAGACTAAACTATCGCTCAGTTCACACTCCACCTACGTCTATTGAACAGGTGAAGAGGCTCATCTCTTGTTCCCTGTTTAGGATGTGGTTTCCGGCTTTCTCTTTCCAATCTTTTCACTCTTTTCTTTCTTTCTTTTTTTTTTTCCCCCTCAATTGGCGGAGATAGACTAAACTATCGCCCAGTTCACACTCCACCTACGTCTATTGAACAGGTGAAGAGGCTCATCCCTTGTTCCCTGTTTAGGATGTGGTTCCCGGCTTTCTCTTTTCCAATCTTTTCACTCTTTTCTTTCTTTCTTTCTTTTTTCCCCCTCAATTGGAGGAGATAGACTAAACTATCGCCCAGTTCACACTCCACCTACGTCTATTGAACAGGTGAAGAGGCTCATCCCTTGTTCCCTGTTTAGGATGTGGCTTCCGGCTTTCTCTTTCCAATCTTCTCACTTTGTTTTTTTTTTACAATTGGAGTAGATAGATCTATCTATCGCCCAGTTCACACTCCACCCACGTCTATTGAACAGGTGTAGAGGCTCATCTCTTGTTCCCTGTTTAGAATGTGGTTTCCGGCTTTCTCTTTTCCAATCTTTTCACTCTTTTCTTTCTTTCTTTTTTTTTCCCCCTCAATTGGAGGAGATAGACTAAACTATCGCCCAGTTCACACTCCACCTATGTCTATTGAACAGGTGAAGAGGCTCATCTCTTGTTCCCTGTTTAGGATGTGGTTTCCGGCTTTCTCTTTTCCAATCTTTTTTTTCTTTTTTTTTTTTTTTTTTTTTTCCTCAATTGGAGTAGATAGACTAAACTATCGCCTGGTTCACACTCCACCCACGTTTATTGAACTGGTGTAGAGGCTCATCCCTTGTTCCCTGTTTAGGATGTGGTTCCCGGCTTTCTCTTTTCCAATCTTTTCATTCTTACATAGCCCCCTGCACATCAGTGGCATTACCGCCTTGCTTGGGGTGTTATGATTAAAAAAAAAATTATCAGAATAATTTTTTGATAATTAAAAACAAATTGACTTGCTTGGTATTGAAGTAGAATTTAGCTCAACACTGTTATTATCATACTATTATATTTTTTTTTTTTACTTTTAATTTTTATTTTTTTACCACAGATATTTTTAAATCAGCCTAAAAGTTTACCCACAAGTAAATTTATGAATATTTTCAGAATCTCGATTTTACCCCATTGCATGTATCTTCTGGCCTCCACAAATTGGAAGACTCCTTAGCTAGTGTTAAGGTAAGTTCTCCTGCACTTTCTTAGAAACAGAGAAGCTTCGTAGTCTCAAATTCACTGTAGTATACACATTGAACAACAACGTTAAGAGCTATCAATAAAATTCCATCATTTTTCATACAGAAAACTTTCAAGGAATCAGAAAACCTCCGGCCCTTTCTTGAATTAGCAAAGCAAGGGGAGGCTTAGAAAGGAATGACTCTTATTCTCAAAGTTACTGAAGATGAGAAATCACACTAATTTACTGTAATCTAAATAAATCCTTAATAACTTAAAATACTGATGTTATTTAAAAACCTAGGAAGTTGTGGACAGTCATGTTTTCTAATGTCCTAATGTGATGTTGTACATATATTAATACTAGCAGTATAGCCCGGCTTTGCTCGGGTATAATGAAAGCTTTAAGACTAATCCATGGTCCTGGAGCTCAGACTCAACCTAAAGAATATTCATGTGAAGTTTGGTGAGAATTGGATAAAAATTATGGATTTGTATAAAGGACATACAGACAGATAAACAGACGCACACACAAACATCTTGCCTTTTATATATATCTATATTATCGATTTTCTGCACTATTATAAGAACTGCAAACTTGAAAGTTCTGAATATTGTTTCTTATGTCTTTGTCTATGAGTGTATCAAATTTCATTAAAATCAGACCACTCCTTCTATAACCTGATTTTTTTCAATATTTATCGGGGGTGCCTTGACACAAAACCTAGTTAAGAACACTCACAGATGCTTATCATACAACTGTGTCAATTTTCAAGAAAATCGGTTCAGCCATTTCAGAGTCTATAAGTAATGGACACACACACACACACAGACACACAATGTTCCATTTTTAATAAGTTTAGATTTAAATTAGATAGGATTTTAGTTCAGCATTCAATTTGATGCAGTAAGATTTTATTGCTAATTAGCAAAAAAGAACAGTGTTGTTTCTTTCTTTGATATGCTATATCCTTTCAAAGGTCAGAATATTGTATAAGGCAGGTGCTGAAAAGTTTTTGGCCCAGGCCTACTTCCTGAAAATCATATTTCAATGACCAAACAACAAAATTTAGAAGAGGCATTAAAAGAACAATGTGCCAAGTACATTATGGTGAATATGTAGAATTGTATGTACAATTAATGTTCCTCGGGTATTATTTTTGGTTTGGTCTTGAGTTTTTCAGCATCTCCTTTGCATTAAGGGTAATTTTCTCTCTCTCTCTTTGACACAAATATTTCTGATTAGCCAAGCTGATAAAATATTACCTCCAAGTTAATTTATGAATATTTTCAGAATCTCGATTTTACCCCATTACATGTATCTTCTGGCCTCCACAAATTGGAAGACTCCTTAGCTAGTGTTAAGGTAAGTTCTCCTGCACTTTTCTAGGCACAGAGAAGCTTCGTAGTTTCAAATTCACTGTAGTATACACATTGAACAACAACGTTAAAAGAGCTATCAATAAAATTCCATCATTCTCCATGCAGAAAACTTTCAAGGAATCATAAAACCTCCAGCCCTTTCTAGAATTAGCAAAGCAAGGGGAGGCTTAAAAAGGAATGACTCTTATTCACAAAGTTAATGAAGATGGGAAATCACACTAATTTGTCGTATAGTTTCAAGTTGAACCAACTTTGATGATTATGAAGAAGTAATCTGAATAACTCCTTAATAACTTAAAACACTGATATTGAAAAATCTAGAAAGTTGTGGAGAGTCATGTTTTGCTCATGCTCTAATGTGATGTTGTATCTATATTAATATAGGATTTTATTCAGCATTCAATTTGATAGTGTATTGTTTTATTGATTATTAGCAAAAAAAAAAAAAAAGTGTTGTTTTTTTTCTTTGATATGCTATATCCTTTCAAAGGTCAAAGAATATTGTATGAGGCAGGTGCTGAAAAGTTTTTGGCCTGGCCTACTTCCTCAAAATTGTATTTCAATGACCAAATAAACAAAATTTTCAGTAGACATTAAAAGGAAAATATACAAAGAAAATCATGGTGAATATGCAGAGTTGCATGTACAATTCATGTTTCTAGGGCATTTTTCGTGGCTTATCCTTGAAAACTGTTCAGCACCACTTGTTAAAGGTCTTTTTTTTTTTGCTGCCACAAATATTTCTAATTAGCTAAGCTGATAAAATATTACCCCCAAGTTAATTTTATGAATATTTTCAGAATCTTGATTTTACCCCGTTACACGTATCTTCTGGCCTCCACAAATTGGAAGACTCCTTAGCTAGTGTTAAGGTAAGCTCTCCTGCACTTTCTTAGAAACAGAGAAGCTTTGTTGTTTCAAGTTCACTTTAGGAAATTAACTTGCACTCATGAAATTTGAACAAATCTTAGAAAATTTGTTTTAACAACAAAATTTTAACAACTCACTTGCAGACCTTGATTTCTTTTGGTGTTTATTTAAAAACACTTTTATCATATTTTAGGATTTTCTGAAAAGACATTTTTTTATCAGTTTGACAGAAAACACTCTCAGTGTAGAAGTTGCATGATTAGATAACGTTTTCTTTTTTGATTAAATACTATTACTATTAACTGGAGACAAGAAAACAATTGGTTTCATTTTTAAAAATTCAATTTAACAACAATATTTTAAGAAAGCACTTGCACACTTTAATTCCTTTTAATGTTTATTTTCAAAACTTTCTACTGAGATTTCAGGTTTTCCAAAAGTTTTTTTTTTTTTACTTGTTGTTTTGATCTTTGTTTAATTCACAAATATTAATTTATTTTATTGTTCAATTTTAGGAAACTTCGATTAAATTTTAGGGCTTTATAAAAAGCAGTATCAGTATAGATGTATGCTTGATAAAAACAATAACTGTTTCAAATAAATACTACTTCCTATTGCATATGATAAGATTGTCATCATTAGATTTAAAAATAAAATTTCTTTGAATGTTTTTTTTATTACCTAAATATTGCAGCGCACTAGGCAGGTTATACATTGTTTTTCTCTGTGCTTCTCGCCTTCAATTTGTACTAAAACTTCCTCATTGCTCACATGTTCAGTCCTTGGTATTCTTAGCATCTTTCTCAAGAAACATAACAATGTAGTTTGCTTCTTTGATATGCTGTATCCTTTCAAATGTTGGAGAATATTGTATGAGGTGCTGAAAAGTTTTTCGCCCAGGCCTAAATCCGGAAAATCGTATTTCAATGACCAAACAACAAAATTTAGAAAAGAGATTGAAAGAGCAATGAGCCAAGTACATCATGGTGAATATGTAGAATTGTATGTACAATTAATGTTCCTAGAGTATTCTTTTTGGTCTGTTCTTGAGTTTTTCAGCACGTCCTTGCATTAAGGATCTTTTTTTTTCTCTCTCTCTCTCTCTCTTCTTTTTTGACACAAATATTTCTGATTAGCCAAGCTGATAAATATTACCCCGAACTTAATTTATGAATATTTTCAGAATCTCGATTTTACCCCATTACATGTATCTTCTGGCCTCCACAAATTGGAAGACTCCTTAGCTAGTGTTAAGGTAAGTTCTCCTGCACTTTTCTAGACACAGAGAAGCTTTGTAGTTTCAAGTTCACTGTAGTATACACATTGAACAACAACGTTAAAAGAGCTATCAATAAAATTCCATCATTCTCCATCCAGAAAACTTTCAAGGAATCATAAAACCTCCAGCCCTTTCTAGAATTAGCAAAGCAAGAGGAGGCTTAAAAAGGAATGACTCTTATTCACAAAGTTAATGAAGATGAGAAATCACACTAATTTGCCATATAGTTTCAAGTTGAACCAACTTTGATGATTATGAAGAAGTAATCTGAATAACTCCTTAATAACTTAAAACACTGATGTTGAAAAACCTAGAAAGTTGTGGAGAGTCATGTTTTCCCATGGCCTGATGTGATAAAATTAATATATTGATTTTAGTTCAGCATTCAATTTAACGGAGTAAGATTTTATTGATTATTAGTAAAAAAAGAACAGTGTTGTTTTTTTTTTCTTTGATATGCTATATCCTTTCAAAGGTCAGAGAATATTGTACGAGGCAGGTGCTGAAAAGTTTTTGGCCCAGGCCTACTTCCTGAAAATTATTTCAATGACCAAACAACAAAATTTAGAAGAGACATTAAAAAAACAATGTGCCAAGTACATTATGGTGAATATGTAGAATTGTATGTACAATTAATGTTCCTAGGGTATTATTTTTGGTTTGGTCTTGAGTTTTTCAGCACCTCCTTTGCATTAAGGGTAATTTTCTCTCTCTCTCTCTCTCTCTCTTTCTTTGACACAAATATTTCTGATTAGCCAAGCTGATAAAATATTACCTCCAAGTTAATTTATGAATATTTTCAGAATCTCGATTTTACCCCATTACATGTATCTTCTGGCCTCCACAAATTGGAAGACTCCTTAGCTAGTGTTAAGGTAAGCTCTCCTGCACTTTTCTAGGCACAGAGAAGCTTCGTAGTTTCAAATTCACTATCGTATACACATTGAACAACAACGTTAAAAGAGCTATCAATAAAATTTTATCATTCTCCATAATTCATCTAGGGGTTGAAAATAAAGCTAAATTTACTCTAAAAATGAATATGAAGTTGGTGACATTGAAGTCCAACGTTAGATGTTGTTTCACGTTAATTTAGGATTAAAGTTGCTATTTCTAACCAAATCATAAAAAGTGATACCTTTTTTATATTATGCTATATAAACTGACAGTGATCTGAACGTCTATTTATTTGTAAATGGTACCAGTTCTACTTAGTATTTAGATTGGAGATTGATTGGGAACACCAGGTACTGTAAGTGACTTTATACAATCTGAAATGTTCCAGCTTTAAATAATCCACAAAAAGTTGATAGGCCATAAGCAAACAAATCACTTGATCAATACCAGAGTGGTTGGTCAAATAGTTTAGCATGGAAAATGAAATTTGCAAGCCAAATTTAAACCTCTCATTCACGTAATTTTTAATCACTTTGCATTATTGCCCTTGGAAAAAGCAGGAATAAGAATAATGTAACTGAAATTTAAAAAATTTCTTGATTAGAAAGAATTTAAATATTAAACAAATTTACATAATCATGGCATTTTTGTTAATAAAAGATTTTTCTCTGAATTTGTTCTGTATGCTTGTTTTTGAAAGTTTTCCTAATTTTTTTTCTTTTTTTTTTTTTTTTCGTTTTTTGTTTTTACAAGTTTTCTAAAGATAAAATCATTTTTTTTTTTAATTGCTTGGATGCAACAGTTCTGATAGGATCAACATTTTTTGGAGAAACTGAAAATTTTCTGCACATTTTAGTGCAATTAATACAAAGTTAATTAATACAAAAAAAGGTGTGTGTGTGTGTGGTGCATTGGATATTAACTCTGAACGACAAATCAGAGTGCTGAGTTCGAATTCTAGCTGAGTTCCTTGCTTTCACTTATGCTCAACTACCCTTGGGAAAGGTATTAATCCATCTCTTTCCTCCAGTTATGGGTTAAATATCAGGACAGATTGGATTCTATAGCCTTGGCTGGCAACCAGTCTACTGCAGAAAGCAATGGCAACCTACTACAGGATAATCTTCTGCACAGTCAGTCTCGAAAGAGACATGATTGCCCAATGCATGTATCACGTATGACACTTAACTGACTGAATATAATAGTTGAAAACAATTAAAACTTTTACTGGGCATAAAGAGGGGGATCGGATTTCTATTGTTATGAAGTAATAAACTGATCCCCCACTAATTACTACTTATTAATATAATACATCTCTTCCCCATCTAGCCATGAGTGAAATAACAGAACAGATTGGGTTCTATAGCCTTAGTCGGCAACCAGTCTACCGCAGAAAGCAATGGCCACCTACTGCGGGATAATCTTTTGCACAGTCAGTTATGTCTCTTTTGAGACATGATCGCCCAAAGCGTGTATCACATATGACACTGAACTGACTGACTGAATATAATAGTTGAAAACAATTAAAACTTTTACTGGGCATAAAGAGGGGGGCTAATTTTTATTGTTATGAAGTAATAAACTGATCCCCCACTAATTACTACTTGTTAATATAATACGTCTCTTCCTCATCTAGCCATGAGTGAAATAACAGAACAGATTAGGTTCTAGAGCCTTGGCTGGCAACCAGTCTACCACAGAAAGCAATGGCAACCTACTGCAGGATAATCTTCTGCCCAGTCAGTCATGTCTCTTTTGAGACATGATCACCCAAAGTGTGTATTATGTATGGCACTTAACTGACTGAAATGCATGTAGCCACTAAATATAATGTTTCTAGTAACAAAAATAATGTCAGATTAAAAAAAAATACCTATTGCTCAAAAATCTATTTTCTGCTATATGCATATAAAACTTTTAAAAGCATTTCATCTCAAGCAAGGTATTAAAGCCACTAAGATACAAGGGATTAGTGAGAGTGAAGGAAATGTTACTGAGGAGAAAGGATAATAAAAAAAAAACATGGTTCAAGAAGACAGTTGAAGATAGACATTGTATTTAAAGTTTTGAAGATCATAGTTGACAGGAAAGCAACAAGCTGAAAGAGAGTTCATAAGTGAGACATGCGAGAGAAGGAACTATTAGCATAAAACTTATGGTGACACATAGTAATTGGATAAAGGCATTGATTGGATCCAGTGACTTAACCTAAACAGTTGTGAGTTCAATACCTGGCTACAGCAGAAGTGGGAACAAAAAAAAAAACTTAGAGTTAAGTTAAAGAAAGAGAGATAACTAATTCTGAGACATCTGGAAGAGGCATGACTTGTGGAACTAGAACAATCTATTTTGGTAAACAAAATAAAGAGTTTAATTAATGCAATCACCTGATGAAGGTCATACAACATTTGAAACATTGTGAATATAGCAACAAAGATGAGGACAATAGTTTGAACAATGTAAATCATTTAAATAAATCAAAACTATTGTCCTCATCTTTGTTGCCATTTGTACAATGTTTCGGCAGTTGTACGCTCAGGCCTTCTTCAGGTGCTAGGAACTTTATATTACAATCACTGGAGTATATCATGCTCATTCCTTGCATAAAGCCTCAATTAGAAGTTTTCAGTTATCTCCCTCTAACCCTGCAAGATACTTGTTCACCACTGCTGTAGCCTGCTATTGAACTCACAACTGTTTTGGTTAAGTCACAGGAACTAAGCAACATATATATCTACTGGGCCATGTGTCTTTAAGGACAAGAACAACTGAATTTTTGGGACTTATAAACCTACTGTTCAATGACCATTATTTACCAGAGTTCATATTGCAATTTTTGAGTGTTAATAGTTTTCTCTAGCATTTTTGATGTTAATGGTTTATGCTAGGAATGAGGATGATATGATTGTAATAAAGAGTTCAGTTTCAAATGCCTAGCACCTGAAGAAGGCATGAGCGTACAACGGTCAAAACATCATACAAATGGCAACAAAGATGAGGACAATAATCCAAATAATGTAAATACTGTAAATACTACCTCATCTCAGAAATATAGACAAAAAGAATGATCTGTTATTAAACGTTGTACATATGGCAACAAAGATGAGGACAATAGTCCGAATAATGTAAATACTGTAAATACTACCTCATCTCAGAAATATAGACAAAAAGAATGATCTGTTATTAAACGTTGTACATATGGCAACAAAGATGAGGACAATAGTCCGAATAATGTAAATACTGTAAATACTACCTCATCTCAGAAATATAGACAAAAAGAATGATCTGTTATTAAACGTTGTACATATGGCAACAAAGATGAGGACAATAGTCCGAATAATGTAAATACTGTAAATACTACCTCATCTCAGAAATATAGACAAACAGAATGATCTATTATTAAATGTCGTACAAATGGCAAAAAAGATGAGAACAATAGTCCAAATAATATAAATACTGTAAATACTACCTCATCTCGGAAATATAGACAAATACCAAATCAAAACTGTAGTAAAAAATACTATTTTAACCACCCTATGCTTATATTGGTATTTAGCCAAATGCATACCCCACCATTGCACTTGATGACCCATAGATTTGCATGCAGTATACAATCATAGAATTAGAAATTTATTTTTCATTTATATTTAAAATATTTTGAAGGCTTTTTTCATCAACTGACGTTGCGCTAAATAAAAGTAAAATGTTATAGCAATGTATAAATTTATTTCCAAATACTTTTCAGCCTGTAGATCTTTCTCAGACAACTTTAGATTCAGAATTACATATGTTGGAACATTCATTGGCTGAGGATAAGGTAAGCTTATATACATATCTATCATCTCGTTAACATTTAAATGTCCAGTTTCATCCACTGACAAATCTTGTCTGCAACGTCAAATTCTTTAATGCAGTTTTGAGACTCTTTTTTTTTTTTTTTCATTCTTCCATGACAATTGTTTTAATCACTTCCAAAAATGGTTTTTACCTTTGCAGCTAGAAAATTTAGATTAAAAATTTAATTTAAAAAATCCCCAAATTTTTTTCATGGGAAATTGAAAAACACTTGACCCAGTGTATATAGATGTTGGTTAGTTCCAGTGACTTAACCCAAAGAGTTATGAGTTCGACGCCAGTGGTGAACTAAGAATTTAGAGAGTTAAGTTAAAGACAGATAACTCCATGGCTACCAAAAGTAGCATCACGCATGGAATGAGAATGATATACTTCAGTGATCTTAATAAAGGGTTCAGTTCAAAATTCCTAGCACCTGAAGAAGGTCAGAGCATACAACGGCTGAAATGTCCTAGACATGAAAATAAAGATGAGGACAATAGTCCTTACAATTAAATAGTGTAAGGAAAATTGAATGTTGCATTTAATAAGTGTTGACTGAAAAAGATGAAAATGCTAACTTTATTCTATGAATTAGTGGTCCTTTCTGATTCACTTGAAAAAAAACTTTTCTTAGCATCGAGACCAGCTGGCTAACCCTTGTTCTATAGTGAGATGTCTTTATTGATATTTACCTGGCTCAGTTTACTGTGCTACAAGGCCAGTATAATAGGGTATCAAGTGAGTATCAAACTCATTAGTTTTAATGATCTGTGAGACCAGCTGTCTTATGCTTGATCTATAGCGAGATGCCCCTATTGATATTTACCTGGCTCAGTTTACTGTGCTACAAAGCCAGTATAATTGGGTATCAAGTGAGGATCAAACTCATTAGTTTTAATGATCTGTGAGACCAGCTGTCTTATGCTTGATCCATAGCGAGATGCCTCTATTGATATTTACCTGGCTCAGTTTACTGTGCTACAAAGCCAGTATAATTGGGTATCAAGTGAGGATCAAACTCATTAGTTTTAATGATCTGTGTGACCAGCTGTATTATGCTTGATCCATAGCGAGATGCCCCTATTGATATTTATCTGGCTCAGTTTACTGTGCTACAAAGCCAGTATAATTGGGTATCAAGTGAGGATCAAACTCATTAGTTTTAATGATCTGTGAGACCAGCTGTCTTATGCTTGATCTATAGCGAGATGCCCCTATTGATATTTACCTGGCTCAGTTTACTGTGCTACAAAGCCAGTATAATTGGGTATCAAGTGAGGATCAAACTAATTAGTTTTAATGATCTGTGAGACCAGCTGTATTATGCTTGATCTATAGCGAGATGCCCCTATTGATATTTACCTGTCTCAGTTTACTGTGCTACAAAGCCAGTATAATTGGGTATCAAGTGAGGATCAAACTCATTAGTTTTAATGATCTGTGAGACCAGCTGTCTTATGCCTGATCCATAGCGAGATGCCCCTATTGATATTTACCTGTCTCAGTTTACTGTGCTACAAAGCCAGTATAATTGGGTATCAAGTGAGGATCAAACTCATTAGTTTTAATGATCTGTGAGACCAGCTGTCTTATGCTTGATCCATAGCGAGATGCCTCTATTGATATTTACCTGTCTCAGTTTACTGTTCTACAAAGCCAGTATAATCAGGTATGGCTTGGAATTGTTAATTAAGGAGCCAAGTTCCAATTCCCATTGAGCTCGTTATAATCACTTATGTTAAAATTTCCTCAGGGAAGGTATGAATCCACCTCATCTCTCTCCAGCTATATGCTAATTAGTAAGACATATCATTAAATCATTATTAATCTCTCCACCCCTACCAATCTAAAAATGTTTTCTGGCTTTAAATAAGCTTTAAAAACAAAATCAATCAATCAATATTATAAAAGAACTGATTCTCTTTCCATCATACACTTCATGAATTTGTGTGTACATATGTCATATATGTATGTATGTGTTGTGTGTGAGTGACTTGCATGTGCTTGGGCCATTTACTGTATATATACACAAACATATACACAGTCTGACTGAGTTTGAAAGAAGACATTAGAATTATACATTCTCTTCCTACTCAATCTAGACAACTTCTACCCTGGGCTGAACAATAAAATTAAAGTTAGGAGCAAGAAGAAAAGCTTAAAAAAATGGAATAATTACAAGATTTTATGTAATATTCTGAAAATTAATCAGTAATAAATAATTTAAAATTTTAAAAAAATATATTTTAGTCTGTTATTGAATAAAAATATGTATGTGCCCTTGCAATTGTGCACACACACACAGTTTGAATGAAATTGAAATACCCATCTGTGCTGTAATGGCTAATTTCTCTTTCTGTCTGTCAGCAATCACTGGGTAACATGAAAAGGTTATAAGTAAAAATGTGCAACTCTTTGAAGACATGTTTTATGACTACTTTTTTTTTTTTAAATATCACCCTGAGCAAGGTGGTAATGCCACTGATGTGCAGGGGGCTACATAAGAGTGAAAAGATTGGAAAAGAGAAAGCCAGAAACCACATCCTAAACAGGAAACAAGGAATGAGCCTCTTCACCTGTTCAATAGACGTGGGTGGAGTGTGAACCAGGTGATAGATAGATCTATCTACTCCAATTGAGAGAAAAAAAAAAAAAGAAACCAAAGTGAGAAGATTGGAAAAGAGAAAAGCCGGAAACCACATCCTAAACAGGGAACAAGGGATGAGCCTCTTCACCTGTTCAATAGACGTGGGTGGAGTGTGAACCAGGTGATAGATAGATCTATCTACTCCAATTGAAAAAGAAAAGAGGAAAAGAATGGAAAAGAGAAAGCCGGAAACCACATCCTAAACAGGAAAAAAAGGATGAGCCTCTTCATGCCATCAGCAAATACTAGTACCAAACCAGTAGTAATAAAAAAGATTTCCAATCACTTAATATTGTACTAGCAGGATAGCCCGGTGTTGCTCGGGTGTAATGAAAGCTTTAAAACTAATCCATGGTCCTGGAGCTCAGACTCAACCTAAAGAATATTTGTGTGAAATTTGGTGAGAATCGGATAAAAATTGTGGATTTTTATAAAGGACATACAGACAGATAAACACACACACACACATCTTGCCTTTTATATATATATATATATATATATATATTATTGATTTCCTGCACTATTGTAGGAACTGCAACCTTGAAACTTCTGAATATCATTTCTTATGTCTTTGTCTATGAGTGTATCAAATTTGATTAAAATCGAACCACTCCTTCTGTAACCCGATTTTTTTCGATTATCGATTTTCAAGATTTATCGGGGGTACCTCGACACAAAACCTCACTAAGAACACTTGCAGATGTTTATAGTACAACTGTGTAAATTTTCAAGAAAATCGGTTTGGCCGTTTCGGAGTCTATAGGTAACGGACAGACACACACAGACAAAATTTAGATTTAGATCTCTTGAATCTTTGTAAATCTGGGTGAAAAAAATATGGTGTTAATCTGATTTTTTCATGAAAATTTAATTTTTTTTTTTTTTTTTTCTTAAATATTGTATAGAACTTGAGATTTTCAAACATGGAAATTGCAACTTAAAAAAAATGTAAAGGAAAGCAATTGTTACCTTTAGCACTTACTGTAGACTTAATTTCTCCGTATCTTGTTTTCTTTTTTAAAATAAATTTATAAAATATTTTCAGAATGCAGATCATCGTAAGAGTTCTGCAATGAGTATACTTGAAAATCAATTAATGCATATGAAGGTAAGATGATGCAAAACAATAGATTAGAAATTTGCAACACATTTTATAATTTAATATTTTGTTTATAAATTATGCATTAAAAAAAAATCACACTTAAATTCTCTCTGCTTGAGAGGGAAGAGCACATTTTTTCAGAAACAATTCTAATGAATCACTTTGTAATTTTCAGTCGCCTTCTTGACGGACCTGAAGGAGACTACCACCACCTTTAAATTTGTTGTTTTTCTTTTCTTTTTTTTTTTTTTTTTTTTTTTTACTTTTTTCAGTGCAGTCTTATTGATTACACCCTAAACTTTTGACAAAAGAAATTTGGAAAAATTTCAATGTTTAAACAATTTTAGTGGGGGCTCAGTTTTTCATACAACGTTATAGTAAATTGATCCCTCATTTTGGAACCACTTACTGGTACAAGATTACCACCACCTGTAAATTGGTTGATTATCAATATTTTTTTTACTTTTTTCAGTGCAATCTTATCGATTAAACCCTAAACTTTCTGATTGACAAAAAAATTTGTAAAAATTTTAACATTTAAAGAATTTGGAGGGGTGTGCTCAGTTTTTCATGCAACCTTATAGTAAATCGATCCTGTGTAATTAACTGTTTTTGCTTGCGCATATTCAACAACTGAATCCTTTGCGAAATTTTTGAATAAAGCCATTCTTGGAGTGTCCGAGGAAGATGTCATCGTAAGTACTGAAAAAAAACTTGAAAAAAACAAGAGCAACAACTCTTCGCCAAAAAACTAAAACAAAGCGATCCTAACACGAGTGGTTCCAAAATGGAGGATCAATTTACTATAATGTTGTATGAGAAAGTGAGCCCCTCCTTAAAATTTTTTAAATATTGAAATTTTTTCACATTATTTTTTTTTGATAATCGGAAACTTTATGTAATAATCGATAAGACTGCACTGAAAAAAGTAAAAGAACATGAAAAACAACAAATTTAAAGGTGGTGTTAGTCTCCTTCAGGTCTGCCAAATTCTTTTTTATGTGCCATGTTCTTTCAGGATGTAGGTGATCATGGACTTCCACTTATCCCTTATTGCTCTTAACATTTTTTCCTCTTTGTATCTCTCCCAAACCCCGTCCACCATCAACTTGCTCAAACCCATCAAAATACAACTTCAGCTTTTTCACATATTTTGTTCTCTTTGTGTTTGTGTGTGTGTGTGTGTATGTATATATATATATATATATATATATATATATATATATATATTCTAATGGTCAATCCACAAGACTTATTCCCTTATCACTAATCCCCACCAACATCCCACACACAACTGACCAAATATAAGAAATGAGGCTTTCCATTCCTATCCATACCACCCGATGAGACATTGAAGTTTCAATGTGGAAACAAATGTACGATTTGTAGTGGATATATATAAAAAAAATTGTGTACATGTTCTAAAATATAATTTATAATAAATATTCACAGCTCTATATATATATATCAAGCACTGTTTTAAATCCCAAATGGATGAGCAAATAGGAAAACATTTTTCCTTTTATTATTTATTTAAACAAAAATGTTTTGGTAAATTTTTAACAGTCAAATAATGAATATATGATATATTGGTCCCTTTCTCTTCCTTCCCCACTTTTCTTTCTTTTTTTTTTTCTTTCCTCTTCCTTTCACCATAGAAGTCCTCATCAGTCATTACCTTGGTTACTAAGAAAATATTTTATATCTTATTTCTCAGTTAACTTTCTCCCTGTCCTTTTCTTTCCTTTCCCCCATCACTTCTATCACTGTGACAAGGTTTAATTTATGGCTTTTTGAACTTTTGATTCTTACAGAGTACTGTAAAGTTTTCTAATACTGAGTCATAATCTCTGTGTCTGCTTTTTTCTAACATTGTGCTGACAAATCCCACGTTTTTTACTTCCTGTGTATGGATATGTTTTTGGGCTTCTTCAGGTATAGAAATTTTGTAACATATTTGAATTAATAAAGTTTATATTTTCAACCATTGCTGATAGTGAGAATTTTCTCGCTGAAATGGCCATCCAATGAAATCAAATTTTTTAATTATATATATATATATATATATATATATATTTTAATTCAGATACTTTAATCCAAGCGAAAAAAGCAGGAAGGTAAATTCCAAAAACCTTCTGAAAGGATTTTTCTGTTGCTGAGGTGATGTTATCCCCCGTGGGGATCTTCATATCGAAATGGTCATTCAACATCATTGAATTAATCTTTCACGGCGTCTGACGTTGCACTTAAATAAAAATTCAAATATATTCCGTCATTTAGAACAACACGGTTATCAACGCACACTTCTGAGACAAACGCTTGTTGATAACACGTACATACTCAAACAAGAAAATAATAAGCAGAAACTAAAAATCCTCGAAGCACTCTACATTAAACAGTTTAAACCTGGTTTGAATACAATCAATTTCGATATTTCCAACAACGTACTCAAATGTCTGTAATCAGACCAGGGACCACAACACCACTATTTTGTCACTGTCTTCGGCCATCCGCCACGGTAGGGATGGACTTATATTTTCAATTCAATTATCTTTATTGTTAATAGCTTAAATGTTCTATGTTTACTGTGTGTTATTATTTACTCTTTGATAATGGCTTATGTGAGCCGAAAGCTTAGACCTGATAAAAAATTCAACAAATACTGTGATTTTTTGTTGTCTTTTAACGACATCACCATCAAGTATATCAGACGGTATGAACGGATCCTACACAAAATTAATAGACAAAACTTGTCTATATTATTCAATGAAACCTGCATTAATGAAAAAATGCTGCCAAAATACACACAATTTAAATTACATGATCCAGCAGCCCAACACACCATCACCACCTTGAAATATAAATGGAGCCTTGTGAAAAGGCAAATTGAAATAGCGAAAGAAAATCTTGACACATTGTTGTCTTTTAACGACATCACCATCAAGTATATCAGACGGTATGAACGGATCCTACACAAAATTAATAGACAAAACTTGTCTATATTATTCAATGAAACCTGCATTAATGAAAAAATGCTGCCAAAATACACACAATATATATATATATATATATATATATATATAATAGTGATGATCCACGTATACTGTCTTAATATGTATAGGAATGTGTATATATATATATATATATATATATATATAATCAGAAGGCTAATGATACCATCTCTGGTCACCACCAAGCTATCCTTCAAGCATGCGGCCAGTTCAGTGATCCCCCCTAAGGGGGGGGGGTTAGTCTACTAAAGCCAAACCAATTAAGAAGGAAAATACTGACATAACTTCTTTATTACTTACAAGCTGGCACAAACCTGAGATAAGCCTACTTCTGTTTCTGATATAAGGGGGTATCTAATCATATGAATTTAAGTGTGCTACTAGATTGGCATTTAGGTCTCATCCTTTTACCATTGAAATAGTTAAATATAACCATCTCGTTTATTCTTTCTTCAACATCCTCTGTATCCAGATGTTGAAAGATGGCATAATATGGTCACGAATTAGAAAAATGATTTATATGGTGAAAGGAAAAAAAATGGGAACACAAAAGGCATTTGAATCAGTTAAAGAAAAGTTTTACTGAAGAAAAGCGTACAAGAAAGAACCTATACAAGGCCACAAAGTGAAGGATCAGATTATCTATAGATTGTAATGTATAATTGATACTCCATTTTATATCCAAATTTTGATTAGGTATTGACTCACCCCTTCCCCCTAACTATGGGTTAATTAGTAAGATGTGTATCAGTAGGCCATTATTATTTTTAAAAAAAGTTCTTACGATCTAAAAATATTTTGTAGCTCTAAATAACCTGAAAATGCATGATAAGCTATAGAAAATGAATCCATCCACCAGTCAAATACTGATTAGCTACACAGGCATGTCTTTTAGATTTATTTACATTCTCTGGGATATAAATGTATAAAAACAACCGTCGATACAGTTAGGGTTCAGTTTATATATTGATTGTAATATAAAAGAGACCCCCACTTTATATACCCATTATAATTTCCTATCTGTCAATAAGCTGTAGAAATTGAATCAATAAATGAATCAATGAAATACTGATTAGCTACACAATCATGTCTTTTGGATTTATTTACATTCTCTGAAATATAAATGTATAGAAATTGCAGTGGAAGCAAAGTGAGGGATCAGCTGATTGTAATAAAGAATTGATCCCCCATTTTATAACCGCATTCTTGTTTATTGAATTCTGATTAGGTATTAACCTATGTTTTCTCCCCCAGATTTGGGTTAATAAGGCTTTTATCACTAAAACATTTAATAAAAAAACTTCTTACAATCAAAAAAATATTTTCTGATTTTAAATAACTTTTAAATGGTTGATAAGCTGAAAAAAAATCAAATCAGTCAGTTCTTCATTTTGCATGGATTTGATTGGTTGCATGAAGACTTTCAAATTTGATTCAGCAACTTTTTGACTCCGTTAAAATCTTTCGGCTTTCATTTTGCATTTTCTGTTTAGCCTGCAATGCATAAATGGATGCATTAGCATGTTGCATTATTAATGCATTGCTTCACGTGAAAACCGTCTAACCTTTCATAGCCATATGTTATTTAACTGGATCAGTCATATTAACTACATAATTTTCTATAAATTTTCTCTAATTTTTCTATAAATTTTCTATAATTTTCTATAAATTTGCATGAAGCTAAATTTTGTCTTTATGCCCTCTCCTTACATCACTAGAGTAAAAAAAAAAGTTAACATCATTAAACAATCATTTTTTCATCAGCTTTTTATATGCATTACTAACAAATGGTGTTTACAACATAAGCACAAATGATTAATTTGCATATTTTAATGAACATTTCATGTGATTTTTATATTTCAATTTCTAAAAATTGCCATAGATAAGCAATATTTGTTTCAATGCTTTTTTAATTCATAGTGTTTGTATAAAAAGAATTTATATCAGCTTCAACAAAATTCAGTTAGCAGAATACCAGGATCCTTATATTTAAGTTAAACGTAATTGTACCTTCCAAAAGTATTTTTAAGAAGCAGTCACTAAGTAAATAATTTTTAAAATATTAAAATTTTTATAGAATTCTCTTATTTTAGGCTCAGCAATGTTAGTTATGGTCACATTTTATGCAGCGTTCATAGTAACCATCGTTGTTATCTGACATTTCACATTCATACAAGTTAGTTGAATGGAGCCAAAAAGAAAATTTTATAGAATTATCTAAGTCAAAAAATCAGTTTAATTAGATTTACTTAGAACTGTACTAAATTATTTGGACAAGTGAAAAACAAATAGTAAGTTTTCTGAATTAATGAATTAATAATTATCTTTTCTTCATGGTTTTTCCATTTTCAACTAGAAATCTTGCATTATAGGTGTTTTCTATCAAGCTGTACCATCTCAAACAGTTAAGCACCATCGTGTTTAATATTTTTGTAAATTCTCAAAAACGAAAGATGTATAAATTCATTTTCATTATATTTAGGTTTTATTATGTTTCTCGTCATTGGTTTTTAAAACAAACTTGGCTAAGGAGTGAAGGTAGTTAAAATGATAGTGGTGTCCAGGGAAAAACTGTCCTTTTGACACACCCTCTTTTGTGGGTACAAAAACCCAAGATTACTGTGATTTCTTTGTTTGGTGATCCCTATCCTCTGGCAGGTGGTTTTTGGCCTCCCACTCTTTGTCTTTCTAGTTGGGATCCATCTCAGTGTAAGACCTTTTTGTTGTGTTGAACATCCTCAGGATATGCCTAAGCCCTCAAAATGTCTGTAATGTCTGTCCTTCTGTACGCTTCCTCATTACAGATTTTATTAGGCTTGTAAATATTACAAATCTTTCATTGGGGAAGATGTCAATCTTTTTAATATCTTTCTTCGTGACCCTCCAATCTACACAAAAGGAAGACTTTAATATTACTCCACTGTGCTTCAATAATTGTGTACAATTATTTACAATAGCCAGTAATACTGTCGAGAAATATTTTCTGATCATTCATTGTAGTAAAATTTTTGATGCACTGCAAGTTTAAGTTTAAACATTGCAATTGTTCTGATGAGTTTTTCCTCTATAGGACCTAGATGTTACAAAATTAAGCACGGTACTAGAATTGGTGGCTAGGTCTCGTCATTTTGCAGCTGAAATTGCTAGATGTGGCCATAAGTTCTATGCTAACAGTTTCTTCTCTCACCCTTCTTCCTTGTGGAACTCTCGTCTGGTTTCTTGCTTTTCTATCAGCTTTTATTATCAAAAATTTAAATACAATGTCAGTCGTTATTTTTATTTTTATTTTTTTAATCATATCACCCCGAGCAAGGCAATAACGCCACTGAAGCGCAGGGGACTAGGTAAGAGTGAAAAGATTGGAAAAGAGAAAGCCAGAAAACAAATCCTAAACAGGGAACAAGGGATGAGCCTCTTCACCTATTCAAGAGACGTGGGTGGAGTGTGAACCGGGCGATAGTTTAGTCTATCTACTCCAATTGAAAAAAATAAATAAAAGAGCGAAAAGATTGGAAAAGAGAAAGCCGGAAACCACATCCTAAACAGGGAACAAGGGATGAGCCTCTTCACCTGTTCAATAGACGTGGGTGGAGTTTTAATTCTTCTTATTTTATTTCCCCCTCTCATTAATATTATATTTTCCACATGTTTTGTAATACACAGTAAACTCTTGTGTCTTAGTGGCTTTATTGCCTTGCTTAGGGTGAAATGATTTGAGAGAAAAAAATTGATTTTTGAATTGACAAGTCCATAATTCTGATTTTTATTCATCTGGACCTTTCTTCTCTCACAACCTTTCATAAATGAAATGAACAAAATCGTCTGATTCTCTGCTAAACAATGGTATCACGTCTCTGCCCAGTCTCACCATTCCTGACTCTATAACACCAAAATAGTTTGTAGTTCAAAAAATAAAAATAGAAAAAAAATTCTCTCAGGATTGCTATCATCCTTCTTTACTCTTAAATCTCCTTCTTCCTCTCTTGCGACCTTTCACATTATGAAACAAACAAAATTGCCCGACTTATATTTTCAGTTGAGCTCTATTGCTTTTCTTCTTTCCCATAATTCTTTTCTCTTTCCGCAATATCTTTCTATAAAAGAAATCACCACTTGCTGCTGCTTTTCCTCCCACCACCACCACAAGGTAAACAACATTCCATTTTTCTGCTTCATTCAAACTTTAGGTGAAAATATCTTACTCAAGATGTAAAGAATCACCTGCAAGACATAATTGCCCAAAGCGTGTATCACGTTAACACTTAACTAACAAAATTATATTCTATGAGGTTGTTACACATGAAATGACATTTTTTAAAGGTTGTTGATCTGATTGTCTCATGAAGTAAACTTTTTATTCTATAAAAAAATCTTGACTTATTCTTGACTCTTTTACTCTAGATAATTTTTCTTTCAATATATTGTCGCAATATATTGTCTCAATATATTGTACTCCTTTTTATTGTCCTTATCCCAAATGAGAATGATTACAATGAAACAGCTCGCACTTCCCACCTGTGGAATTCCCTTCCACATGTTTGCTTCCCCGGCGGCTACAATCTCCAGGAGTTTAAATGTAGGTCAATAGACACCTCCTAACACACTAACCATCTTTCAAACACTCTTCCCATCTACCGAACTCCCAGCCTCGGTATCCTTACCCATCTATCACCCTTCTTCTGACATTTCCTATATCTAACCACTCTTTCTCTTCACCTTCCCCTATGTAACCCCATGCGCAATAGTAGCAGTGGAATGCCTTGTTGGGGTGAAATGATTAAAAAAAAAAAAAAAAAAATGAGTGCAAGCTGGAAAAAAAAAATTTTGCATTGAATCATTACATGCTATAAGAAATGGATACTCTTCAGCAATAATAATAGTTTGCCAGTGATTAGATGCAAGTGAATCACCAAAACAATACTCAAAACCTCCATTGCATCCTAAAAAGTTAATGATTACTGTATGGTGGCCTTTCAAAGGGGTTATTCATTATTCATTCTTGTCTCAAGGGAAAACAATAATAGCAACCGCATATTGTTGAGAAATTGAGTGCATGTACAAAAAAATTGCAAAAGAAAGATTCTAGACTTGTGAATAGGGATGACCGCCAATTTTGCAGCATGACAATGCACAGCCACATGCTTCTCAATCGACTGTCAAAAAGCTGAATAGACAGAATTACAAAATTTTGCCTCATCCTCCATATTTACCTGAAATACAATATTTGTATTTCAGGTGAATATTTGTAGAAATACGTGAAAGTATTTGTAAAAATACTTTCACAGCTTTTGCTCTGATGAACTTAGCTCACTGGTGCCCCCTATATATGAATTTACTCGAGCCACAAGATTAGCAACTAGGTTCCACCCTTTTACTGTGAAACCAATAAAATGTAAATGCAAATTCTACTACAGCAGCTTCTTTTCTTGCACTTTCCGCCTGTGAAATTCCCTTCCGTTTACTTGCTTCCCCAACAGCTACACTCTCCAAGATTTTAAATGTAAAGTCAATAGTCATCTTCTATCTCACTAACCTGCATCCTCTCTCTCATGCTTCTTTCTCCATCCACTCCACTCCACTCTCGTCAGTATTCTCATCCTTCTCTTACCCACTTCCTGACACCCCTATAACCTGTCACTTTTTCTCATAATTTTCCTTCTATGTAACCCTCTGCAAAACAGTGGCAGTAAAATGCCTTGCTTGGGGTGACAATTATGAAAAAAAAAATGTGGCTTCATTGTTTATTGTGATATCCCTACCAGTATTTAGTAGTTCACATTCACATTATTAATTTTGACTTACACAAATTTTCTTTGGTTATCTATAATTTTATTTCCATCGCAATGCTGTGTACAAATTTTCTTCAGTGAAAACTTTTTTCTTGGCTTAGTTTCACAGGGTAACTTTACATGTTCTACTTTCTTGCACTTGTCGCATTTTGAATTCTTAAAGGGCAGTTGTCTCCAAGATGTAGCCTTCTACTTCTGTAACATCAATTAACTTTATTTTTGTACATTTTTCTTTTGTTTATATGTATGCACATTTTTTAAAAGTTTTTCGGCATTGTGTCTCAGATACAGGATTCTCTAACATTCATCTGATATTTCCTGTCATGTAAGTTTATTATTTTGTTCAAGTTTCATTAGAATTCTCACCTGTATTTCTGTATCTTTTAACCATGAAAGAAAATTAGCCCTTTAAACATATCCAGAGTCCATTTAATCTGAATGTTTCACACTCCTTGTTAACAATTCCAGTATATGTGACAAAATCTTTGTAATCTTTTTTGTTAGATTCATACATTTCTAACGAGTGTTGAATAAAGAGCTTTTTTTCACTAAAAATTTTTGTCAGAATATTTACTTTCTTTAAAATAAATTTCTTCTGTTTTCAATAGTACAAAACCACAATATTTTTCATGTTCTACTGGTGCTAACTTTCTCAACAAAAGTCTTGTTTTTCTCTTGGCTTCCCAGTTGCTCCATTCTTTTGAAAATTTGTATCTTTGAAAATAAGCAGAAAAGGTAATTCCATTATCTGGATTGTATATAAGTTCTGATCTGACATTTGTCACAATGTCGAGAGTGAAAAAACTTGCAGAATTTTCTGTCTTCTTCTGCATTTCTTCCATTAACTTTTGTTGTTACTTCTGCAGTTCCAGCAACTGTTGCTGTAGTTGGTTTTTGACAGCCTGAGCTAGTATTTCCTCCATCTTTGAAGAGTATTTTTCTACATACAGCAAAGAGAAAAAGTTAACTGAATGTAGTTCAAAATTCTCATTGTTACTTTTTTTCTGTGTGCCAAAGAAACAACTATTTTTTCCTACTTGTTATCAGTCAGTTTGAGATTCAATATCCTCCTAACTACAAGTATAACTCAAATGAGTTTCGATTCCTCATCACTCCTGTTATAACTTGTTTTCTAGCAGTTATAATATAAAGTCTTGCTGTGACCTCTATAAGAAATACACTAGACTGACGAGATTTTAGGCTCACTGTCTAAAATCTCTGTCAATGATTTTAGTCATAGTGGGTGTGTTATTTACTTCAAAACAGATTCTGAAATCTGTGGTGATTTCAGAATCACTCATACATTAGTAACACCATCTTAAATAAGATTTTTTTGGTCCTGCTAATTTATTTGTTACTCAGATTAAGGCAATGACTTCTTTGCATAACACTTCCTTCAATTTCAAACAACTGATTTAACTTTGGCCTTTGGCAATTTTTTTAATAGTTACTTTATTGTGCTTTGATAATTCCTTCATAGAGAAGTCTTACAACCATATCACATTGAAACCCCTGTTTCTGTATGATCTAGGGGCTGTAAGCTTGTATGTGTGAGTGGTGTAATGGATAATAACTAAGAATTGCTAACTGGAAAGCTGAGTTCCAATTCTAATTGGGTTTTTTATATTTACTTACCTGCAAATACCCTATATCGTGTTGAATACACCAGTTCCCGGCCAATCACCTAAGTTAAGCAACATCGAGCCTGGTCATTACTTAAATGGGTGACCATTTGGGAATACTAGGTGCTGTAAACGTAAGGACCAAGAATGGTCCACCGGTCCTCCAGGTTTGGGGGTTGGGTGCGGGCTAACAACCCGGCCCCGTAAAAAACAGTTTGTTACAGAAACAGCAACAAAAAGTTGCTGCCCTATGCACCATCTGGGTGTGATAGATAAATGATGAAATACCCTGGGAAAAGGTATGAATCCACTTCTTCTCTCTCCAAACTATGGATTAATTAGTAAGACTTGTATACTAAACCATTATTAGCTTTAAAGAAAAATTCTTACAATCTAAAAACATTTTTTGGCTTTAAATAACTTGTAATGGGTGGGTAAGTCATATAAGATAAATAAATGAATCAGTCAATCTTTTATAGACAGCACCTTTCCATTTCATCAAAGTTTTGTTACAGGAAACACAGGTTAACGATGTTAGTGAGGCACAAGTAAAACTGATGGAATAAAGGACAAAATTTTGTTATAAATTACGAAAAATAAATTCACTTTCAACATTTGACTCTAAAGATTAAAACATTAGGAATTAAGGTCAAGTTTACTGTTTGAACCCAGTTATGGGTTAAATAACAGGACAGATTGGGTTCTATAGCCTTGGCTGGCAACCAATCTACCACAGAAAGCAATGGCAACCTACTGCGGGATAATCTTCTGCCTAGTCAGTCATGTCTCTTTTGAGACATGATTGCCCAAGCGTTTACCAGTTTACCACGTATGGCACTTAACTGACTGATCTCGTCCAAAAACGACAATATTTGCACACATGCAAATTTTGGCCGTCTTGGAATGGCATAAAGAACAGGTGCCAGTGCTGCTGTCAGTGAGGATTTTCTTGGTGGATTTTGTGTCGCTTACTTGCCTGTTTCACAACTGTCCTGTGTAACGCCCCCCCACTCACAAGAAAAGGAAACCTGAAATCCATTTCCTTGAGGCAACAAAAGAAAGAAAGAAAGAAAAACAGCTGGCCTGCCTGTGAGCAAGCATCCACTGCACCTTTTGTTCAACCCCTCATCATCATTCATCTTTTTTTCTATACTCCAGCTTTGATGTTCAATTTACAATAACATTCTAGACAAAGGCTTGCCTCCATCTCTTCGCTTCCATGAATAAAATAGTAAAGTAGACTGGGCTCTTTAGCTACAATAGGATAACCATTCACAACTGCAGAAAAATCAGTGTGAAATCACTTAACTACATTTCCCAAGAACAGTAATGGTCATTCACAATTTACAGATATTGTTGTATCCTTGAAAAGGGTTACAATATACAAGGGTTTTTTTAAAAGGAAAGAACAACCAACACAATAGTAGATGGAAAAGAAAAGGGTTATTGCAATAGATAGTACGATAAGTGTATAGACAGTGATTAGTAATATCTTATTAATGTCTAAAGCAAGATGCTAGTGAATATGGTGTTCACTATATATAGTCTTCTGTATTAGTCAGTTCACATAGGGAAAAGGGGGTGTAGGATATTTTATTACAACAGAAATTGGGGAAAAAAGGAAGCTGTAGAGAGCCACGATCACATATACCTTAAAGTGACTTGTTTTTTTTAAAAAAAACAACTTTCTGCAAGTACAAACCAGTATCATATTTATAACTAAATTAGTTTTTGAAATATCATGGATCGAGCATGTGAGGAATGATGAGGTCTTGGAAATGATGGAAACAAAAAGGAAATTAATACTGAGCATCAGGAAGAGACAGCTGAAGTTCCTGGGACACGCAATGAGGAAGGAGGACTTGGAGAACCTGATACTAACAGGCCAGATAGAAAAAGAGACAGAGGAAAGCAACGGATAACATATTTGAAGGACCTAATCAGGTGGATGACAGAACGAGCGTTGCATGGTGCAACAGGAGAAGGCGTGCTCAGAGCCACCAGGGATAGGGAAACATGGAAAGCCATGATCACCTACGTTGTGAAGGGACAGGGCACATAGAAGAAGAAGTTCTTGAAATGTTAACATGTTTTAGTTTTTACTAATCTAATTGCTAACCATATTATTTTTTTTTTTATTATCAACCAATGCTGGACAGTTAAGATTTCTTATCTACTCATAATCTCTTGTTTATGAAACTTAGAATTTGACTTTAACCTAATATTAAATAAAGGACACATTTATGAAATCACTTATGAAAATGGATAGTAAAATTTAATAATATAAACTGTTACATTTAAGTATTGGATATTGAAAATGGCTCCTTTTAAAATGTTTTTTACCAAAAGAGTTGACTGCAAATAATTTATTTATTCTTGAAAAATAACTAGCTTTTCAAATAGCATTAAAAGTCTGTCAGTTTATTCAATAACCAGGACTGGATTTGGACATGATTTGAACAAGCTTCCAATTTTACAATTTAAAAGAACTTCTCTACCAGTAGTGTAGCTTAGATAGAAAGGGTTTTTATTCTATTTTCAGCTGCTAAATAGGGTCTCTGCAACTTCTTATAGTTTAATGTTGTCCTATGTCTAAATCCGACCCTGTTAATCATCAGCATAATTAGCTTCAATGCTTGTGATTATTCGATTTTTAGATTAGTGTTTCGAAGCTAAATTCTTGTTATAAAGATTGTATTTTTCTTTTTCTGTAGAGAAAAAATGACCGTGTACGAAGATACAAGACTTGATGGAATGGATTGGAAGCTGGCATCCCCTTCCCTCAAGAGTCTTACCCATCAAATTTTCCTTTTGGTTCTGAAAGTCTTGCTGACATTTTTTGTTTTGCTTTTGTTTGTCCCTCCCCAATCCACTCTTGATTTCGGAGAAAATTATTACTTTTGTAGATTAAAAAAAAAAGTTTCTGAAGAATTCTATTGCATGCAATTAGAAAAAAAATTAAAAATAATTTAGACATTTTTTTAGGTGTATTTTTTTTTTACACAAAATTACTACTATTTTTCTATTGTAAATTCTAGTTTTCTCTGATATTTAGTTGCGATTAAATGAGTCCACAGAGAGAGACCTGTTTTAAATATGTCCCAGAAAGAGACCTGTTTTACATTGGAAAAATTGTAACTTTTGGACCAAATTCTATTTATTTTTTCTGGTGAAGCTTTTTCTGATTCTGTAGCAAGTTGACCAGTTTCAAAAATATGTCTGTCCAAAATATTGCTTTGTTTTGAAAATTGATTTCCTCGCCAACTATTGTATTTTGTCTTTTGGTTTCTTTGTTTTACAAAGAAATTTTAATAAAATTTGTTAACATAGACAATTCTACTTTTAATAAATACAATATTATTTTTATTATCCTTGGTAGGTAGGTTTCAAGACTCCACAGATGTTGAAATCTGTGGAAGATAAATTACATTTAGGTACACTACCAGCCATAATTATTAGGCAACCACAGTGCTTTAAAAAAATGATGTATTTCATACTATTTTTTAGTATTTATTGCCAAGTAAATAATTGTAAATGAAAATAGAATGCTTCTTTTGTTAATACTGCACAATAACATGTGCATCAAATGAATTTATAAATATTTAATAATTACCTATATTGCAGTTTCATCAATGAAAGAATGAAGAAAATTTAGGGTGATTCAGACGAGTTCATCTTTGCTTCCTTGCCTTGTAAAAGTTTGCAAAATAATAATAACAAAAGAACCATTTTATTTTCATTTAGAATTATCCACTAAATTAGTATGAAATACATCATTTCTTTAAAAAAAAAAAAACTGGGGTAGACTAATAATTATGGCCAGTAGTGTATACCTAAGAATTGTCACAACAAATTCAGCATCCTATTTTAAAAATGTAATTCTTTTTTTCTTTTTCTTGTGAGAAAGAAAAAAAAAATTTGTTATCTATAATATAGAATTTGTATTTCAATATTTATTTTATGGGTGCTGTATTTTACTATTTACCAAAAAAACCTATTTGATGAGAGTCAATGTATCTCCCCATACTTAGAATATATTTGAAAAAAATAGGCTTATGGCCATATTAAATTGAAGCCCCAGTTCTCAGACAATAACCAGTTAAGCAACATCAAGAAAGATCAGTATCTAGATAAGTGACTGCTTTGGAATACCAGGAGATTTAAGCTTAGATTTTTGGGTGGTGTAATGGAATAATAACTCAGAATTGAAAATTGGAGGGCCATATTCTAATTTCCATTGGGTTCATTATATTCTCTTATGTGCAAATACCCTTGGGCTTAGGTACAACTCCACCTCTTCTCCTGTCACCTATGGGTTAATTAGTAGCATGTGTATCATTAAATCATTATTTTAAAAAAATTTTTGACAATCTAAAATTATTTTCTGCTTTTAAATGACCTGCAAAAGGTTGATAAGCCATAAAAAAAACCAAATCAGTTTCTTATTCAAAAACTATAAAAAAAAAAAAAATGAAGTAGACAGAAGCATTTCAATAGTCACTGAATTAAACTTAAAAATTTTCTCCAAGATTTGATGACTTGAAATTTGATTTTGAGGATATTTATACCAATTGTTTTTATGCTTTTTTTAATATACTAGCAGGATAGTCCAGCGTTGCTTGGGTGTACTGAAAGCTTTAAAACTAATCCATGGTTCTGGAGCTCAGACTCTTTGGACTTTGGCACGAAAGACTAAAAAGCAATAGTTGTTTCCAGTTAAAGCGAAACCGTAGACTGAAAGAAAAATGAATGGATGTAAGTCAAATTTTGATTTCCTGGAATTGATGTCCAATAAGTATTTTCGTCGTAAACTGAATTTTTAAGGCTAAATAAGTCCTCTGAGTAAATGGTATCATGGCTGAGACTAAGAACTACAATTACACCTACTTAGAGCCAAACCCGAAGCAAAAACTAAAATAAAAGGGCTGAAAAAATACAAACATACAGGCAGATAAATAGACACACGCACAAACATCTTGCCTTTTATATATATATATATATATATATATATATATTATTGATTTTCTGCACTATTGTAAGAACTGCAACCTTGAAACTTCTGAATATCGTTTCTTATGTCTTTGTCTATAAGTATATCAAATGTGATTAAAATCAGAACACTCCTTCTATACCCGATTTTTTTTTTTATTATCGATTTTCAGTATTTATCAGGGGTACCTCAACACAAAACCTAGCTAAGAACACTTGCAGACGCTTATAGTACAACTGTGTAAATTTTCAAGAAAATCAGTTCAGCTGTTTCGAAGTCTATAGGTAATGGACGGACACACACACACACACACACACACAAAGTTTCATTTATAAATAAGTTTAGATATGTATTTTCAAAATAATTATTGTTAAAGACTTATGTCTGTCTACATTGTTTGGACTGTTGTCGTCATCTTTATTATCATATTCACAACATTTCGGCCATTGTACACTCCAACCTTCTTCAGTAAATTAGATTGTCCTCAAGGACACATTGCCCAGTAGATAAAAGCATTGGTTGGATCCAGTGACTTGATCCTAAGAGTTGTGTGTTCAATACCTGGTGACAGCAGTTGCGGGCAAAAAACTTTGATAGTTGAGTTAAACAGAGATAGCTAAAACATCTGGGAGTGGCATGATTCATGGAATAAGTACATTCTACCCCAGTGATCGAATAAAGGGTTTGATTCAAAATTCTAATCATCTAAAGGTCGAAGCATACAACGGCCAAAACGTCATGAAGATGTCAATAAAGATGAGGGCAGAAGTCCGATAAAAGTAAATATCTCATCTTGAAAATATAAAAAAATTGTCTGTTTTTTTTTTATTTTTATTTTACTTCTTTGGAATATATTTTGAAAAGTGCTTTTAGTCTCTGTTTGAATTTTTCCGAGTTCGAATTCCAGCTGAATTCATTGCATTCACTTATGCGCAAATACCCTTGGGAAAAGTATTAATCCGTCTATTCCTTTCAGTTATGGGTTAAATAACAGGACAGATTGGGTTCTATAGCCTTGGTCGGCAACCAGTCTACTGCAGAAAGCAATGGCAACCTACTGCGGGATAATCTTCTGCCCAGTCAGTCATGTCTCAAAAGAGACATGATCGCCCAAGCATGTATCACGTATGGCACTTAATTGACTGAATTATCACTGTTTACATTTGGACTAATGTACTTCATTTTTGGTGTTGTTATTATAACATCTTGGCTGATATGCCAACTGGACATCCTCCGGTGTCAGAAAACTTTGATAAACTCACCTGAAAGTTACTTCGATTGACATACACCTGAAGAAGACCAGAGATCACAATAGTTTAAACATTTTGATAACAACAAAGATTGGGATATTAGTCCAAATGTCAATGGTTTAATTAAAAAATAGAGGAGAAAAGTTTTACTTATTGATCAAAAGTAGATAGACTAAACTATCGCCCGGTTCACACTCCACCCACATCTATTGAACAGGTGAAGAGGCTCATCCCTTGTTTCCTGTTTAGGATGCGGTTTCCGGTTTTCTCTTTTCCAATCTTTTTACTCTTACGTAGCCCCCTGCGCATCAGTGGTGTTATCGCCTTGCTTTGGGTGATATGATTAAAAAAAAAAAAAAATACAAGTGAAACTCTGGATAATGAGGTTCAACAGTTATTTCTAAAAGTTTTTTGACTTTTTATTTTTTGGTTCTTCAATTTTAAAATTTAAGTGAATAAAATATAAAATAGTAGATTGAATAAATTGTTTTCTAAAGTAAATATACTATTCGTATACTATTAGTATTTACTATTAGTATTAGTATATACTATTAGTATTAGTATATACTATTAGTATACTATTAGTATTTACTATTAGTATTAGTATATACTATTAGTATTAGTATATACTATTAGTATACTATTAGTATTTACTATTAGTTATTAGTATATTACTATTAGTATTTACATTATATACTATTAGTATTTACTATTAGTATATACTATTAGTATTTACTATTAGTATATTATTATATACTATTAGTATTTATATATTAGTATAATATTATTATATACTATTAGTATATACTATTAGTATAATATTATTATATACTATTAGTATATACTATTAGTATTTACTATTAGTATACTATTAGTATTTACTATTAGTATTAGTATATACTATTAGTATTTAGTATTAGTATATACTATTAGTATTTACTATTAGTATCAGTATATACTATTAGTATGGGTTTATCAGCCAGCCATAATTTACTGGCTACTTTGTATTAGAAAGAATATGGTTCAAGGAAATCTCTGGTCACGGAAAAAATGAGACATGCCCTGGTCCAAGAATCCATCCAGTACAACGGATGAATGAAACAAAAAAAAAGCTTGATATCTCCCAGGGGCTCGAGGCATTCCTCAGCGGGATCACTGATGAAAAAGACTGAAAAGTATTTGGCATGAGTTTGACAAATCCTTCAGGTGAGAATCCGATGCGGTCAAGGTTCACTAAATATGGAAATACGTTTTAGCCTTCCAGTAGCACCGATTCTAATATTAGCATTAGCGTAGCCATTGATATACGAACACCGATTCGAATATAAAAAGACGAGATACGCGACTGTAACAAACAAAACATTTAATAAGGCAAACAAATTACATAAACATATTAAAAGGATTTACATATGTCCCAAAATAAATGATTGTTCATGCAGTTCAAAATTACTTAGCCCAAAGTACTTCCAAATATTAGTATTCTGATATCTCGTCATTGGAACACTGACATTGGAAAATGGATTGTGCTGAAAACTTTCCAGCATACCCTTCATATTTGTCTATATTTCTGAGCATTAACACTATATACATTATTCGGACTATTGTCCTCATCTTGGTTGCCATTTGTAGGATGTTTGAGCTATTGTATGCTGGAGCCTTCTTCAGGTGCTAGGAATTTCAGACTGAATCCTTTATTATCATCACTGGGGTATATCATTCTCATTCCTTGGGCAAAGTTTATTTTGGTAGTCGTGTGTTATAGAAAAGAAAAGTCCTACCTGAAGCTGACTTGAATATCAAACCACCTGACGTTCCTACACTGATGCAAGGAACTACGACTTATCCCAGCAGGCTTGTCATTGAGACTTGCTGTCAGTTCAAGGAAATCTCTGGTCACGGAAAAAATGAGACATGCCCTGGTCCAAGAATCCATCCAGTACAACGGATGAATGAAACAAAAAAAAAGCTCGATATCTCCCAGGGGCTCGAGGCATTCCTCAGCGGGATCACTGATGAAAAAGACTGAAAAGTATCTGGCATGAGTTTGACAAATCCTTCAGGTGAGAATCCGATGCGGTCAAGGTTCACTAAATATGGAAACTAAAAGATCTGAAGGTGGCACTTCCCCTGTGAAGGCAGTTGCCAACATCAGCCGAGTGCCTCTGAATAATCAGTACTGAACAAGGATTTCAACTTTACAACCATAAGGCAGATGCCATACTTAGTCATCATTGCTCATATTGAGGAAATAGCCTTGAACATCCCTCAGGCTCAGGCAGATGAGCTAAGATGGAAAGTGAGACAGACAGTGAAGAAAGCCAATCCACCCAAACCAAACATCACGAAAAAAAGGGGCTGGTAATCAGGACCCTACAGAAGAATGAGAATGTCATCATACTCTCAGCTGACAAAGCAACTGAAGTGATGGACAAAACTGAATACATCAAGAAACTGGAAGACCTCGTTAGAAGTGGTAGCTATAATAAGGTAAAGACAGACCCATGTTGAAAACGGAACAACAGTTGTTGCAGATCCTGATCAAAAACAATGATCACCTCCGGCCTAGGACATACAGGCAGTTCTCTCAACATTATGGCTAGCTACCTCACATGTATTGTCTACCTAAGATTCGCGAAGACAGTATTCTGCTCAGGCTGATTGTTAGCAACCTAGGCTCAGTGTCACTTCCTTGTAGATATAATTGACCCACTGATAAGAAAGTCACCATCATATGTTCGAAACTCCGCCAACATTGTGGAACTTATCAAAGATGCTCCCATTCAATGCAACCAGATGGTGAGCCTGGATGTGGAGAGATTAGGCTCGGACTCATCCCTAGGAGAATGTACCAGTATTCCACTAGATGACTTGGTAGAGATGCTGACTTTCTGCACACAAACAACACACTTCGGATTGGGATCAGATATATATTGACAGGATGAAGGTTTAGCAATGGGCTCATCATTATCACCATCACTGGCTAACATATACATGGAATATTTTGAAGAGATGGCATTCGAATCCACAGCTCTAAAGCCAACTCTATGGCTGAGATACGTTGCCATACCTTCATACTCTGGCCTGAGAGGGTCAGAACACTACTGGATACATGTGAAACTCAATAAAATCATCGATGCAGTTCATAGCTGCTGGAAAAAAGTGAAAACAAAATGGCATTCCTGGATGTTAACCCAAACAGTGGTGGGGTTCAAGACATCTGTATATGGCTGAGATACGTTGCTGACACCTTCATACTCTGGCCACACCAGGAAGAGATCCAGACACTACTGAATACATGTGAACTCAATAAAATCATCGGTAGGTTCTGCTGTGGAAAAAGAGTGAAAACAAGGAAATGGCATTCCTGGATGTGCTAACCCAAACAGTGGTGGGGTTCAAGACATCTGTATATGGCTGAGATACGTTGCTGACACCTTCATGTCTTGGCCACACCAGGAAGAGATCCAGACACTACTGGATACATGTGAACTCAATAAAATCATCGATGCAGTTCACTGTGGAAAAAGAGTGAAAACAAAATGGCATTCCTGGATGTACTAACCCAAACAGTGGTGGGGTTCAAGACATCTGTATATGGCTGAGATACGTTGCTGACACCTTCCATGCTCTGGCCACACCAGGAAGAGATCCAAACACTACTGGATACATGTGAACTCAATAAAATCATCGATGCAGTTCACTGTGGAAAAAGAGTGAAAACAAAATGGCATTCCTGGATGTGCTAACCCAAACAGTGGTGGGAGTTCAAGACATCTGTATGGCTGAGATACGTTGCTGGACACCTTTTCCTTCTCTGGCACACCAGGAAGAGATCCAGACACTACTGGATACATGTGAACTCAATAAAATCATCGATGCAGTTCACTGTGGAAAAAGAGTGAAAACAAAATGGCATTCCTGGATGTGCTAACCCAAACAGTGGTGGGGTTCAAGACATCTGTATATGGCTGAGATACGTTGCTGACACCTTCATACTCTGGCCACACCAGGAAGAGATCCAGACACTACTGGATACATGTGAACTCAATAAAATCATCGATGCAGTTCACTGTGGAAAAAGAGTGAAAACAACGTAGTTTCTGGATGTGCTAACTCAAACAGTGGTGGGGTTCAAGACATCTGTATGGCCGAGATACGTTGCTGACACCTTCTACTCTGGCCACACCAGGAAGAGATCCAGACACTACTGGATACGTATAGAACTCAATAAAATCATCGATGCAGTTCACTGTGGAAAAAGAGTGAAAACAAAATGGCATTCCTGGATGTGCTAACTCAAACAGTGGTGTGGTTCAAGACATCTGTATACCGCAAACCAACATTCACTGGGCAATACCTTAACTTCAACTCCCATTACCCATTCAATATAAAGAAAGGGATCATCCACTGCCTGCAGCATCGAGCAAAGTCATAAGCGGCAACCCAGAGACATACAAACAGGAAATGGTCAATATAAGCAGTACCCTACAACATAACAATTATTCAGGGTACATGACAACAACATACATGGAAGGGAGGGTGCATGAGGATAACAACTCTCAGAAAACAGCCTCGGTCTGTCTTTTCTATGCGAAAGGGTTATTGGAGAAAATACAAAGGATCTGTGGTCCATATAATATCAGGACAATCTTCAGAAGTGGTTCTACACTTCGCAGATACCGTTTCCGAGTAAAACCCCCAACAGAGGAGGGTGTGACTAAGGTACCATGTGTACACCATTCCATGTAGCTGTGGAAAGAAATATAAAGGAGAGGCAGGCCGCCCTCTTAATATAAGGCTACAAGAACATTGCAAGACCATAACACAAGAGGAGATAGAAAAATCGGGTATAACTGACCACATGTAGAGGGAGAAAAGGGATCACTGCCCCCTATGGGATGAAATTAAAATGATAGAGAATGCCACTGGATACTATGTAAACTTAAGGAATCAGCACATATGTTAAGCTACAAAAATCTCCTAAGTCGACCAAGCATATAGATGAATACAACATGGGAACCAGTAATACAGAGTGCCAGAGAAAATCATTAGTGTCGAAAAAGACTGCAATATGAGCTTTGGTAAAAAAAAAAAAAAAAAAGAGTAAAGAAAACCATTAAGATCAAAAGATTGCAATATGAACTCTGGTAAAAAATGTTTACTGAACATTAGATTTGTAAGTCCCAAAAATTCACTTGTTGTTAACACATGACCTAGTGGATATAGACGTTGGTTAGTTCCATTGACTTGTCTCAAACAGTTGTGAGTTTAATACCAGGCTACAGCAGTGATGAACAAGTAACTTAGTGTGTGGGGTTAGAGGGAGATAACTCATGACTACCAAAAGAGACTTTGCAGAAGGAATGAGAATGATATACCCTAGCGATTGTAATAAAGGGTTCAGTTCAAAACCTGAAGAAGGCCAGAGCGTACAATGGCCGAAACCTCATATAAATTACAAATTGCAACCAAGATGAGGACAATTGTCTGAATAATGTATATAGTGTATCCTCTTTAAAGTGTAACCTAAAATATGATTTTTTTTTCTCTTCAGTTTGAATATAGTGTTGAGATTTCATCTTTTATAACTGTTATCAACTGAGGCTCTTTTTTTTTTTTTTTTTTTTTTTTTTTTAAACACTAAAATTCACTGACCAATTTGTGTAAACATATCGAAAATGTTTTACAGGGAATAAATTTTTGTCGATTAGCATTCATCAGAACTTTCTCAAGCTGGGTGCCTGTTCATAATATCAGTAGAGGCAAAGATTGATCACTTACTTTTTATAGAGTTATTGGCCGAGTTCAAATTCCAGTTGAATTTGATGCATTCACTTTCGTGCAAATACCCTTGGGAAAGATATTAATCTCTATTCTCCCTGTAGCTATGTGTTAAATAGCAGGACAGATTGGGTTCAACCAGTCTACCTCTGAAAACAATGGCAACCTACTGCAGGAAAATCTTTCACTCCCTCAGTCATGTCTCTTTCAAAGTATGATCACCCAAGCAGGTATGGCCGTTAATTGACTGAATCTACAGAAATGATTTCAAAAAACATTTTTTCCTATTTTTTTACGAGTGGACCAGTCTGTGATAGTAGTATTTTTTTTTTTTTTATTATTTGTAAAAAATTACTGACAATATTTTAAAACCTTTTGTTAATCAACTTTTGTTAATCAGTCTCTCAGATTATTCTAAACATTTAAACCATGCCCCCCCCCCCACACACACACACATTTGAGATGTGGTTCTACATGGTATGTGCGTTGCGATGCAGTGGATATCGACTTGGAACAACAAATCAGGGAGTCGAGTTCAAATTCCAGTTGAATTTCTTGCATTCACTTATGCATAAATACCCTTGGGAAAGGTATTAATCTGTCTATTCCCTCCCGTTATGGGTTAAATAACAGGACAGACTGGATTCTATACCCTTGACTGGCAACCAGTCTACCACAGAAAGTAATGGCAACCTACTGCAGGATAACCTTCTGCCCAGTCAGTCATGTCTCTCTCGAGACATGATCACCCAAGCATGTATCACGTACGGCACTTAACTGATTGAGTGATGTGGTTCTACAGAATGATGCTGAGGATACAATGGACCAAACATGTGTGCAACAACAAGGTTTTGGAGAGGATGGAAATGAAAAGGTAACTTATACTTAGCATCGGGAAGAGAAAACTGAAGTTTCTGGAACACGTAATGAGGAAGGAGGGCTTGGAGAATCTGATCCTCACAGGACAGACAGAGGGAGAGACAGTGGAAAGCAATGCGAGACATACTTGATGGGCTTGAGCAAGTGGATGGCGGAGCAGGTTTTGGGAGTGTTATGGTGAAACACACCTATTCCTCAGATAATGTACTCTCCCTCCTATATTAATAAGAGTTAGCAGGAAGTTAACTCGAGAAGTTCTTGGGAAGTTTATAGGAGTTCTTTAAAGTTCTATTGGAGTTCAGTAGAACTACTACGCAGTTGATGTTTGTCGTCAGTTAGCCAAACACTAAGGAGTCAGCTTTCAGTGGAAGATTACCAAGTTCCTAACATTTTGGGTGCATTAAGTCGATTAGCAACCAACATAGCACAATTATAACCTTCAGTGCGAAAAACTACTCCACAACAGAGAGATAGCAAGAGAAAAAGTGTTTAGGGCTACAAGTGATAGGGAGATGTGGAGGGCCATGATCACTTATGTTCGAAGGGACACAGCACATAAAAAAAAGAATTTGTTTTTATTAGTAATTTCTTTTGATTCCTTTATTCCTGTTGTATAGTATTTATATAGAATACGCAGGCACCTAATTTAATTTCTATCTGCATGTTTACATCACCTGTGGCTTAGTTGCATTTAAGAAAAAATAAAGACAAATTTAAATTTTGTTTTTCTCTGTTGTGTTTCTGATTATTATATCAATTAAGCCAGAGCTTTCTTTTTTTTTCTTTTTTTTTTTTTTTTTTTTTTTTTTTCAGCCAAATCAAATAAATTATTCTTCAAAATATATAAAAAAGAAAACAATGTGATGAAAAATTTTAAAATTAGAGAATGCTAAAAATATAATTATTCACTTTACGCGCAAATACCCTTGGGAAAGGTATTAATCCGTCTATTCGTTCCAGTTATGGGTTAAATAACAGGACAGATTGGGTTCTATAGCATTAGTCGGCTACCTGTCTACCCCAGAAAGCAATGGCAACCTACTGCGGAATACATCTTCTGCCCAGTCAGCCATGTCTCTTTCAAGACATGATCGCCCAAGCGTGTATTACATATGGCACTTAACTGACTGACTGAAAATAAATAGTTGAAAACATGATTAAGACTTCTACTGGGCATAAAGTGGGAGATCGGTTTTCTATTATTATGAAGTCATAAACTGATCCCTCACTAATTTAGTACTTAATAATATAATTCATTTCTTCCCCATCTAGCTATGAGTCAAATAAGAGGACAGATTGGATTCTATATCCTTGCCTAGCAACCAGTCTACCCCAGAAAGCAATGGCAACCTACTGCGGGATAATCTTCTGCCCAGTCAGTCATGTTTCTTTCGAGACATAATCGCCCAAGCATGTATCACGTATGGCACTTAACTAACTGACTTCCTATTAAAAGATATTTTGTGAGAAAAATGGTTATCATTGAAATGTGGAATCATTTTTCTCTATTTGTGTTTGCTTCTTTTTTTTTTCTTTAATCATTTCACCCCGAGCAAGGCGGTAATGCCACTGGTGTGCAAGGGGCTACATAAATGTAAAAAGATTAATTAGAAGAGAGTGAAGAAGACGACGAACCAGTTAGAAAAGAGCAATAGAAAGATGAGAATGCAGGTGTGATGACAGTTTCAAAGGTGGAAAGGATATACGGGGTGGGGAAAGAACTAGTCAAGTGGTTAATAGATGAGTATTGAGATTGCATTTAAATTCCTGGAGGTTGTAGCTGTCAGAAAAGCAAGAATATGGGAGTGAGTTTCACAGGCAGGAAGTGCAAGAGAAGAAGCTGCAGGAGTAGAATTGTCGTCTGCATTTGGCTAACCTAACTGTGAATGGGTGGGACCCAGTAGCCAATCTGCTTGCACGAGTAAACACCTGTTGAGGAGGCACCAGTGACTTAAGTTCATCTGAGCAGAAGCCATGAAAATATTTATATAACTTAAGTTCGTCCGAGCAGAAGGAAATTTTTTTTTGCTTGCAAAATATTGTATTTTATCAATTTTTGTTCTTACCAATTTTTTTTTTTAATTTCATTTTTAAATTTTCTTTTCCAAATTTATTTTTGAAAAAATTTAAAAAATAAGATACTTGATCTTATCTGTGAGCCATTTATTTCCCTGACTTTAGGAAATTGTTTCACATTTATCAACTCATCTTTAACATTTTTAGCACAATGTTTTAGCTGGTCAGTTCCCCAGTTGTCTTCAGGTGAATGTACCATGTGGTAATCAGTCTTAACCATTTCAAACAACTTTATTTCTGTTGTGTCTCTTTTGTTTAATGTTATATTCTTCTGAAAATTAATCTAAAAATGTTTCCCACCATCCTACAGGACAAGGCTTACTTATTATTCTCTCTTTTTTCCATCAAAAATTTTGCAAGTTAAAATAATCTTTTTTTGAGGTTGAATCCTTCATGACATTGAGAGATGTGGTAATTATTTTATGTTTTTAATACTCATACCTCTTTCATTTTTTTCCCCCAAATTCCAAAACCATCTACTGCAGATCCCTTATTAGAAATAAAGAATAAAACTCCAATTACATCTGTGAACTGATGTGATAACTGAAATAAGATTTAAATGAAATGAAGATGAAAGATACAATAAACTTGTACCTTCAGACCCACAAAAAAAAACAAAAAAAAACTCGGAGTGCCACAAGAACAGTTTTTCCCTTGACACCACTATTATTTTAACTACCTTCACTTCTCGGCAATATTTATTGTTTTGAAAAGTGATGATTAGAATTTTAATAAAACCTAAACATATGATTAAAGTAATTTATACATTTTTTGCTCTTCAGAATTTACAACCAAATATTAAACACTATTATACTGTTTATTTACAAGAATATATTTATATTTACAACATATTTAAATGCAATGCAATATTTATCAATTACCAATTTATAAGGAAACTAGCAGTATAGCCCGGCGTTGCTCGAGTGTAATGAAAGCTTTAAAACTAATCCATGGTCCTGGAGCTCAGACTCTTTGGACATTGGCATGAAAGACAAAAAAACAATAGTTGTTTCCAGTTAAAGCGAAACCATAGACTGAAAGAAAAATGAATGGATGTAAGTCAAATTTTGATTTCTTGGTATCGATATCAAATAAGTTTTTTTCGTCGTAAACTGAATTTTGAAGGCTAAATAAGTCCTCTGAGTCAATGGTATCATGGCTGAGACTAAGAACTATAATTATACCTACTTAGAGCCAAACCCGAAGCAAAAACTAAAATAAAAAGGCTGAAAAAAAATTCAGACATACAGGCAGATAAACAGACACACACACAAACATCTTGCCTTTTATATATATTTATTATCAATTTTCTGCATTATTGTAGGAACTGCAACCTTGAATCTTCTGAATATCGTTTCTTATGTCTTTGTCTCTGAGTGTCTCAAATTTGATTAAAATCGGACCACTCCTTCTATAATCCAATTTTTTCAGTTATCGATTTTTGATATTTATCGGGGATACCTTGACACAAAACCTAGCTAAGAACACTCACAGACACTTATAGTACAACTGTGTAAATTTTCAAGAAAATTGGTTCAGCCGTTTCGGAGTGTATAGGTAATGGACACACACACACACACACACACACACACACACACACACACACACACACAATGTTCCATTTATAAATAAGTTTAGATAGATAAATATGAAAACAATTTTTTGTTTATAAACATTTACTCAATTAAACACTATTAGATTGTTTATTTACAAGAATAATTTTATATTTACTACATTCTAAAAGATAATATAATTCAATATTTATCTTCGACCAATTTATTAAGAAATAAATATGAAAATAATTTTTATTTGTAAACATTCACTCAATTATTCAAATATGTGAACCAACTAAGGAAATCTTTATTTTCCATTTTATAAAATTTGAATCAATTTGCAATTAACTGATATTTTGCCAACCATTCCAATTAACAATCTAATCGTGTTTATTATATTGGGTATTGGTTTCTCAAGAACAAAGAAAATGTATAAATTCACTTTCATATTTTTAGATTTATTAAAATTTTAATCATCACTTTTGAAATTCAGGACAAAGGAAGGGAAAAATGGTTGTCAAATAATATATAAAAAGATTTAAAAACAGGTTTACAGAAACAATTGAATTCTTTCTCTTGACTTTACAAACAATGACTGTAAAAAGATTTTCAGCCAGTATGTGTGTATATATATATATATATATATATATATATATAGTGTATTGAGGCAGCAAATAATTTTCTAAACATATACTGTTAAATATAACAGACAATGAATGTCTATTATGTTTAATGATGAGCCATTCTAAACGTCGTATTTTGGCTTTAATTTCAGTTGAAAATAAAGACAAAAATTCTCCAACATTTGGATAATTTTTTATTAATTTGTTTCTAAGCTTATTTTTTATTAATTTGTCATTTCGAGCTATCACGTGGTGTGACATCATAGAACCACATTGCAAATTTGCGAACTGTTTGTTATTTTTGGTAACTATTGCCGTTGCCTAGCAGAGTTTTATGTCAACACAAAATAAAATCGTCGGTGATGGTGGATGTTATTGTGTTACCATCTTGGTGACCTCTCTGAAGAGGGCCCATGTGAGCCAAAAGCTTAGAAACAAATTAATAAAAAAATTATCCAAATGTTGGAGAATTTTTGTCTTTATTTTAAATTTTTTTGCATGACAGTAAATGCTGGTTAATCTCCTCACAGATGAAGAGAAACCTGGAGGTAGCAAAATGTATTTCTACAGAAGGATGCTGAGAATTCCATGGAAAGATTGCCCAAACAATGAAGTCTTGAAGAAATTGAAAACAAAAAGGGCACTTAATATCAGAGAGAGCTGAAGTTTATTGGATGCATTATGAGAAAGGAAGTTTTAGAAAATTTTATACTCATAAGGCATATTGAGAGCAACAAAGACGGGAGGGTAGGAAGCTGACTACTTGACAAACTTTTGTGAATCGATGGTGGAAAAGAGGGAGGGATGTCTGAAAAAAGACAAAAGTTAAAAAGGAGGATGTGGAGAGTCTTGATCATAGAAGATATACTCTATGGACATGTGGCAATGAGAAGTACAAGATTGGTAAAATACTAGCTTCTAAGTCAAGAAAAGAGAATCTGATTATCGTTAATATTTGTCTATATTTCTGAGATGAGGTAGTATTTACATTATTTGGATTATAGTCCTCATCTTTGTTGCCATTTGTACGATGTGTAATAATAGATCATTCTATTTGTCTATATTTCTGAGATGAGGTAGTATTTACATTATTCGGACTATTGTCCTCATCTTTGTTGCCATATGTATGACATTTCGGCCATTTTTTCTTCTTTAGGTCCTAGAAATTTTGAACCAAACCCTTTATTACAATCACTGGGGTATATCATTCTCATTCCTTTGTGCGAAGCCTCTTTTAATAGTCATGAGTTATCTCCCTCTAACTCTCTAAGTTACTTGTTGACCACTGCTGTAGCCTGGTATTGAACTCAAATCATTAGTGTCAAAATTGCAATATGAGCTCTAGTAAGAAAAATACTAGAGAAAAACCATTAACATCAAAAATTGCAATATGAACTCTGGTAAAAAAATAATTGAACATTCGGTTTATAAGTCCCAGAAATTCAGTTGTTTTTGTCCTTAAAGAGACATGGCCCAGTGGATATAGACGTCGGTTAGTTCTAGTGACTTGACCCAAAGAGTTGTTAGTTCAAATTCCTAGCACCTGAAGAAGGCCAGAGTGTACAACGGCTGAAACATTGTACAAATCATTAGTGTCAAAATTGCAATATGAGCTCTAGTAAAAAAAAAAAATACTAGAGAAAACAATTAACATCAAAAATTGCAGTATGAACTCTGGTAAAAAATGGTAATTGAACATTAGGTTTATAAGTCCCAGAAATTCAGTTGTTTTTGTTCTTAAGAACACATGGCCCAGTGGATATAGACGTTGGTTAGTTCCAGTGACTTGACCCAAAGAGTTGTTAGTTTAAATTCCTGAAGAAGGCCAGAGTGTACAATGGCTGAAACATCGTACAAATGGCAACAAAGTTGAAAACAAGAGTCTGAATGATATAAAGAGTGTATCATTAATATGCTAAGTACTGAACATTAAGAACCTTTCTAATGTTTACAAAAGAACAGCATTAATTATAGGTCGCTCTCTCTGATGTCACCTTCCAGTCCTAGCTTGGGGTTCAATGTCATGACTGATATGAGCACCATTTGTTCTGTATTTCATTGGTTTTATCATATGTAACATTAAAAGTTTTCTTTTGCAAAGGAAAAAGATTAACAATAACTGTATATTTAGCACTGCTCTATTAGTGATTCACTTAAAAATATAAAAAAATGGTATTATATGGAGAATAAATCTTAGGTAATATTGTGACTGGAAACATAGTGGAGTAGATAAACAAAATTCTGTTGCATGTTGGGAAGTTAAATTAATGTTTCTCACAGAATTATCAACTCTAGAATAACAACTGCTACTTCATGACTTAAATTGTAGACTTCATGATGTTGTTTAGGTCCCTGTTAGTTTCATAAGCAAGGCTGTAAGTTACTAAATTTCTAGAAACTTTTTTAACTTTTTAAACTAGTTCTCAGTCAGTTAAGTGCCATAGGTGATACACGCTTGGGAGATCATGTCTCGAAAGAGAGATGACTGACTGGGCAGAAGATTATCCCGCAATATGGTTGCCATTACTTTCTGTGGTAGACTGGTTGCCAGCCAAGGCTATAGAACATAATCTGTCCTGTTATTTAACCCATAACTGGAAGGAAGGAATGGTTTAATACTTTTACCAAAGGTATTTGTGTGTAAGTGAATGCAGAGCACTCAACTAGAATTCAAACTTGGCACCCTGATTTTTTTTTTTTTTTAATCATATCACCCCAAGCAAGGTGGTAACGCCACTGATGCGCAGGGGGCTACATAAGAGTAAGATTGAAAAAGAGAAAATCGGAAACCACATCCTAAACAGGGACCAAGAGATGAGCCTCTAGACCTGTTCAATAGACGTGGGTGGAGTGTGAACCGGGCGATAGTTTAGTCTATCTACTCCAATTTCTGAGCTGATATCTACTGCACCACAATGCACATTATCTCTGAACGAGAAATCGGGGAGCGGTGTTTGAATTCCAGTTGAATTTCTTGCATTTATTTACACGCAAATACCCTTGAGAAAGGTATTAATCTGTCCCCAAGCATGTATCATGTATGGCACTTAACTGACTGAAAATAATTCTAGTGGACAGTAGAAAAGTGCTGAATATTCAGCATTAGGTTGTCGCACATAAAATGATGCATTTCTTGATTGTTTATTGATCCAGTTATCCAATAAAGTAACTTCATTAGTTTATAAAAAAAAGATCTTGATTTATACCTGAGTTTTTCTTTTCAGATAATTTTTCTTTCAAGCCATTGTTACTCAGAAGCCCAATGAAAATTATTTCACTGAAACAATCAAGTAATCTTACTGTATGCTTTCTTAACTTGAAAAAGAACCATGTTTGCATTGAATCATTACATGCGATAAGAAATTGATATTCTTTAACAACAGTAAGAGTGGGCCAGTGGTTAGATCCAAGTGAATTACCAAAATAATGCCCAAAATCTCTACTGCACTCTAAAAAGTTAATGGTTACTCTGTGGTGGCCTTTCAAAGGGGTTATTCATTATTCATTATTGCCTTAAAAAAAAAACAGTAACAGCAATCTTGTACTGTAGAGAAATTAAGTGTATGCGCTTAAAATTTAATAAGAAATCTCCTAGACTTGTGAGTAGAGATGACCGCCAATTTTGCTGCATGACAACACATAGCTGCATGTTTCTCAATCAATTGTCCAAAAGCTGCCTAGACTAAGTTATGAAATTTTGCTTCATCCTCCATAATCTTTTGTTGGATCCCGAGCCATCTAGGTTTTCCGGGAAATGACAGGACAGACTCGAAAGCAATGAAAGATAAAATAGCAAAAATCAAAATTCCTTATACTGATTTTAAAGCTGTAGTGAAGAGAATGATTTTTAAAAAGTGGCAAAATTATTGGGATAGATACAGTAACAACAAACTCCAAAACATAAAACCCACTATTGGAGAATGGAACATTCAATACAGAAATAGAAGAGAACAGGTTTTGCTGACCCGCCTTCACATAGGCCATACCTACATCACGCACCATCATTTACTGGAGGGCACAGAATCCCCAATATGTACCAGCTGTCAAAAAATATTAAGTGTCAAACATATTCTTTTAAAGTGTACAAACTTAAATAGAGTGTGAAAGAAGTATTACCAAACAAGTAGTTTGAAAAAACTATTTATAGAAACAAGACCAAGCAGGATACTCGAATTCTTAAAAGAAATCGGAATGTACTCAAAAATATGACTGGTTGAATACTATCTCACACACTCATAGATATATGTATTTCTACCAACTTGCTATATATTCCAAAACTTAATCCTACCGAATATGTGTTTGCAAATCTTTTATATGTTACACATATAATGTATGTAGGCTGGATTTGGCATAAGTTAACCCATGGTGGTTGGTATGCCATAAAATTTAAACAGTCAAATTAAACGTATGCGTCTTCATAAAATATTTTATCAATTTAAATTATGTTAAATTTATAAATTTTTTAAATGTATGAATTTGTTAAATATACAAACTTCTTGAAATTGTTAACTTTTTGTTCGATTTTTAATTATTTGATTTGGCGTTAAATGACCCAAGATGGGTTGATATGCCATAAAACAAAACAGCCAAACAAGCTAGAGAACCGATTCTGTCCTGCTATTCAACCCATAGCTGGAGGGAGAAGAGATGGATTAATACCTTTCCCAAGAGTAAGTGTGCATGAGTAAATGCAATGAATTCAACTAAAATTTGAACTGTTCTTTGATTTTTTTATTCCAAGCTGATATCTATTACATCGCAACACACGTAAAATTATACCTGCCCTTATTTCAAATGGCTACTTTCAGGAGTGGTGGTGCAGTGGATATCGACTCGGCATGAGAAATCGGAGAGCCAAGTTTGAATTCTACTTGAATTCATCGCATTCACTTATGTGCAACTAATCCGTATTAATGTATTAATCCATCTCTTTCCTCCAGATATGGATTAAATAGCAGAACAGACTGGTTCTATAACATTGGTTGGCAACCAGTCTCCCACAAAAAATAATGGTACAAGGACACTGTACACAAAAAAATGGAGGATAATGACCCTTCCAAATAATAGAAGGGAAAAATGGTGGTTAAATAATAAAAACATGGTTTGTTAATAGCACGGTTACAAAAATAATTGAATTCTTTCTTTTGACTTTAAGAACAATGATCATAAAGAGATTTTCAGCCAGTATGTATATCATTCCTCTTGTATGGCAATGAAGGTTGGAATAAGTTATTAGAACAGTTTTATCATTCTTCCACATCAATTTTATTTTCTTCATAAATTCAACAATAATTCATCTGAAGGTTGAAAATAAAAATAAAGCTCTTTATATTTTTTATTCTGGTATTCTGGTGTACTTGTTCAATTTTATTTGCTATTTTATGAAAGGCAATCAAGATTCATGTAGTATTTTTTTAGTTCCCATTTATTTATACTTATCTAAAGATGCATTTTTTATAGAGAAAATTATATTGCCAAAATTTACAGCTAGTAAATTTGTACATTCATTTCTAGCACACTGCATTAGTTACTCACTGTAATGAATCTGATCATAATTTTGGTTAAAAAAAAGATACTTTAATTAAAAGAGAAAGTAATTTACTGAGATTAAAATGTATAGAAAGTGCTTTGATTGCTAGATCATATGCAGTAAATTTACATCCAGGTTCTTACAGCATCATTTTGCTTTTCTTGACAAATTTTCTATTATTACAATATGGGATATTCAATAACAACAATCATAAAAAAGAAACTAAATGATATTCAGTAGATATCATCAAAAACATATTTTAAAAAGAAAAAAAATGAATTTAAAATTTTAGCATCTTCTCTCCTTCATGCATATGTGTAATCACAACAATGTAATGATGTTTATATTAATGTGATTACATTTGTGCATGAAAGAAAGAGAATTCTGAAATTTTCAGCCTAGTTTGATGAAGTGAATCGCTGACGGGAAACAAAAAATGAAATTTTAATTAAATTTTTGAAAGGATTTAAAAATTTTTTAAAAATAACACCAAAATTTGATCTTTCCTCTTAATAATAGCGGAAACATTTTGATGATAAAACTTTGTTTTTATTAAGTTTGAGTCCTTTTAACATCATGATATGCTGGGGGTTTTTTGACAATTGAGTAGAGGTACCTAAATTCGTAGTTTCTTTCTTTTGTTTGACTACAACCTCCATCTCGTAGATGATAAAAAATTACAAATCTGATTTTCTCAATGATTTTCTATAAAAAAAATTACTTGTATAATTTGTTTTTCTGTGCATGATTAAAAGAAGTTTGCATATTTTTTTTCTTTCTTTCTTTCAAATGTTTGTTTATACTTTTCATAAGCAGGGAGGAAATATAGGATAATATTTTTTCAAATGAGTTTCTAAGAATCTGTGAGCATCTTTAATCTGGGTGACAGACATTTTGGCTCCACTCTGGAAGCGTTAATTAAACAAATGTTTACACTGACCGGAATGATAAAAGCCAAGAGTTCAATAATGCCAGTGTAGGTCATTCTAAGTAACTTGTGACATAATTTTGGGTTGTAAAAGAAATCAGATTTTCTTTTTCTATATTTGAATGGATACGTTTCATTGTGAGATTTTTAATTGACCATGGGCAAGTAAAGCAATGTCACGAGTTTTTTTTTTCACTTTGTCATCGATTTTTTTCTATACATTTTTTTTTTATTGCAAGCATTGTTGCTTATTTTTATTTGTTTTTTTTTTTAACAGCATAAAAGTGCAAATAGGCAAATAAAATGTTCTTTTCTTTAAAGAAACTAGTAACATGTTTGAAATTTTGCATTTGAGAGAAAATGTTCCAATAGCTATTCTGTTCAGTTTTACTTGGGTAAATATTCAAAGTCCACTCTAATTCTCTAACTTCTGTAATTGTTAGAAGCATTTATTTTTTATGATAATTCTGGAACAATAGCACAGATGTACAAAAATCTTTATTGTAATGGCGCCTGGAATATCTTGGCTACATTTGAACAATTTTGCAATGCTGAATCCAAAAATAACATCCATTTTCTACCATTAGTTTCTGTTTTCCTGCTCCAAAGCACCATAACCTTCATCTACAAATGTTTGATGCGGACTCTGTAAAGTGGTTACAACCAACGACTTAATATTATTTCCATTCATTAACTTAGAAAAATACAATTACACTGTCATTATTATCATGCTTCATATCCAAGGATTTTTCTCCCAGACAAAATGCTTTCACAGTCATGAGTAAAAAAAACTTGGTTTTCTATACACAATATACATCCATCCAAGATACTGAAGATTGCATTTAAGCCTCACCCTGTGACACTCCAACCTAACACTGCAGGCATTCACACTAGCCAACCAGAAAGACATTATCAGCCTGATTAGAGTTGCTCTTCTGCATTGAACAGGGTCAGGGAGAGGACACTGATGGCCTGTCCAATTGAGTCTTGTCCCATTTCATTTTTAATGGTACTATCAGAAAACAGGCCACCAATGTCCCAGCTGAATGTTATTTTTAAAACTCTATACAGGGAGGGGTGAATGAAAAGTAGGAGCCTCTTTGAACAAAATTACTTGAATCTTTTTAGATTGGCATTCTCAAAGAACTCGAAAGTTGGAAACAATCAAAAAACATAATTTCCTTCCTCAATCATCATCCATAATTCTAGTGCCACACACTGGAACTTTTTGCGACGGGAGCCAGATTGAGAGCACATAACGTAGAAAACACTATTAGCACCATCATTATCATCATGCATTATATGCAAGGATTTTATATTGTTTCCATTCATAATTTAGACAAAACAATTGCACCATCATTATCATCATGCATTATCATAATATAAAACTGGGTGTTTGAGGAATCAGGAATTAGATAACATTCATTATTTTTTACAGGAGGCATTCAGAATAAATTTTGACATTATGAGAAATTTGGCTACAAAGAATCATTTTTTTTTTCAAGATTACTCAAGTTTTGTACAGCAAAATCTGGAATAAACTCAGTGTTCTAAAATCGATTAAGAAAAACTTGCACTGAAACATGTGTAAGCTGGTGTAATCATCTCTTCTTTGTTCAGATTTTTTTAATTGACTGATATTAATTGGTTCCCTTTTTTTAATGTAAATACTTTCAGAAGATTTATATACACCTGGTTGCTTTCTTGCAGGCTGCAAAATGCAATCCCTGTGTTTTTTTTTGTTTTTTTTTTTTTATTTCTACAGGTTCCCTCACTGTGGAGCATAGGGCTACAACCACAAGTGATACAGCTGTAACAAATAAATATTTCTGGGGGTGGGCTGTAACTCTTCTTTTATTTATCTATGCCTGGTGTGGAAATTTGAATTGATGCCTTTCTGAAGAGCTTTGGTGCAAAGTGAACAGAAATAGCTTCAGCAGAAGTTCAGACTCCAGCAATTCCATACTTTTTACCATTAGGCCACTCATGCTGCCTCATTAATATCACTTTATTTTTTTTTAATTTTCCAACAATTTCTGCTCAATTTTCTGGACTCATCAGTTAAAACGGCACCCACTATCACTTTAACAAAGATGTGAAAAAGCCAAATTCTACTATCATGCACACTTATATAAACCCTAAACACACACACATACATGCACTAACACACTTAAAGGTATACACACACATACTCATTACAATTAATGACAGCAGTAGCAGTGAAAGAGGGCCATTTGTTTAAAAGCATGGTCTACCAGCAGATAATAAATCAAGCTCTCCTATCATTCTGAAGATGAGATTCTGATCTCGAAATATTAATGAATAATAAATCAAGCTCGCCTATCATTCTGAAGATGAGATTCTGATCTCGAAATATTAATGAATAATAAATAGGTAACACCCAACATCTTTACCTTCCTTTATTATATTAAACGCATTGTGATAGCCTTTAAATACCCACCAATACACATTATTATGTTTTAACTATTGAGCACTCTTGCATTCTTCAGGCGTCTGTTTTTCCTGGTAACTTTAAATTTCAAATTTCTGTCTTTTGTCGCCGGCGAAGGCAGTCAAGCATTAAAGCAAGGCAGCAGGTGGCAGGCAAGAAGAACATTAAGTTTAAAGTTTCAATCTATATTCAGGTGCAGTATGTTTGGATGCGTGCCTCACAACTCATGTTCGGACAAACTCCGACCTGACAGTGAAGACAAAGATAGCAGTGTATAACACCTATGTAATCACAGTACACTGCTATATGGCAGTGAGACATGGACCACATATACCAAGCAAGAGAGTTGTCTGAACACCTTCCTTGTGAGAAGTATTCAACATACAAGACAAGTTGCCCAATACTGGGGTCCTGCCTCCAGCCAGTCTGCGTACCATGTTCACACACCTTAAACAGCGCAGTTTCCGCTGGCTAGACCATGTCCACCGTATATCAGATGGTCGCATTCCAAAAGACCTCCTGAATGGAGAGGTGGCCTCTGAAGGAAGACCCACTGGGCGGCCACAACTGCGGTATTGTGACATCAATATGAAAGCTGTGGGTATCAACACGGAGTCATGGGAGAGCGTAGCAGTCAGCCAGTTCAGATGGAGAACAACCGTGGCCCAACAACTTAAACCAAGGGAAGAGCAACTAACAGGAGTCGCCATGGAGAGGTGGGTTCACAGAAAGCAAAGTAACAGCTCTGACAGACCAGAAACAAAGCATAAATGCAGCTGCTGCAACAAAGACTATCACTCTTGCATCGGTTTCTACAGTCACAGACGTTGATGCTCCAGTCAAGCAGACAACTAGGATGTTGCCCATGGTCAACCCTGACCAACAGAGGGCTACTACTATGACTTATGGAATGAGAATAATCTAACCCAGTGATCAAAATAAAGAGTTCAATTTGAGATTCGAATCACTTGAAGAAATTTGGAGCGCACAATGGCTGAAACATCATTATTTTAGCTTATTTAAAAAAAATTGATTTTTAATTGCATTTAAGCACATGGGGGAGAAATATTTCATAGAATTTATATATTATGTAGAAACAGTGCGAGTTAAAAGTTGTTTTAAGTCACTACTTTCTCCTGTCTCTTCTTTCGTTTATCTGACCTGTGAGTATCAAGTTCTCCAGACCCTCCTTCCTCATTATATGTCCAAGGAACCTCATTTGTCTCTTCCTGATATTTATTATCAGTTTTCTTCCTGTTTACGTCCTTTCCAACACCTCATCGTTGCACATGTGCTCTGTCCATGTTATCCTCAGCATCCTTCTGCAAAACCACATTTCTGCTGTCTCAAGCCTCTCCTTCATCCTTGTGGAGATTGTCCAACATTCACTGCCATACAGAAGGACAGATATCACATAGCAGTCCAGCACTCTCTTCTTTGTTTCTAATGAGATTTTCCTGTCTTTCAGTACTCTGGTTAGTTTCTGTTCATAGTATCCTCAGCATCCTTCTGTAAAACCACATTTCTGCTGTCTCAAGCCTCTCCTTCATCCTTGTGGAGATCGTCCAACATTCACTGTCATACAGAAGGACAGATATCACCTAGCAGTCCAGCACATTCTTCTTTGTTTCTAATGAGATTTTCCTGTCTTTCAGTACTCTGGTTAGTTTCTGTTCATAGTATCCTCAGCATCCTTCTGTAAAACCACATTTCTGTTGCCTCCAGCCTCTCCTTCATCCTTGAGGCGATCGTCCAACATTCACTGCCATACAGAAGGACAGATATCACATAGCAGTCCAGCACTCTCTTCTTTGTTTCTAATGAGATTTTCCTGTCTTTCAATACTCTGATTAGTTTCTGTTCATAGTATCCTCAGCATCCTTTTGCAAAACCACATTTCTGCTGCCTCAAGCCTCTCCTTCATCCTTGAGGTGATCGTCCAACATTCACTGCCATACAGAAGGACAGATATCACCTAGCAGTCCAGCACTTTCTTCTTTGTTTCTAATGAGATTTTCCTGTCTTTCAATACTCTGATTAGTTTCTGTTCATAGTATCCTCAGCATCCTTCTGTAAAACCACATTTCTGTTGCCTCCAGCCTCTCCTTCATCCTTGAGGCGATCGTCCAACATTCACTGCCATACAGAAGGACAGATATCACATAGCAGTCCAGCACTCTCTTCTTTGTTTCTAATGAGATTTTCCTGTCTTTCAGTACTCTGGTTAGTTTCTGTTCATAGTATCCTCAGCATTCTTCTGTAAAACCACATTTCTGTTGCCTCCAGCCTCTCCTTCATCCTTGAGGCAATCGTCCAATATTCACTGCCATACAGAAGGACAGATATCACATAGCAGTCCAGCACTCTCTTCTTTGTTTCTAATGAGATTTTCCTGTCTTTCAGTACTCTGGTTAGTTTCTGTTCATAGTATCCTCGGCATCCTTCTGTAAAACCACATTTCTGTTGCCTCAAGCCTCTTCTTCATCTTATGGTAATATTTTTAGAAATGTCATCAAAAAGTTACATTATGGCAGTGGAAGAATGACTTAGGCTGAGATGATGGAATCGAAGAACCAAGTTCAAATTCCAGTTGAGGTCACTACATTACCTTAAGGGCAAATACCATGAATCCGTCTCTTTTTCTGGTTAAATAGTAGGACTTGTATCTGTAAAAATCATTGTTATTTTCAAAAAAATTATTGATGCAAAAAAAAAAAATTAGTCTTACAATCCAAAATATGTTTTGGCTTTAAATAACCCATAGAGGGTTGATAAGCTGTAAAAGAAAACAATCAATCTTCAGTGGAAGAATTAAGTGGTACTGTCTAAATGAAAATGAGATTGATTAGTATTCAACACAAATAAAGAAAATATCATTTAGTATTTTAAAATTTTCGGTATATCGCAGCACTATCTGTCACATGGTCAGGTCATCGGCAACTAAACCATCATCAACTGTCTTTTTAAGGTACAAATCAGTGGCTATGCACTCAGCAGCATTAAAACAAAACCTGTCGAAAGAATGGATTAACCTTTTTGTAGGGGTCATCAGCCATCTTGCATAATGGTGTACATTGGAATTTATAGCTACGTTGTGGTACAGTGGATATCGGCTCGGAACGAGAAATCGGGGAGCCGAGTTCGAATTCCAGTTGAATTCCTTGCATTCACTTACGCGCAAATACCCTTGGGAAAGGTATTAATCCATCTCTTCCTTCCAGTTATGGGTTAAATAACAGGACAGATTGGGTTCTATAGCCTTGGTTGGCAACCAGTCTACTGCAGAAAGCAATGGCAACCTACAGCGGGATAATCTGCCCAGTCAGTCATGTCTCTTTCAAGACATGATCGCCCAAAGCGTGTATCATGTATGGCATTTAACTGACTGACTGAATATAATAGTTGGAAACATGATTAAGGACAGAAAGTGGGGGATCAGTTTCATATTGCTATGAAGTAATAAACTGATCCCCCACTAATTACTACTTAATAATATAATACATCTTTTCTCCCTCTAGCTATGAGTCAAATAACAGGACAGATTGGGTTCTATAGCCTTGGTCGGCAACCAGTCTACCGCAAAAAGCAATGGCAACCTACTGTGGGATAATCTTCTGCCCAGTCAGTCATGTCACTTTCGAGACATGATCGCCCAACCATGTATCACGTATGGCACTTAACTAACTGACTGATGCAGCCAGTGTTGTGATGACTTGACATTGGTCGGCAGAGGGCTTCTTAGATTGAAATCAAAAGCCAAACTTCAGCCCCCATGGAATTAATGGCATCTGTAACTAAGGCAAGCTTTCAGGTTTGAGGGCATTGACTGTGGTTTGACCTGAGAAACTTAAAGCAGCTGAAGTGTGGTTCTACAGAAGGATGCTGTGGATATCATGAACCAAGCATGTGAGCAATGACGAGGTTTTGGAAAGGATGGAGACGAAAAGGAAATTAATATTGAGCATCAGGAACAGACAACTAAAGTTCCTGGGACATGCAATGAGGAAGTCGGGCTTGGAGAACCTGTTACTAACAGGCCAGATAGAGGGAAAAAGAGACGGAGGAAAGCAGCAGATAACATATTTGAAGGACCTAATCAGGTGGATGATGGAACGAGGGTTGCATGGTGTAACAGGAGAAGGCGTGCTAAGAGCCACCAGGGATAGGGAGACGTGGAAAGCCATGATCACCTACATCCTGAAAGGACAGGGCACATAAAAGAATATATATGCCAGCTGTTTATAAAAAAAATTATAATGTGGATATAAAATGGGGGGATCAATACTATATTAAAATCAATATATAAACTGATCCCTCATTTTGTAGCCATGCTAGTTTCTATACATTTATATTTTAGATTTATGGGCTTGAGCTAGTGGATGTTAAAGCCGGGTTTGGGTGGTGTAACAGGAGAAAGCGTGCTAAGAGCCACCAGGGATAGGGAGATGTGGAAAGCCATGATCGCCTACATTTTGAAAGGACAGGGCACATAGAAGAAGAATATATATGCCAACTGTTTGTAAGAAATTATGTGGACATAAAATGGGGGATCAATTCTATATTATAATCAATATATAAATTGATCCCTCATTTTATGGCTATGCTAGTTTCTATACATTTACATTCTAGATTTATGGTAGAGCCGGGTTTGGGTGGTGTAACAGGAGAAAGCGTGCTAAGAGCCACCAGGGATAGGAAGATGTGGAAAGCCAAAATCGCCTACCTTTTGAAAGGACAGGGCACATAAAAAAAGAATATTGTGAAACCAGCAACGAAGACAAAGGAATTTATTCAAAGAAAACCATATACAATGATTGCTTTTGTTTTGTTTTGTTTTGTTTTGTTTTTTTTGTTTTTTAAATGAAGGGACTGGAATCGTTTCAAATAGAAATACTACTTGAAAAATTGTTTTTTAATACTTGAAACAATAACAGATTATTTCAGACATTTTCTAAATTGATGTTCTAAAGAATCAATTGCAATCTGTTTTCTCTTTCACAGCACATTCTTCCATTGAATCAATTTGAAGATAAAGAAGAAATTGACCAAACTATGGATTTTATGACTGACAATGATAAATCATTCTGTGAACTTTTCAATCTTCCTCACAGTGAAAACCCATTACAAGGTATTGTTTTTCTTTTCTCCTCTTCTACTTATCTCTCTTCTCCTTATCTCTCTTCTCCCTTTTATACCTTTTCTTCCTTTTCTCTTTTTTCCTTTTTCTCCCTTTCTCTCCTTTTTCTCCTTTTTCCCTTTCCTCCCTTTTCTTCCTTTTCTCCCTTTTCTCTTTTTTCCTTTTTCTCCCTTTTCTCTTTTTCTCCCTTTCTCTCCTTTTTCTCCTTTTTCCCTTTCCTCCCTTTTCTTCCTTTTCTCCCTTTTCTCCTTTTTCTTCTTTTTCTTCTTTTTCTCCTTTTTCTTCTTTTTCTCCTTTTTCTCCTTTTTTTCTCCCTTTTCTCCCTTTCTCCTTTTTCTCTCTTTTCTCTTTTTCTCCTTTTCTCTTTTTCTCCCTTTTCCCTTTTCTCTTTTTTCTCTCTTTTTTCCTTGTTTTTTTTCACCTCCTTTTCTTCTCATTTTATTTTCTCCTTGTTTCTTTTTCTCCTTTTTTCTTTTTTTTGTTCATAGGCTTTTTTATATGAATTTATCATTATCAGAATTTGGCTTCCATTATTTCATTAATATGTTTTCCCCCAAATCAAATGCATATCAATATTTCTCTTGTCTAGGTTGGCATGGTGGGAGACGGTGTGCATTGATCAACAAAGATAAAAGTTTGACTGCTGCATTTAAGAATGGAAAACTCTATCTTACTCGAAGGTAATGTAGCTATTTTGCTTCTTTCACTAAAAAGCATTTATTTGGTTCATTTATTTGTTATGCTGAAAGCACTTTATCTTTAAAGGTTTCTTCAGTATACTGAAGTATATTTAATTGGAGTAGATAGATCTATCTCTCGCCCGGTTCACACTCCACCCACGTCTATTGAACAGGTTAAGAGGCTCATCCCTTGTTCCCTGTTTAGGATGTGGTTTCCTATTGCCCGGTTCACACTCCACCCACGTCTATTGAACAGGTTAAGAGGCTCATCCCTTGTTCCCTGTTTAGGATGTGGTTTCCTATCACCCGGTTCACACTCCACCTACGTCTATTGAACAGGTTAAGAGGCTCATCCCTTGTTCCTTGTTTAGGATGTGGTTTCCGCCTTTCTCTTTTCCAATCTTTTCACTATTATGTAGCCCCCTGCACATCAGTGGCATTACCGCCTTGCTCGGGGTGATACGATTAAAAAAAAATAAAATACAATAGGAGCAGAAAGTATCTGGTACATGGCAAAAATTTTATTTTAATATACAGCATTAATTTGACAAAATTTAGACTAAATATTTATATTAATACAGAAAATAAAAATATTAAAACAAAATTGAACATTGAAAAGACATGTACCAAAATAAAAAACCTTAAATTCAAATTCTTTCAATTTTGAAATGATATTTTGATAATGAGGTTATTAACTATTTCCTTATCAGAAAAAATTCAAGGATTCATTGGTCAAAGTGTTAACACTACTGTCAGTTGAAATTTATAGAATCTTTCTCTTAAAATATTTTTTTCCTTAACTAACTGCTGTTGCTCTTTCAAATCTTGATGGAGGTTTCCTCCCTAACTTTTAGTTTAAGTTATTGTGGAACATGAAAATCTTGATTATGTCATTCTTGTCTCTGTGAGTGACATGTGATATCCATTTTAGTTGTTGCTGCTGTTGGAAGTCTTTAAGTGATGTGGTTTCTGTTAGTTGGTCACGCTCTTTGTGATTCTGTCATACCAGATCATAAGAATTGTTGTCTTCTTTAAGATTTAGAGAATTCATTTGCTCAATCAGTTGATAAGTTAGACTGAATGAATTGGATGTGAAGGATGACATCCACATGAGAATCTATAATCTGACAAGGCTATTTAAGAACATGACATGTGAGAAGCATGGAACCATCTCTTAATTGCTGTTGTTCCCAGGTCCACTCTGACCCAGAGTGGTAGTACCTGTTAGGGTCCCAGCTATGGGCAAATAGTTAACCTCCAAACTGGGGTCAAAACACTATAAAAGTATAGAAATACACTTTTATAGAAATATATTCATAAAAATAAACTTTTATAGAAAAATATACATTTTTGAAGGAAAATATTACCAAGACATTTTTGAAGGAAAAATATTACCAACAAGACATTTTTGAAGGAAAAATATTACCAACAAGACATTTTTGAAGGAAAAATATTACCAAATGAAGACATTTTTGAAGGAAAATATTACCAACAAGACATTTTTGAAGGAAAAATATTACCAACAAGACATTTTTGAAGGAAAATATTACCAACAAGACATTTTTGAAGGAAAATATTACCAACAAGACATTTTTGAAGGAAAATATTACCAACAAGACATTTTTGAAGGAAAAATATTACCAACAAGACATTTTTGAAGGAAAAAATATTACCAACAAGACATTTTTGAAGGAAAAATACCAACAAGACATGAAGGAAAAATATTACCAACAAGACATTTTTGAAGGAAAAATATTACCAACAAGACATTTTTGAAGGAAAAATATTACCAACAAGACATTTTTGAAGGAAAAAATATTACCAACAAGATACTTTTGAAGGAAAATATTACCAACAAGACATTTTTGAAGGAAAAATATTACCAACAAGACATTTTTGAAGGAAAAATATTACCAACAAGACATTTTTGAAGGAAAATATTTGTCAACAAGACATTTTTGAAGGAAAATATTGACAACAAGACATTTTTGAAGGAAAAATATTACCAACAAGACATTTTTGAAGGAAAATATTACCAACAAGACATTTTTGAAGGAAAATATTACCAACAAGACATTTTGAAGGAAAAAATATTACCAACAAGACATTTTTGAAGGAAAAATATTACCAACAAGACATTTTTGAAGCGAAAAATATTACCAACAAGACATTTTTGAAGGAAAAATATTACTAAACAAGACATTTTTGAAGGAAAACAGCCAATAACAAGACATTTTTGAAAGGAAAAATATTACCAACAAGACATTTTTGAAGGAAAAATATTACCAACAAGACATTTTTGAAGGAAAAATATTACCAACAAGACATTTTTGAAGGAAAAATATTACCAACAAGACATTTTTGAAGGAAAAAATATTACCAAATTAAGACATTTTTGAAGGAAAAAACATATCAAAAGACATTTTTGAAGGAAAAATATTACCAACAAGACACATTTTTGAAGGAAAAAATATTACCAACAAGACATTTTTGAAGGAAAAAATATTACCAACAAGACATTTTTGAAGGAAAATATTACCAACAAGACATTTTTGAAGGAAAAATTATTACCAACAAGACATTTTTGAAGGAAAAATATTACCAACAAGACATTTTTGAAGGAAAATATTACTAACAAGACATTTTTGAAGGAAAAATATTACCAACAAGACATTTTTGAAGGAAAAATATTACCAACAAGACATTTTTGAAGGAAAAAATATTACCAACAAGACATTTTTGAAGGAAAAATATTACCAACAAGACATTTTTGAAGGAAAAATATTACCAACAAGACATTTTTTTGAAGGAAAAATATTACCAACAAGACATTTTTGAAGGAAAAAATATTACCAACAAGACATTTTTGAAGTGAAAAATATTACCAACAAGACATTTTTGAAGGAAAATAAAAGGAAAAATAATTGCCATAATGAATTTTTGAAGGAAAAAAATTATTACCAGAAATACATTTTTGCATACAAAAGACATCTTCAGTTTTATAAAAACAAAAATAAAAATTTTTTTCATTAAAATCTGACTAAACCAACCTTCTCACTATAACTGAAGATTAAAAAACAAATACCTTAAAAACCCACCTTTTGGGGATTAAATAACCCACAGAGGTGTTGATATGCCATTAAACAAAACTCAAACTCAATGTTTTTGGTTTTGTAACTGTTGTATCCCAGGAGGGGATAAACAGAGAAAGAATAGTGCAAGAAATAACTCTTAACACTGAGGATATATAAATAGAGATTTATTATACCTCAGTACAATAAACCAAATACAATTACACCAACAAACAGTTAACACGAATAACAATTAAGAAGGCAATGTCTCTGTATAGGACGTATGCGTCCGTCTTGAGAAGAAGGCTTCCATCTAGTGACGACTAACTCTCGTCTAAGGTCGATGGCTCTCGATCTTGCTCGTATAATGACGAAGACTCTCAATCACTCCAGTGTAATGACGAAGACTCTCATATAGTCACAAACACTCTCGTATAATGACGAATACTGTTGATCACTCTGTAATTTATTCTAGTCCCAGTCTTTTATAACTCGGGCCATACCCATTCCTGGGTAGAACAGGATATTTCACTACAACAGTAGCATATTGGATTGTTGGACAAAAGCTGCTAGTGCAGCCTAATCTTTGTTCAATTTCTATCTCTTCTCCTAACTTCGTTAAAGCTGATCCATACAGAAAGACATTTAAAGTGTTTAGAATTTATTAATTCCACAGTAATAGACTGGCCAGGGTGTCTGCTTCAAAGCATTTTACAGTGATCATGTTATAATTAGTTGGCACAAGATCAGCTGAATATGGCAGACCAACCAAGTTCCAAGATTCCAAATTTTTTCCTGCGTTATTCTTGAAGTATACAAGGTCTTGCAGATAAATTACGACAATTTTTAGAGATGCATAAAACAGTTTATAAATACTAAAATAATGTTAGCACAAAGATATAATTTGAATGCAATATTTATTAGTATAAAAATATTTATTATTCAATATGGCCACTCTTTTGGGCAATTACTACCTCCATGCAAGAACAAAACTTTCATGAAGCTGACACAACCTGTGACCTTTTGATTTTGAGTGTCTTATACATGATGCAGGTCTTCAAAGACACTTGAGTGTAGAGAAACACTGGTTCTTGCTTGAAGCACATCCCACAAAAATAATTGAGAAAATTAAGATCTTGGCTATTACTGGGTCAGATGTTGACTCTCACAAAAAATGGTACCTTCTTAACAAGGAAACAATGAACTTCTTTTCATCAACAAACACAAGAACTTTTCCTGCACCTTGAGGCTTGATGAAAGAGAGAAGCTTCAAGCATCTTGTGGCTCTGATTGCTTTCGCCTTGGCTCTAAAGATGTAACAGAGCTGTTGAACATAGCTAGTCATGCCAAAGTTTTTGTTCACAACTCGGGACACTGGAAAAGGACCCATTGTACAAGTGTCGTCATGGATGTGGTTAGTTGTTTTTAGTTGAGCGTTTGAGACCTATGAGAAACATTTGATTCCAATTGGAATTACTGCAATTCTTGTGTTCTTTCCTATAAACTTTATCCTCTTCTTGAAATTGTTTAAACATGTGATAAACTGTTACTTCTGGAAGTTTCATTACCTTAACAATGTTGTTGGCAGTGTACTCGGCACATGCCAAAACTAGAATAGTAAAACAATTCTGTCGTTCCATGATTTTTTGCTGTTGAATTTCTTTACTGTTTATCTGAGAAGAAAGAGAAAGATTAGATGTTTAGGTTAGCAAAGTTTTGTCAAAAACTGAATTTTGAAGGCTAAATAAGTCCTCTGAGTAAATGGTATCATGGCTGAGACTAAGAACTACAAATATACCTACTTAGAGCCAAACCCAAAGCAAAAACAAAATTAAAAGGGCTGAAAAAATACAGACATACAGGCAGATAAACAAAAACACACACAAACATCTTGCCTTTTATATATATATATATATATATATATATATATAATCGATTTTCTGCACTGTTGTAAGAACTGCAACCTTGAAACTTTCTGAATATCGTTTATGTTTTTGTCTATGAGTGTATCAAATTTGATTAAAATTGGACCACTCCTTCTATAACCTGATTTTTGCGATTATCAATTTTCAATATTTATCGAGGGTACCTCGACACAAAACCTAGCTAAGAACACTCGCAGACACTTATAGTATAACTGTGTAAATTTACAAGAAAATTGGTTCAGCCGTTTCGGAGTCTATAGGTAATGGGCACACACACACACACACACACACACACATATATATATATATATATATATATATATATATAACGACACAAAAATTTCTGTTTCAAGATTTCTACCTCATCATTAGGCAATGTTAGATCATTGTTGTGAAAAATTATTTCATTTAAATATAAGAAACAATACGTTTGTTATTTATAGATATGAGAAGACAGGAGAATTTATGTCTGTGTTCAATTTAACTAATCAGAATAGAGATTCAATTTAAATTTGAAAGTAAGTTTATATTTTGGGGAATACATGATTTTTTCCTTTCAGTCTTAATGGCCAAAGTGTCAGCTTAATTTAAAAACCCTCTCTAGACTTTATTTCCGTTGATGTAACCATTATTGTTACAAAATTTTTTCCTTTAGTTTTCTCAATTTCTAAAACAAAAAAGAAAAGAAAGAAAGTCTCTATTTATCCGCAAGACTCTACCAGCAATTCTCAAACTGGGGGAAATTTCTCCCTGGGGTGAAATTTGAGGCTACCAGGGGGAAAATAATTGAAAATCCTCCTTCTGTTTTCCACAACCTATTGTGGTACAGTGGATATCGGCTCGGAACGAGAAACCGGTGAGCCGAGTTCAAATTCCAACTGAATCCATTGTATTCACTTACGCGCAAATACCCTTGGGAAAGGTATTAATCCGTCTCTTCCTTCCAGTTATGGGTTAAATAACAGGATAGATTGGGTTCTATAGCCTTGGTCGGCAACCAGTCTACCGCAGAAAGCAATGGCAACCTACTGCAGGATAATCTTCTGCCCAGTCAGTCATGTCTCTTTCGAGACATGATCGCCCAAGCGTGTATCACGTATGGCACCTAAACTGACTGACCTTTGTGGGTCAGGGTTTTCTACTTTACTCACAATCAAGCCCAAAGCACGAAACCGACTAAAGGTGGAATGTGACATACGTTGCACGCTTGCCAAAACTAACCCTGATATTGATACACTGGTGCACAAGAAGCAGCATCACCCTTCTCACTAATTTAATTCTGAAACAGAAGAGCAAACAAAAGTCCTTTTATTTGTTACTAACCGCTCTCTATGGCTATGCTTAGTTGTTACTAACTGCTCTCTATCCACTTTATTCTGTAACTATAAGTTTATCAGTATATTTGTACATTTCAAAAATAAATTAGTAAATAGTCTCAGTGTGTTTTAACTGCTCTTTCTCTCATACACATGAAAGGGGAAATCTGGACGGTTGAACTGGGTCGAGGTGGGAATGACAGAAAAAAGTTTGGGAGCAGCCACTGCTCTATACAGCTTTGCATTAACATTGAGAAGAATATAATTTTTCCTATTTGTTGTGGACCCAGTTAAAGGTCCAACAAGAATAACACAAAAACAATCAAAATGGGAAATAACGAATATATATATAAAATATGCCAAAATACAACACTTGGAACTTTGTTAGTAGAACAATAATACGGGTTAGTGTGTAATACTATAATTCAACTCTCGACCTGGGACTCGTAATGGTCGTTACAGTAGCAGTGTTCGTAGACGACTCTCAGCTGAGTTCAGCATGCTTTCCTCAGGCTACTCTCCCAGGCTACTCTCCCAGGCTACTCTCCCAGGTTACTCTCTCAGGCTACTCCCAGGCTACTCTCTCAGGCTACTCCCAGGCTACTCTCTCAGGCTACTCCCAGGCTACTCTCCCAGGCTACTCCCTCCCAGGCTACTCTCCCAGGCTCTCTAGCTACTCACTCTTGTGAGGGGAGGTATATGTAATGTTTGGAAGAGTTCATTCTGTTTGATGGGTGATGCTGCCATGACACTATTGACAACAACAGGGAGCTTTCTGACCAAAATTCTATGGACCCATTGCAGCTGTTCAATGGATAAATGTGCATTTGATATTTTACTGCATTTTAAGAGCTCTAAATAAATAAACTGTGTGGATGATATAATAGTGGCTCAGAATGAGAAATCAGAGAGCTGAATTTATTGCATTTATACACGAATAGCCTTGGGAAAGGTAAAAATACATCTCTTTTCCCCCAGATAAAGGTTAAATAGTAGTGCAGATTGGACTCTTTAATATAGATTAATAACTTTCCCAAGAGTATCTATGTGTAAATGAATGTAACAAACTTGGCTATTTGAACTTGGTTGGCTTTATTCTAGTATGAATAAACTTATCTTAGCCAACACGTTTCTTCCTCTGATGGACTTTATCGAGGCAAATCATAGGATCAAACGTGTCAGGTAAGATAAGTTTTCTTTCATCATTATTTTTACATTCTACTAATATATTTACAAATATCAATTAGTTTTGTATAAACAAATTAATATTTTTTAAAGTTTTGTATAACAAATTAATTTTTTAAAGTCCATATGATTTTTGTTATTTTGCATTTATTTTTTTCTTTCTTTAATGCAAGTAATTTCCTTTTATAATTTCAGTTTTCTGTGTTTTGAGAGAACAAAATTTCCTTCAAGCAAAAACCTTGTCCTGCCTCTTTCAGATATCATCAAACTGGAACGTGTAAGGAAGCCATTTTTCTTTTGTCCTTATAATGGATTTTAATTGTAAAATCTTTTTATTTAAAAATAGAATTTCTTCAAGGCAAACTTCTTACTATTCCTGTTCAAATATTCATATTTCCACTGTTATACTTTCTTGTGTTTAAATCAGGTACAATTTGTGCATTGTGGTGCAGTGGATATCGACTCGGAACAACAAATCAGGAGGCCGAGTTCGAATTCCAGTTGAATTTGTTGCATTCACTTACACTCAAATACCCTTGGGAAAGGTATTAATTCATCTCTTCCCTCCAGCTATGGGTTAAATAATAGAACAGATTGGGTTCTAAAGCCTTGGCTGGCCACCAGTCTACTACAGAAAGCAATAGCAATCTACTGCGGGATGATCTTCGACCCAGTAAGTCATGTCTCTTTTGAGACATGATCACCCAAAGTGTTTATCACGTATGGCACTTAACTGACTGACTGACAATTTCGAAAGCTTTGTACATTTTTCTTTTAAGTTCACCCAATAGAAACCTCAAAAGCCAGCCATTCGAGGTATAGAGTTACTTGAGGTCTGTGATCTGAAGACAAAAGAATGGCAAAGAATGACATACTGTCAAGCTATCAAAGAACAATTTAATGTCTAATAGCAGAATGATTTTAAATTATTTATATTCAGTCCAGCAAGTTCTACTTAGTTGCTGAAATAAGTAAAAAGAGTACAAGAAAAACGTTTTTGATATTTTCTATCATTTATAAAACGACTTGAAATCATTTGTATGTTTGTAAAGAATTTAAACATTAATATATTAGGCAATGTATTTTAAAGGCAGTGGTAGCTTATATTTTCATGAAAATTTCTGAAACATTTTTAATCTAGTTTCAACTTGAATCTAGTTTTTAACAGCATAAATAAAACTAAACTTTACTAAAGAAAAGGATTTAGAGAAGAACTTAAAAAATACTTATTTAGGTATATATGCATAAATCTACATTAATGACAATTTATAATTTATAGACAAATTTTCAAATTATATTAGGATTTTAATGTTGTATACGTTTATCAGAATTGGTTTTCATTATTTTAACACTTGAAATTCCCATAAAAGTAAAAAAAATATCTTTTTGGCACAAATTGGCTCTTATTAAAAATTTAAGTATATATTATTTCTCATAGTTTTTAAACGAATTTCTTCTGTGAAGGAATTTTGTATTTAATGATAATTTTAACTAAATTTACATGTTAGGTTTTTTTAACTAGTATTTAACATGTAAATATTTTTCAATTAACTTATTTTTAAGCATTTTTGAAAAGTGTTTTGTCTTTTAGTTGTTAAACAGAATTTTTATTAAAGTATTGGTCTGTATCTCAAATTATTTATGACACATCTAAAATGCATTATAAATGATTCAAGATGGAGATTTCCTTTTGTAAATAGTCTCTCATGATAATCATGTTATTGTAAATATCTCGTAAGATATAGTTAGAAAATAAGAATAAAAAGGAAAGTTATAAAAGAGAACGACTGAACAAATAAGACATAATAAAAAAGTTAAAAATTGGAAGAAGAGAAAGGAAAGACGAACCAATATGATAAAGAGGTTTATTTTATTTCTTAATATATATATATATAGGTTTACTTTTTTTTTCTTCAAAAAGACACTGTCTTGGCCGTATGTAGGAATACCAGTACAACCAAGCATATCCGATCTATAACATCGAATAGCCCAAGTGAAGTCTTGATTAATTACCTTTTCTAGGGAGCTTATATAATGCACTTCCTAAAGCTAGTAGCAGTTTCTTTTTCTTTCTGGGTGTGAGCCGAATACTGATCATATTCGGTTGGGTTGCCTCTCGAAGAAGTCTGTTGTTTATTGAAACCCAAAACTTCTAATGACATGGGAGCAACAACACTGACGACACACCTGGATTCGGCACTTTAAGGTATATTTTAATAATTTACCAATAGTCACTTGAGCAATTTTGTTTTTATCATTTCACCCCAAGCAAGGCAAAAACTCTAAAACACAAAGTTAGTGAGCGTAAGGGAATATGAAAAGAAAAAGAAAACGTTCCTAAGGAGCAAGAACAATAAAAGAATAGGAATTAAGAAGACAGAAGATAGCAACTGACATTGCATTTAAATTTCTGAAAATTAAAACTGAATGGAAAGTACAAAGCCAGAAGAGAGTTCCACAAGTGAAAAGTATGAAAGAATAAACTATTAGCATATAACTTATGGTTACATCTAGCCATTTCAATAGTAAAATGATGACAGCTTGCTTCAAATTTAGTACTGCACTTAAATTCATAATGTCAAGGTACCCAGATGATCACATCAGAACAATTACCATGAAAATATTTATAGAAAAGGTAAAAGGAAGCTATATTATGGCTTAAATTCATAAAGTCTAGGTACCAAAGAGGAAAGCTTATCAGAACAATTACCATGAAAATATTTATAGAAAGGCAAAGGGAAGCTATATTATGGCTTAAATTCATAAAGTCTAGGTACCAAAGAGGAAAGCTCATCAGAACAATTACCATGAAAATATTTATAGAAAAGGTAAAAGGAAGCTATATTATGGCTTAAATTCATAAAGTCTAGGTACCAAAGAGGAAAGCTTATCAGAACAATTACCATGAAAATATTTATAGAAAGGCAAAGGGAAGCTATATTATGGCTTAAATTCATAAAGTCTAGGTACCAAAGAGGAAAGCTCATCAGAACAATTACCATGAAAATATTTATAGAAAAGGTAAAAGGAAGCTATATTATGGCTTAAATTCATAAAGTCTAGGTACCAAAGAGGAAAGCTTATCAGAACAATTACCATGAAAATATTTATAGAAAAGGTAAAAGGAAGCTATATTATGGCTTAAATTCATAAAATCTAGGTACCAAAGAGGAAAGCTCATCAGAACAATTACCATGAAAATATTTATAGAAAAGGTAAAAGGAAGCTATATTACGGCTTAAATTCATAAAATCTAGGTACCAAAAAGGAAAGCTCATCAGAACAATTACCATGAAAATATTTATAGAAAAGGTAAAAGGAAGCTATATTATGGCTTAAATTCATAAAGTCTAGGTACCAAAGAGGAAAGCTTATCAGAACAATTACCATGAAAATATTTATAGAAAAGGTAAAAGGAAGCTATATTATGGCTTAAATTCATAAAATCTAGGTACCAAAGAGGAAAGCTCATCAGAACAATTACCATGAAAATATTTATAGAAAAGGTAAAAGGAAGCTATATTACGGCTTAAATTCATAAAATCTAGGTACCAAAGAGGAAAGCTCATCAGAACAATTACCATGAAAATATTTATAGAAAAGGTAAATGGAAGCTATATTATGGCTTAAATTCATAAAGTCTAGGTACCAAAGAGGAAAGCTTATCAGAACAATTACCATGAAAATATTTATAGAAAAGGTAAAAGGAAGCTATATTATGGCTTAAATTCATAAAATCTAGGTACCAAAGAGGAAAGCTCATCAGAACAATTACCATGAAAATATTTATAGAAAAGGTAAAAGGAAGCTATATTATGGCTTAAATTCATAAAATCTAGGTACCAAAGAGGAAAGCTTATCAGAACAATTACCATGAAAATATTTATAGAAAGGCAAAGGGAAGCTATATTATGGCTTAAATTCATAAAGTCTAGGTACCAAAGAGGAAAGCTCATCAGAACAATTACCATGAAAATATTTATAGAAAAGGTAAAAGGAAGCTATATTATGGCTTAAATTCATAAAGTCTAGGTACCAAAGAGGAAAGCTTATCAGAACAATTACCATGAAAATATTTATAGAAAGGCAAAGGGAAGCTATATTATGGCTTAAATTCATAAAGTCTAGGTACCAAAGAGGAAAGCTCATCAGAACAATTACCATGAAAATATTTATAGAAAAGGTAAAAGGAAGCTATATTACGGCTTAAATTCATAAAGTCTAGGTACCAAAGAGGAAAGCTTATCAGAACAATTACCATGAAAATATTTATAGAAAGGCAAAGGGAAGCTATATTATGGCTTAAATTCATAAAGTCTAGGTACCAAAGAGGAAAGCTCATCAGAACAATTACCATGAAAATATTTATAGAAAGGCAAAGGGAAGCTATATTATGGCTTAAATTCATAAAGTCTAGGTACCAAAGAGGAAAGCTCATCAGAACAATTACCATGAAAATATTTATAGAAAAGGTAAAAGGAAGCTATATTATGGCTTAAATTCATAAAGTCTAGGTACCAAAGAGGAAAGCTTATCAGAACAATTACCATGAAAATATTTATAGAAAGGCAAAGGGAAGCTATATTATGGCTTAAATTCATAAAGTCTAGGTACCATAGAGGAAAGCTCATCAGAACAATTACCATGAAAATATTTATAGAAAAGGTAAAGGAAGCTATTGCTGCTTAAATTCATAAAGTTCAGGTACCAAGAGGAAAAGCTCATCAGAACACTACCATGAAAATATTTATAGAAAAAGTAAAAGGAAGCTATATTGGCTAAATTCATAAAGTCTAGGTACCAAAGAGGAAAGCTTATCAGAACAATTACCATGAAAATATTTATAGAAAGGCAAAGGAAGCTATATTATGGCTTAAATTCATAAAGTTCAGGTACCAAAGAGGAAAGCTTATCAGAACAATTACCAGAAAATAATTATAGAAAAGGTAAAAGGAAGCTATATTACTGCTTAAATCATAAAGTCTAGGTACCAAAGAGGAAAGCTCATCAGAACAATTACCATGAAAATATTTATAGAAAAGGTAAAAGGAAGCTATATTATGGCTTAAATTCATAAAATCTAGGTACCAAAGAGAAAGCCCATCAGAACAATTACCATGAAAATATTTATAGAAAAGGTAAAAGGAAGCTATATTATGGCTTAAATTCATAAAATCTAGGTACCTTGAAGAGGAAAGCTCATCAGAACAATGCCCATGAAAATATTTATAGAAAAGGTAAAAGGCTATATTATGGCTTTCAATTCATAAAATCTAGGTACCAAAGAGGAAAGCTCATCAGAAATTTCAATTACCATGAAAATATTTATAGAAAAGGTAAAAGGAAGCTATATTATGGCTTAAATTCATAAAGTCTAGGTACCAAAGAGAAAGCTTATCAGAACAATTACCATGAAAATATTTATAGAAGGCAAAGGGAAGCTATATTGCTGGCTTAAATTCATAAAGTCTAGGTACCAAAGAGGAAAGCTCATCAGAACAATTACCATGAAAATATTTATAGAAAAGGTAAAAGAAGCTGAGACACATGCAACTCATAAAGTCTAGGTACCAAAGAGGAAAGCTCATCAGAACAAATTTCATTGCCAGAAAATATTTATAGAAAAGGTAAAAGGAAGCTATATTATGGCTTGAATTCATAAAGTCTAGGTACCTATAGAGGAAAGCTCATCAGAACAATTACCATGAAAATATTTATAGAAAAGGTAAAAGGAAGTCATATTAAGTGGCTTAAATTCATAAAAAAAGTCTAGGTACCAAAGAGGAAAGCTCATCAGAACAATTACCATGAAAATATTTACAGAAAAGGTAAAGGAAGCTATATTATGGCTTAAATTCATAAAGTCTAGGTACCAAAGAGGAAAGCTCATCAGAACAATTACCATGAAAATATTTATAGAAAAGGTAAAAGGAAGCTATATTATGGCTTAAATTCATAAAGTCTAGGTACCAAAGAGGAAAGCTCAACAGAACAATTACCATGAAAAAATATTTATAGAAAAGGTAAAAGGAAGCTATATTATGGCTTAAATCATAAAGTCTAGGTATCAAAGAGGAAAGCTCATCAGAACAATTACCATGAAAATATTTATAGAAAGGTAAAAGAAGCCATATTATGGCTTAAATTCATAAAGTCTAGGTACCAAAGAGGAAAGCTCATCAGAACAATTACCATGAAAATATTTATAGAAAAGGTAAAAGGAAGCTATATTACGGCTTAAATTCATAAAGTCTAGGTACCAAACATGGAAAGCTCATCAGAACAATTACCATGAAAATATTTATAGAAAAGGTAAAAGGAAGCCATAATATGGCTTGAATTCATAAAGTCTAGGTACCATAGAGGAAAGCCCATCAGAACAATTACCATGAAAATATTTATAGAAAAGGTAAAAGGAAGCTATATTATGGCTTAAATTCATAAAGTCTAGGTACCAAAGAGGAAAGCTTATCAGAACAATTACCATGAAAATATTTATAGAAAGGTAAAAGAAGCAGGATGATGGCTTAAATTCATAAAGTCTAGGTACCAAAGAGGAAAGCTCATCAGAACAATTACCATGAAAATATTTATAGAAAAGGTAAAAGGAAGCTATATTATGGCTTGAATTCATAAAGTCTAGTACCAAAGAGGAAAGCTCATCAGAACAAATTACCATGAAAATATTTATAGAAAAGGTAAAAGGAAGCTATATTATGGCTTAAATTCATAAAGTCTAGGTACTCAAAGAGGAAAGCTTATCAGAACAATTACCATGAAAATATTTATAGAAAAGGTAAAAGGAAGCTATTACGGCTTAAATTCATAAAGTCTAGGTACCAAAGAGGAAAGCTCATCAGAACAATTACCATGAAAATATTTATAGAAAGGCAAAGGGAAGCTATATTATGGCTTAAATTCATAAAGTCTAGGTACCAAAGAGGAAAGCTCATCAGAACAATTACCATGAAAATATTTATAGAAAAGGTAAAAGGAAGCTATATTATGGCTTGAAATTCATAAAGTCTAGGTACCATAGAGGAAAGCTCATCAGAACAATTACCATGAAAATATTTATAGAAAAGGTAAAAGGAAGCTATATTATGGCTTAAATTCATAAAGTTCAGGTACCAAAGAGGAAAGCTCATCAGAACAATTACCATGAAAATATTTATAGAAAGGCAAAAGGGGAAGCTATATTATGGCTTAAATTCATAAAGTCTAGGTACCAAAGAGGAAAGCTCATCAGAACAATTACCATGAAAATATTTATAGAAAAGGTAAAAAAAGGAAGCTATATTATGGCTTGAATTCATAAAGTCTAGGTACCATAGAGGAAAGCTCATCAGAAACAATTACCATGAAAATATTTATAAAAGGTAAAAGGAAGCTATATTATGGCTTAAATTCATAAAGTCTAGGTACCAAAGAGGAAAGCTCATCAGAACAATTACCATGAAAATATTTATAGAAAAGGTAAAAGGAAGCTATATTATGGCTTAAATTCAAGGTAAGTCTAGGTACCAAAGAGGAAAGCTCATCAGAACAATTACCATGAAAATATTTATAGAAAAGGTAAAAGGAAGCTATATTAGCTTAAATTCATAAAGTCTAGGTACCAAAGAGGAAAGCTCATCAGAACAATTACCATGAAAATATTTATAGAAAAGGTAAAAGGAAGCTATATTATGGCTTAAATTCATAAAGTCTAGGTACCAAAGAGGAAAGCTCATCAGAACAATTACCATGAAAAATATTTATAGAAAAGGTAAAGGGAAGCTATATTATGGCTTAAATTCATAAAGTCTAGGTACCAAAGAGGAAAGCTATCAGAACAATTACCATGAAAATATTTATAGAAAGGCAAAGGGAAGCCATATTATGGCTTAAAATTCATAAAGTCTAGGTACTAAAGAGGAAAGCTTATCAGAACAATTACCATGAAAATATTTATAGAAAAGGTAAAAGGAAGCTATATTACGGCTTAAATTCATAAAGTCTAGGTACCAAAGAGGAAAGCTCATCAGAACAATTACCATGAAAATATTTATAGAAAAGGTAAAAGGAAGCTATATTATGGCTTAAATTCATAAAATCTAGGTACCAAAGAGGAAAGCTCATCAGAAGAATTACCATGAAAATATTTATAGAAAAGGTAAAAGGAAGCTATATTATGGCTTAAATTCATAAAGTCTAGGTACCAAAGAGGAAAGCTCATCAGAACAATTACCATGAAAATATTTATAGAAAAGGTAAAAGGAAGCTATATTATGGCTTAAATTCATAAAGTCTAGGTACCAAAGAGGAAAGCTTATCAGAACAATTACCATGAAAATATTTATAGAAAGGCAAAGGGAAGCTATATTATGGCTTAAATTCATAAAGTCTAGGTACCAAAGAGGAAAGCTCATCAGAACAATTACCATGAAAATATTTATAGAAAAGGTAAAAGGAAGCTATATTACGGCTTAAATTCATAAAGTCTAGGTACCAAAGAGGAAAGCTCATCAGAACAATTACCATGAAAATATTTATAGAAAAGGTAAAAGGAAGCTATATTATGGCTTAAATTCATAAAGTCTAGGTACCAAAGAGGAAAGCTCATCAGAACAATTATCATGAAAATATTTATAGAAAAGGTAAAAGGAAGCTATATTATGGCTTAAATTCATAAAGTCTAGGTACCAAAGAGGAAAGCTCATCAGAACAATTACCATGAAAATATTTATAGAAAAGGTAAAAGGAAGCTATATTATGGCTTAAATTCATAAAGTCTAGGTACCAAAGAGGAAAGCTCATCAGAACAATTACCATGAAAATATTTATAGAAAAGGTAAAAGGAAGCTATATTATGGCTTAAATTCATAAAGTCTAGGTACCAAAGAGGAAAGCTCATCAGAACAATTATCATGAAAATATTTATAGAAAAGGTAAAAGGAAGCTATATTATGGCTTAAATTCATAAAGTCTAGGTACCAAAGAGGAAAGCTCATCAGAACAATTACCATGAAAATATTTATAGAAAAGGTAAAAGGAAGCTATATTACGGCTTAAATTCATAAAGTCTAGGTACCAAAGAGGAAAGCTTATCAGAACAATTACCATGAAAATATTTATAGAAAAGGTAAAAGGAAGCTATATTACGGCTTAAATTCATAAAGTCTAGGTACCAAAGAGGAAAGCTCATCAGAACAATTACCATAAAAATATTTATAGAAAAGGTAAAAGGAAGCTATATTATGGCTTAAATTCATAAAGTCTAGGTACCAAAGAGGAAAGCTCATCAGAACAATTACCATGAAAATATTTATAGAAAAGGTAAAAGGAAGCTATATTACGGCTTAAATTCATAAAGTCTAGGTACCAAAGAGGAAAGCTCATCAGAACAATTACCATGAAAATATTTATAGAAAAGGTAAAAGGAAGCTATATTACGGCTTAAATTCATAAAGTCTAGGTACCAAAGAGGAAAGCTCATCAGAACAATTACCATGAAAATATTTATAGAAAGGTAAAAGGAAGCTATATTACGGCTTAAATTCATAAAGTCTAGGTACCAAAGAGGAAAGCTCATCAGAACAATTACCATGAAAATATTTATAGAAAAGGTAAAAGGAAGCTATATTATGGCTTAAATTCATAAAGTCTAGGTACCAAAGAGGAAAGCTCATCAGAACAATTACCATGAAAATATTTATAGAAAAGGTAAAGGAAGCTATATTACGGCTTAAATTCATAAGTCTAGGTACCAAAGAGGAAAGCTCATCAGAACAATTACCATATTTATAGAAAAGGTAAAAGGAAGCTATATTGCTGGCTTAAATTCATAAGAATCACAGGTACCAAAAGGAAAGCTCATCAGAACAATTACCATGAAAATATTTATAGAAAAGGTAAAAGGAAGCTATATTACGGCTTAAATTCATAAAGTCTAGGTACCAAGAGGGAAAGCTTATCAGAACAATTACCATGAAAATATTTATAGAAAAGGTAAAGGAAGCTATATTATGGCTTAAATTCATAAAGTCTAGGTACCAAAGAGGAAAGCTCATCAGAACAATTATCATGAAAATATTTATAGAAAATAAAAGGAAGCTATATTATGGCTTAAATTCATAAAGTCTAGGTACCAAAGAGGAAAGCTCATCAGAACAATTACCATGAAAATATTTATAGAAAAGGTAAAGAAAGGCTATATTATGGCTTAAATTCATAAAGTCTAGGTACCAAAGAGGAAAAGCTCATCAGAACAATTACCATGAAAATATTACTCGAAAAGGTAAAAAGGAAGCTATATTATGGCTTAAATTCATAAAGTCTAAATTTAAAGAGGAAAGCTCATCAGAACAATTACCATGAAAATATTTATAGAAAAGGTAAAAAAGGCTATATTATGGCTTAAATTCATAAAGTCTAGGTACCAAAGAGGAAAGCTCATCAGAACAATTACCATGAAAATATTTATAGAAAAGGTAAAGGAAGCTATATTATGGCTTAAATTCATAAAGTCTAGGTACCAAGGAAAGCTCATCAGAACAATTACCATGAAAATATTTATAGAAAAGGTAAAAGGAAGCTATATTATGGCTTAAATTCATAAAGTCTAGGTACCAAAGAGGAAAGCTCATCAGAACAATTACCATGAAAATATTTATAGAAAAGGTAAAAAGGAAGCTATATTATGGCTTAAATTCATGAGATCTAGGTACCAAAGAGGAAAGCTCATCAGAACAATTATCATGAAAATATTTATAGAAAAGGCACATGAAAGTTACATTATAGTGGTGAGAAAATGACTAAAGCCAACATACCAGGTCAGGACCAATAATATTGCAGATTCTTGTTTGTATTTTACCAAGTATCTCTAAATATATAGTAGAAGCATCAGATTAGATGTCACAGCAGTATTCAATGCATGGATGAATGGGAGACTTTAAAATATTTAAGACGAGCAGTATAGCCCGGCGTTGCTCGGGTGTAATGAAAGTTTTCAAACTAATCCATGGTCCTGGAGCTCATACTCAGCCTAAAGAATATTTGTGTGAAGTTTGGTAAGAATCGGATAAAAATTGTAGATTTGTATAAAGGACATACAGACAGATAAACACACACACACACACACAAACATCTTGCCTTTTATATATATATATATATATACATATATATATATATATATATATATATTTATTATCGATTTTCTGCACTATTGTAAGAACTGCAACCTTGAAACTTCTGAATATCATTTATGTCTTTGTCTATAAGTATATCAAATTTGATTAAAATTGAACCACTGCTTCTATAACACAATTTTTTCAATTATCAATTTTCAATATTTATTGGGGATACCTCGACACAAAACCTAGCTAAGAACACTTGCAGACGCTTATAGTACAACTGTGTAAATTTTCAAGAAAATCGGGTCAGCCATTTCGAAGTCCATAGGTAATGGACACACACACACACAAAGTTCCATTTATAAATAAGTTTAGATAGATCCTATTGTATTTAATGTTTGTAAAATGACAAGTTTTTACCAACATTCACTGAACTAACATTGAAATAAAGTGTTACTAATCAAGAAGAGAATTCTTTCACATGTGCAATATATTTATATCTAAACTTATTTATAAATGGAACTTTGTGAGTGTGTCTCCATTACTCATAGACTCCGAAACAGCTGAACTGATTTTCTTGAAAATTTACACAGTTGTACTATAAGCATCTGCGAGTGTTCTCGGCTAGGTTTTGTGTCAAGGTACTCCCGATAAATATCGATAATTGAAAAAATCGGTTTCTAGAAGGAGTGGTCCAATTTTAATCAAATTTGATACACTCATAGACAAAGATATAAGAAACTATATTTAGAAGTTTCAAGGTTGCAGTTCTTACAATAGCGCAGAAAATCGATTATATATATATTAAATTTAGTATATCGAGGCAGTAAGTAATTTTCTAAACATGTGCTGTTAAATATAAGAGATAATGAATGTCTATTATGTTTAATCATGAGCCGTTCTAAACATCGTATTTTTGCTTTAATTTCAGTTGAAAATAAAGACAAAAATTCTCCAACATTTGGATAATTATTTATTGGTTTTCTTCTAAGCTTTCGGCTCACATGAGCCATCTTCAGAGAGGTAGTTTAAACTGAAATATTATAAAATCCACCATCACTGATGGTTTTATTTTGTGTTGACATAAAACTCCGCTTGGCAACGGCAATAGTTACCAAAAATAATAAACGCAGTTCTTAAGTTTGTGATGCGGTTTTATGACGTCACACCGCGGGATAGCGCGAAATGACAACAAAACCATGTAGTCAAATGCAATGTAATATGTTATTTCCTGTTTTAAAGTTGATTTTATTGAGTGTTGGTTGTTTCGATTTGATGTACATGGCCTCCAGTATCTGCAGGTTCCTCTTAATGTGTGTATGAGTAAGGATCACCGTATTGTTGACCAAAATCTGTCTGATATTACCTACATGTTTATGTTTTTCAGAGAAATGTTGTTTAATAGTACTCTGATCAGAAAGATGACATGTAAGTCTATGGGAGAGCGTGGTTGTAGTAAAACCAATATATGTACTAGGTTTTTGATTAGTATCAGAGATGCAATCAAAAACCTAGTAATAAAATAAAATTTCTCATCATCAGGAAGTTGAAAAGGACTGGTTTTGCTCAATCTTACTAAATTCCATCAAGTTAAATTTGGGTTCAATTCTCATTTTTGTTTTTTTTATCAGCTGGTCTCATATTGTGATTTCCTGATTGACCAGATGACTCAGCCAGTCACTCCAGGGCTAGTAATTAATTTTTCTTTATCATTTGAATCCAAAGAATCCAAATTAATATCAGATATAAAAAATTTTTATGAATGTCACAAAAATGATAATGAACAAACCTATCAGGCTAATCTCTAACTTTTGAGTGGTTGATCCAAGCTAGATGGATGTTTCTGGATTATGTCCAGCTCTTTAAATGTTATTTTGGTGACCACCTGGATTTCTTTATCGAAAACGTTTTTTTCTATTTGACATTTTTGAAGCTATGTCAATGGTCTCTCTTCTCATTGGTAGTCTTGGTTTTGCTCAATCTTACTAAATTTCATCTAGTTAATTTGGGTTCAATTCTCCTTGGATCCGCTTGGAAGTTCACTTACTATTTTGACATTTTTTAACATGTTTCATTTTTAATTTTCTTTTCAAATTTTCAATCCATCTTGTGAATTTCAACAATTATCATTCAGTTACTAGATTCTTTCCTCTTCTTTCTTTTCTTTCTCTTTTGGTTTGATCAATCCCTTGACATCCCAATGTCACAATACAATTATGGCTCTCCACAATTTCCTATAGTTTTTAATAAATTTTGTCTTTGTTATCTTGCCTAAACTTTGTTTTGCCATCCATTTGCTCAAGCTCACTAATTAGCTTATGCATTGTTTCACTTGCATTTAATCTGTCCTGTGAGCAACAGATTTTCCAAGCTCTCTTTCCTCATTATGTGCCCTAAAATTTCAACTGCCTCTTCCAGTGATATTAAGTGTTCTTTTTGTTTCCATTTTCTCTAAAACTTTATATTCTCAGCATCCTTCTGCAGAACCCCATTTCTGTTACTTCAATTTTCTTTTCATCTTTGAGGAGATTGTCTAGCATTCACTGCCATATATATAAGGACTGATATTATGTAAAACTTCAGCACTTTTTTGTTCCTAATGAAAAATTGAAAAGTTTTAGATTCCAATCAATATAACTTCTGTTTGAAATACATCAGAGTATTTTGCTTACTGGAAATAGTAAATTTAATCATTTAGCTTTCAGTTAAAACTAAAATAAAAGTTTCAAGAAAATTTTTTATTTTTAAAAATTAAATTTCAAATTTAGATATTGAAAATGAGTGGAGTTATATATATATATAGACAAAGTATAGAAATGGATATTTCAAAAGGCTTTCTTGACTCATAAATGAGTCACAATATGTTAGAAAGGTTTCTCTACTCAAGTCAGAGCCACACCCTCTTTCCTCAAGTTCTATGGTCCTGAATATGCTGCTGTTCACAGGCCCACCCTGACCCAGAGTGGTAGCACCTGTTAGGGTCTCAGCTATGGGCAAATAGTTTATTTCCAAACTAGAGTCAAAATGCTATGAAGGTATAAATTACTTTTATAGAAATAGAAACATATATATATATATATATATATATATATTAGAGAAAATTTTCAAAATTCAAAGGTATCGGACACCTTTGAATTTTGAAAATTTTCTCTAATTTATATTGGCTCTGTATTCTTAATACATTGAGCTCTCTGCCTGCATCACTTTTTAATGTTAAAAATTTTTAATATTGATTAGGATCAGGTTCTTGGAATTTACCTTCCTACTCTTCCACTTTGGATTAAAGAAAAACAAAAATATATATATATATATATATATATATATATATATAAATACTTTTAATAACCCCAACCAACCTCCCACAACAACAATGAACCAAATATAGGGAGCAGACAAATTCAGTTTTGCTTTTACCTTCCGAAGAAACATTGGACACCCAACGTTGAAACAAACATATGATTGTCGAGGACATATATTAAAAAATAATGTATATGCTCTAAAACATAATTTACAATAAATATTCACAGCTCTATACATCATATATCGAGCACTGTTTTAAATTAACGTTTTGGACGGAAAAAAATTCTTTCTTCGTTCTGTACCCACTCGGATATATATAGTCGCCAACTGACACCATTTCGGTCGGGTTTCAATCCTGGGTAAAAAAGCAATCGGAGTCTAACCATACTGAGGAGCTGTGATACGGCAAAACAGATCTGTCTGCGGATGACAATATATATATATATATATATTTATTTTTGAATACAAAACTAGAAGATCAACCTTCTCACTATAACCAAACATTAACAAAAAAAAAAAAACAACCTTAAAACCCTACCTTTTGGCATTAAATAACCCACAGAGGTGTTGATGTGCCGTTAAACAAAACTCAAACTCAACTCTTCTACTAAATTTTGTTCTTCAGAGCTCTGCTGATTAGTCTTCAAGGGTCATATGACCAGCCTCATACTTTTCATGTTAATTGGGGCGAAGGGAAAGAAACCTAACATTGTGTAATGACCATGTATGTCACTTTTGGTGTAACATAATTATAATGTAGTTGGAAATACTTAAAAACTAAATTTTATATATCCTTAATCAGTGGCATTTTTTGAGTCTGGAGGCTCAAAAATAATGGTTTCTAATTTATTTTAGCATTTGCTGAAACACCATTGAACTAATCCAAAAGCATTTGTCTATTGCATTTTTTCTCCTCTTTTTTTTTTTTTTTTTTTTTTTGACTTTCCTCTCATTTTCAGAATATACATCCCAAAACTAGGACAGTTGAAATGTTGTTAACAACAACATGTACACTACCGGCCATAATTATTAGGCTACCCCAGTTTTTTAAAAAAAATGATTTATTTCATACTATTTTTAGTATTTCTTGCCAAGTGGAAAATTCTAAATGAAAATAGAATGGTTCTTTTGTTATTATTACTTTGCAAAATTTTACAAGGCAGCCAGGAAGCCTTTGCTTCAGCCAGCCAATAAGAAGAGACTAGCATGGGGAAGAGAGTACAAAAACTGGACATCAGAAAAGTTCATTTGATGCACATGTAGTAGTATTAACAAAAGAACCATTCCATTTTCATTTAGAATTATCCACTTGGCAATAAATATTAAAAAGTATGAAATACATCTTTTTTCTTTTTTTTTTTCTTTTTTTTTTTTTAACTGGGGTGACTTAATAATTATGTCTGGTAGTGAGTATGAAAAATTAATTTATTTGTGCAAACAATATTTGGAATCTAAATGCATTTTTGCACATGCATCACGTATGAACAAATATCTTTTTTTAAATATTCAAATTTCAGTTTTCATTAATGAAATTTGCAATTGAATTAAGATATCATTTGTTATATTTTGACTAATATATTAAAACATAAGTGATTCGTCTTTCTTTTTCCCTTTTTTTAAGGGTTTTTGTTATACACTGATATACTCAGATTAGTTTCCTCATCTTGATTGTTTTCTCTCTATCCTTTTTAAGGTATCATTCCAAGAATTTTGAACTGAATCAATTATTCACTCCCTTTTGTAGATTGTTCTCATTCCATCATCATTGAATATAAAACAATTAGTTAATTATTGTTTTTTTTAATATTAAAGTTCACCTAATACAAGCCTCAAGAGCCATTCAAGGTGGAGTTTTACTATTAAAATGAATGAGATGGGTGATATGAATCTTATGAGGATAAAGAGGATTGATAATGATTGACTCTTGAAAAGGTTAAAATTGTGTTATAATGGGACATCCTGTCACCCCCGACAGTTGATTTGCCGAAGAGATTAAGAAATATCGAAGTAAGGAAGTACGAGACGATTCGACTTCTGTTCCCATTCCATCTTGACTTACCATTTTATTAACTCTCTGCTATTTTTACTTTTCTGTACAATAAACTCTGTTATTTTTTTTCTCACCTGGAATTTACCTTGTTGCTTATATCGTTCCCGCAATACAACAGGTTGTTTGTTCAACAAAATAGCAAAATAGTAATTCTTGAGCAGTAGGGAAAGCTGTTTCAGTTGAACTTTCTCCTTACTTTTGAAATATGGGGGAAATGACGCTGATTCATTTCTGTGGAAATAGCATGATATGGTCTCACTGGAAATGCATCCATGTGATATTGCTTGTTTCTTCCACTGAACTAGAGCATATGAGTTTTTTTGTTTTTTTTCATATTACCTGATTCAAACATTGATCTCACAACCACCAGGTAATTCACTTAGCCGATACTCCTATTCACTAGGTCATCGCCCCATAGTTTTATGAAACAGTGGAAATTTGGATCTTTAAACCTAATCTTTGTATCAACAAATTTTATACTACTTGTAGTGCAATTAAATGAATAGTTATTGCCTAAAATTATTTCTTTTTATTAACTGCTTCAATATAGTATTCATTTTTATGCTAGGTCTACTGAGGAATTTATTACAGCTTAACACGTGTGCTAATTCTTTTAACTATCTTGTTTTCTAGTGTTTTTCTTTATTATTTTAATTTAATTCTACAGGAACTTGTGAAGCCCACTTTTCCTTTCACACGTGATTAACCATACCAATTACAAAAAAACACCTGAAGAAAGCTGGAGGGTGTAACAGCTGAAACATTGTAACTGTAACAACCAAGATAAAGGCACTAGTCTCAATATATCAGTGTTTAATAATGACATTTTTTTGGTTTAAAATTTATGACAAAAACTATCAAGGATTTTTTATTTTGTTGAAAGATATTTTTAAACATTAAACAGAAGTTATCATTTGTTATTTTATCAATTTTTTAGGCTAAGCCATATCCTTGGTTACCTGGTGGTGGTATGGCAATAGAAGTTACAATGGCAGATTCAGAAAAGGTATGATAAAAATTCTCACTATTTTTAAATTAAAACAATAAAAGCAGATATGTTAAAACAAGAAAAATTGTGTAGCAAAAAAAACAAAAAAAAATAACCACAAAGTGATAATATTGAGATACAATAAAATAATAAAAAAAATAGCTAAATTATTTTATTAGTCATCAAACCTAAATCAAGTACAAAAACGTACACAGTGAACACCAAAGATCAATGTTATATAAAATATATTATACATAGAGGCTAATTACCTTTTAAGCCTACAACCACTTCTGCTTTGAGAAAGATGCAAACAGATTCCAACACCTTCAAATAAAATTTGGAATTTGAAGATGTTGAAGTTTCTTTACATTAAGTCCTACCAGCCACCTCTTTGTAAGCAGAAAGAGTGGTTGGTAGGCTTAAAAATATTTAGTTTGTCAGTTTTACATTTTTTATATAACACTTGGGTTTTGGTGTTCATTTTTAGCTACTGCGCATATTTTTCATTCTCAATTTAGCTCTGATGAGAAAAAACTGATAAGTCAATTTAGTTAATTGTATTTTTTTATCTTACCACATTACACTAATATTATTTTTTTGTTATTAATATTTTTCTTGTTTTGACATGTCCGTATTTTATTGCTTTAATAAAAGTTATTACTCTCTCTCTCTCGCAAAAATATTTTAAGTTTTTTTTTTTTTAATTTCCTCTCATTTAACAAAAACATTATTGTTGTTAACAGATCACTAATTTCTCTTTTTTGGACTCTTTATTTAGCTGTTTATAAGTTTCTCAATTGGTTATTGTTTTTTGTAATTTAATTTCAGACAAGTTTGAATTCCATTTCTTTACTTGGACCCATTTTAAGGATGATGGGCATTAATGGGTCATATGTCTTAACCCTTTGGGTAATTGAATTATGAATGGAAAAGACTCCTTTGTTGTGCAGTTCCTCCATTGAAAGAACTTCAAAATAATAATGGTTTTGAAACTGGAGTCATTTAATAAGAACTCTTTAGATACATGCCTCTATAATACTGTGACGATCAGTTTCATGCTATTACACAATTTTTCGGCAGGGATATGAAAGAAAATAGCTAGCAAACAAAAAGGGTGAGATGTGTATTTAGGGTGGAAGGAAAATGACAAATTGTGCTCTACTGCTGCCATATCTGGTCCAGTGCTTCTGCTATCCACCTAGGTGTCCTTGACAAAATCCAATGGAGAATACGTAATGTGATCGATCCCGACTTGGTAGCTCAGATACAGTCACTTTCTCATCGGCACAATGTGGCTTCCCTGTGTCTCATCTACAAATATTTTCACAGCTTGTGCTCTGATGAACTTAGCTCCCTGGTGCCCCCTATATATGAATTTACTCGAGCCACAAGATTAGCAACTAGGTCCCACCCTTTTACTGTGAAACCAATAAAATGTAAACGCAAATTCTACTCCAGCAGCTTCTTTTCTCGCACTTCCCGCCTGTGGAATTCCCTTCCGTTTTACTTGCTTCCCCGACAACATGCTTCTGCTCAAAAGAGCAGAAGCATGCAAATTAATTATGGCTTCTCTCCAGGTTGGATGATCCAAAAATCAGATTTTCCCAGTCATTTTGCATGATATTGGCTTTATATATAGCGGGGGAAGAAACGCAACAAATGACTGTTAAAATGTAATTTTGAAAAATGCTTAAGATTTGCCAGTAATATCTTTCAGGTATTTAGCAATAATTAATGCTAGATTTTGCATTAATTGTTATGGGTTAAGAACACTTATTACAAAAAAAATTTAAATTAGAAAAAAAACTAAACAAAATATAAGATATATAAGAGTTTAATTTCTTACATGGATATATTGATGACTTTTTTGCTTTTTATTCTTTGCTAAAAATAATTGAATTTTTCCTTTTTCAATAGTCTCAGAAAATTTTAATGTCGATTTTATGCTCCAGTAAAATATGGGTGATTTAAAACCTATTTTTAAAAATGTGAAAATCCACTCCAAACATTTTCAACAAATGGTTTGTTTATTTTTATTTAATTCATCTTATTTCACTGTTTTCTTTTTTTTTTTTTTGCAATTTTCATTTGTGTGATTGTCTTACTTTGATTTTCATTTTTATTCTTGGGACAACAGGTTTTCACTGTGACTGCTACCACAATTATAAAATGAAAATGAGGCTACAATGTGACTGTGTTTTTTTTTTTCTGTTTGTTTGATATTAATTCTATGTTGCAGACATATGTGTTTGGTCCGATGATCTGTCGGGATGAGCTTTTTGAGAGCATCCTGTTTGCTGGACGAATGGGCACCCTCCCTTGGGCAGATGAACATGATACATTGGCCTGAAGTTTCCTGCTGTCTTTGGTTTCATGGTATGAGTTCTGTGTTTATTGTGATGACGATGGCAACATTGCATGATCAACCTAGACTTGATTTTGCATTTCTTACCTCACCTTTTTCATGGTTTGGAAGTGGAAAAGAAAACAATTAAAATTTTGATTTCCAGACTAATTTATTCAAAACTGTCTGAAAATTTTCCATAAATTCTCAATATTTAGTGTGACAGCATGGCTCTTGAATGGCACTTTCATTTTCTAAAAATGTTGTTCATACTAACTCTGCATCTTTTGCAATCATTTCATGATAATGCTTTTCTCAAATGCCAATTTCTCCAATATGCTTTCATAGTGAAGACATAGGAAAATATTGTTGAGTTATTCTATGACCTTTTAATTGTTGGTGTTAGGAGTGAAGGTGATCTGTTTGTGATGTGTATAGGTACATAGCTGAGTGGTTAGTATATTCGTCTTCTGACAATGAGACCTGGGTTCATCTCTTACCGACGATTTGTACGAGAAAATGAATTTGTAGCTATTGGAGCTGGTTAAAGTTTCTTTGATTCGGCCTTGTGTCAGACTTAACCGAACTCCCTACAGCTTACGAGTTTTATCCAGAATTATCATCAGAATTATCAGAAGGTTTTCATCAGACGGTTGGAATGTGAGAAATAGTGGAATAGTGTGGAATAGTGGAAGTGTAGCTATATGGAGCTGGTTAATGTTTCTTTGATTTGGCCTTGTGTCAGACTTAACCGAACTCCCTACAGCTTACAAGTTTTATCCAGAATTATCATCAGAATTATCAGAAGGTTTTCATCAGACGGTTGGAATGTGAGAAATAGTGGAATAGTGTGGAATAGTGGAAGTGTAGCTATATGGAGCTGGTTAATGTTTCTTTGATTTGGCCTTGTGTCAGACTTAACCGAACTCCCTACAGCTTACAAGTTTTATCCAGAATTATCATCAGAATTATCAGAAGGTTTTCATCAGACGGTTGGAATGTGAGAAATAGTGGAATAGTGTGGAATAGTGGAAGTGTAGCTATATGGAGCTGGTTAATGTTTCTTTGATTTGGCCTTGTGTCAGACTTAACCGAACTCCCTACAGCTTACAAGTTTTATCCAGAATTATCATCAGAATTATCAGAAGGAGCTTTTCATCAATGACCGGTTGGAATTGCTGAGAAATCCAGTTGGAATTAGTTTTGTTGGAATAGTGGAATGTGTAATAGCTATATGGAGCTGGTTAATGTTTCTTTGATTTGGCCTTGTGTCAGACTTAACCGAACTCCCTACAGCTTACAAGTTTTATCCAGAATTATCATCAGAATTATCAGAAGGTTTTCATCAGACGGTTGGAATGTGAGAAATAGTGGAATAGTGTGGAATAGTGGAAGTGTAGCTATATGGAGCTGGTTAATGTTTCTTTGATTCGGCCTTGTGTCAGACTTAACCGAACTCCCTACAGCTTACAAGTTTTATCCAGAATTATCATCAGAATTATCAGAAGGTTTTCATCAGACGGTTGGAATGTGAGAAATAGTGGAATAGTGTGGAATAGTGGAAGTGTAGCTATATGGAGCTGGTTAATGTTTCTTTGATTCGGCCTTGTGTCAGACTTAACCGAACTCCCTACAGCTTACAAGTTTTATCCAGAATTATCATCAGAATTATCAGAAGGTTTTCATCAGACGGTTGGAATGTGAGAAATAGTGGAATAGTGTGGAATAGTGGAAGTGTAGCTATATGGAGCTGGTTAATGTTTCTTTGATTTGGCCTTGTGTCATACTTAACCGAACTCCCTACAGCTTACAAGTTTTATCCAGAATTATCATCAGAATTATCAGAAGGTTTTCATCAGACGGTTGGAATGAGAAATAGTGGAATAGTGTGGAATAGTGGAAGTGTAGCTATATGGAGCTGGTTAAGGTTTCTTTGATTCGGCCTTGTGTCATACTTAACCGAACTCCCTACAGCTTACAAGTTTTATCCAGAATTATCATCAGAATTATCAGAAGGTTTTCATCAGACGGTTGGAATGTGAGAAATAGTGGAATAGTGTGGAATAGTGGAAGTGTAGCTATATGGAGCTGGTTAAGGTTTCTTTGATTCGGCCTTGTGTCATACTTAACCGAACTCCCTACAGCTTACAAGTTTTATCCAGAATTATCATCAGAATTATCAGAAGGTTTTCATCAGACGGTTGGAATGAGAAATAGTGGAATAGTGTGGAATAGTGGAAGTGTAGCTATATGGAGCTGGTTAAGGTTTCTTTGATTCGGCCTTGTGTCAGACTTAACCGAACTCCCTACAGCTTACAAGTTTATCCAGAATTATCATCAGAATTATCAGAAGGTTTTCATCAGACGGTTGGAATGTGAGAAATAGTGGAATAGTGTGGAATAGTGGAAGTGTAGCTATATGGAGCTGGTTAAAGTTTCTTTGATTCGGCCTTGTGTCAGACTTAACCAAACTCCCTACAGCTTACAAGTTTTATCCAGAATTATCAGAAGGTTATTATCGTTATCATCGGAAATTAGGCATCAGAATCTTGGTTGTCGGCAGGTTAGTTGCAGAAGGTTGGAATGTCTGTAATTGTGTGGAAAAGTGTAAGAATAAAATATACATTTTTCATGTTAAAATAGAAGTTTATTAAAAAGAAAAGAATAACAAGAATTGTAGAAGTTAATGTTTAATGAGAAACAAGTAATGAGTTAAGGGTATCAAGGGTTGTAGAAAATGTTCGTAGTAGTAATTTGTTGGAAAGAGTTTATGCGTATATATATATATATATATATATAAGTATGTATGAGCGTTTGTTCAGTAAGTGTGTCTTTGGAAGGAGGCGAAGAAGTAAAAGGAATCAACACACAAAAAAGGAGAGAGAGAGAGAGAGCAAGGTACAATGTGACCTTATGTCCAGGTTATGGTTGAAGTTTCTCCCTTTACATTTTAGTGTGTCGTCTGTCTCGCTGCTCCCATCTGACTGAATGGTACTGGTCTGATCAAAGCCTTTATATTCATTCATATTTTTACACTGGATCACTAAGTCCCTTTAGTCTTGCAAATCACTTAAATCAATTTAACATCTACTTACGAAATCGGTTTCAACTTTTTCTTTAACACATTTAACAATCCTTTTTCTAGTTGGGAAAAACCAGGATTTTACACGTCATTGTGAATGATGTGTTAGGTAAAACCGGCATTATATATCAATTCAAATGTTCCTTTGGGAGAAAGTATCTCTGACAAAAAAAAAAAAACAAACATATATCTCAGATTTACAACAACTACATTAACTAGATGTCTTACATTACACTTCTTTGACCATTTGTCCATTTCTAGATATCTACGACAACATCCTGTCTACATTCACAGTATAAAAAAATAATGATCAATAACACAACTATCCTACACCAAGAAAACAACAAAAGCAAACTACAGATTCTCGACACAGTATTTATTAAAACACTTAAACTGTCAATTAATAGAATCAGCTATGAATACTGTAGTAATGTTCTAAAATGTTTGTAAAAAGAACAGTTTTTTCATGCTTTAACTCATGTATGACCATGACATAACATATAAAAAAAATTTCATTTTGGATAATTTTCACATTCTAATGAACACTAGCAATTTGTCAACCGTTATATTTGAAGCAGAAAAAAATTTACAGTAATTTTTAACAACACAATTTTGCGGTTATTTTTTGTTACCATAACTCACACTACTGAAGATGATCTCGGAAAGAGATTGAAAGTACTTGGGTACATTGAGAAATGAATGATAGCATCTGTCAACATTACAGCTCATTTCTGACATTTTTCAGTTATAATACACGAAAGATTATCCATGAGTATGAACGGATTTTATTAAAAGTAATCAGACACAATGTTTGCAATTTATTTAATGTGACATGTCTAAAAGAAAATTTGCTGCCTAACTACACAAATTATATATATATATATATATATATATATATATATATATATATGTGTGTGTGTGTGTGTGTGTGTGCAAATATAAAAGAATGAAGAATAAAATTGCAACATTCAAAACATGAATTTAAAACCGGAATCAATATTAAAATAGAGCAATAATCATTTATTAAACTGTTACATTAGAACATGTAAGTAAGTACGATAAAACTGTATGTTTTGTTTTGACATTAAAAGATGACACATTTTTCTTTCAAAACAAAAAGAGTTTAATAATAATATATATATATATATATATATATATACACTAGCAGTATAGCCCGGCGTTGCTCGGGTGTAATGAAAGCTTTAAAACTAATCCATGGTCCTCAAGCTCAGACTCTTTGGACATTAGCACAAAAGACTAAAAAGCAATGGTTGTTTCCAGTCAAAGTGAAACCGTAGATTGAAAGAAAAATGAATGGATGTAAGTCAAATTTTGATTTCTCATATTGATATCAAATAAGTTTTCTGTCGCAAACTAAATTTTGAAGGCTAAATAAGTCCTCTGATTAAATGGTATCATGGCTGAGACTAAGAACTACAATTATACCTACTTAAAGCCAAACCCGAAGCAAAAACTAAAATAAAAGGGCTGAAAACCTGATTTTAATCAGTCTCGATAGGATATCGATGTATCAATTTCCAATATCAGTCAACTAAGTCATCCAAGGATAAATTAACCTAAGTAAGTTCGTAAAAACTTATAATACCCATCGGGGGTAAAATTGGAGAAAATGAGCCATATTGATGGCTGAATATTGGTTTTTGATCAGATTCGATAGAATATCGGGAGTATCGATTTCTGATATCGGGGAAAATGAGTTGTCTGAGAAGATCTACTAATGTTTGAGACTAAAAACTATAATTTTACCAAGTTAGAGCAAATTCTGCAGTAAGAATCAGGATAAAAGATCTGAAATCCTGATCTTGATCAGACCTGATCAAATATCGGTGGGGAAATTGGAAAAAATAAATAGCCCATGACCTGACTGGAAGCCTAAAGAATATTTGTGTGAAGTTTGGTGAGAATCCGATAAAAATTGTGAATTTGTATAAAGGACATACAGACACACACAAACATCTTGCCTTTTATGTGTGTCTATATATATAATGTGTGTGTGTGTGTATGCTGTCTATATCTTGTCATCATTTAGTATTTTTTTTTCCCCTTTTTATAGTCATGGTGTATATTCATTTTAAATCTTCAGTTGAGCTTTGGAGAGTGAGAGTGGATTGAAAACCAGTTGTCTCTTTCTTTCTTTATCTTTTTCAAACTCTTGTTTTAAGTTTTTATTTTTATTTTCTTTTATGTGAAGATTTTATTTACCTGTTGGATTTGGTCTGAACTATTAGCAGTTAAATTGTGATCTATGCATAATTCACAAATTTGTTTGGATTCTAGGAAATAGACAACCAGGGGGCTGAATGGGATTTAAGCTGAAACTTCCTGGCTGGGATGAAAGCATCGATGCCAGCCTTAATCCAGGAAGAGAACTCAGATGCACAGTCTTCAACAGGAAGACTAAAAACATTGTTCCAAGAGACGTCACACAGGAAGTCGTGGAACAAGTTCCAGTCTGCTCTTTGGTAGCAGTAGGATATTCTGCTGGTCTGAGTTTCTTGGGTGGAGTAGGAGTGGAAGGAGATGTTAACAAAAACAACCATATGGTCAGTTTCCGAGAGGGCAGAGCTGCTTGACATTGCAAGAGTTTGGGATGGAAGTGAAGCAGAGGTCTAGCAGTGAGTCACTTCCATTAGGGTTATTGGAGAAACGTGTGGGGAAATCCATCACTTGCGTAAGAGACTGAATGATTGAAAAATTCATTGTGTGGACACCAGCAAAATCGGTGAGTTTTCCAGCCACTTGGTGTGGTGGGCGTTAAAGTCACCAAACACAAATATATGGACAGATGGATTAGAAGAAATGGCCTTATCAATATTGTTAGAGATGTTATCAAGTACTGAACAGTCAGGAGATGATGGGGAGTGGTAGAGAAAGAAAAAAAAGCTAACCGAGCCTAGAAGTGAGAGCTGGAAGCACATGAAAGAATGATCTAGGGATTCAAGAGAGATCCCCCTAACTAGAGGGAGATGTTTGCTGACATAAGCACGAAGCCCATGCATATGGATATTGGAGTCCTTCCTGAAGAGGGGAAGGTAGCCAGAGATAGAGAAGTCAGATGAGGGAATTGAGGGGTTGAGATTAGTCTCACAAAGAGCTAGGATGTCAGGGTACTTTTGATGAAGGAATGATCCAATGCTTCAGAAGTTGGTCCGGATACTCCGGATGTTAGTAAAGGAAATGTTAACAGGTTTAGGTGATTTTACTTTGCCTGGTTTAGGTTTTATTGCGGAGATATGGATGTTCATGTTGAATGTTGTTGTTGAAGAGAGACCTCAAGTAGAGGAGGCAAATGGTCATTAGCTGCGACATGCACTGGAAGGGAACTGCCGCGGATTGCAGCAAATTGTGGTCTTGGGGTTGCCCACTGAAAGCGCCTGCAGGGACACCTGTCCATGTGCAACATGGCACTGCAAGAACCCCGATATTATGCATCTGTTGATCAGAGCGGCCATTCTTGATGCTACGCAAGAGGTAGGGCTCCTAACTACCAGTAAGAAGCAGCGACCAGAAAGCTGCCAACCCAGTACCCTCACAATGAAGAGACATTGCCACCAACCATGCCCATCACAGGAAAATCGCAGAAGAACCATCACTGAGGTCTGAGGAGAAAAAGAGAGTTGGAGATCACTTCCTGAACAGGGAACAAGGGATGAGCCTCTACACCTGTTCAATAGATGTGGGAGGAGTGGGAACCGGGCGATAGATTTTTTTAAAAAAATAAAAAAATAAAAGTTTTAACTTAAAGTCCAAACTACCTACAACAAAAATTTCTGACAAGTTAATAAAGATAAACCAAGGAGAACGTTCAATTGAGCAAAGAACAGTAAATATATTCATAGACAAATGCAAACAAATTACAACTTACATTTAAAGAAATTCAACTCTGACTGGAATCTAGCTCACTGGACATGCGAGAAAAAGTGACGACTTTTAAAAGGTGTGGAGAAATAGTTTTTACTTTTATCAAAGGTCAATAATCGGACAGGACTGAGGAATCAGATATCTTACTACCCCAATACCCTATCTAAATGAGTGATCAACTATCAGAGAGGGGTAGGTTTTTTTTTGTTTTTTTTGGGGGGGTGATAAAGGAAAAAAAAAATGGAATGAAAGTCATTTCTATTTTTAATTTTTAATATTTTTCTTTAATTCTGAATATTTTAAATTTTTTTATGTTTTTTAATAATTTATTTTTATTATTTTTTAAAAAATTATTTTTATGTTCTATGTTTTCTGTTTTTTGTCTATCCATCCTGTTGAAGATTGCTTTCCTGATATTTCACCTTATCTGGCACTGGTATTTTTTTGCTTTCGATTCTCAACACTTTCTGGGTCAAAATCTTTTTTTATTCTGGTTTTGTATTTTTATAAATGACATGGTCATTGTTTGCTTTAATTGGAGTAGATAGACTAAACTATCGCCTGGTTCACACTCTACCCACGTCTATTGAACAGGTGAAGAGGCTCATCCCTTGTTCCCTATTTAGGATGTGGTTTCCGGTTTTCTCTTTTCCAATCTTTTCACTCCTGTTACTTTTTTTTTTTTTCAATTGGAGGAGATCGACTAAACTATCGCCTGGTTCACACTCTACCCACGTCTATTGAACAGGTGAAGAGGCTCATCCTTTGTTCCCTGTTTAGGGTGTGGTTTCCGGCTTTCTCTTTTCCAATCTTTTCACTCTTTTCTTTTTTCTTTTTTTTTTTTTTTTTTTTTTTCAATTGGAGTAGATAGACTAAACTGTCGCCCGGTTCACAATCAGCCTACATCTATTGAACAGGTGAAGAGACTCATCCCTTGTTCCCTGTTTAGGGTGTGGTTTCCGGCTTTCTCTTTTCCAATCTTTTCACTCTTTTCTTTTTTCTTTTTTTTTTTTTTTTTTTTTTTTTTTCAATTGGATCAGATAGACTTTGCTCGGTTCACACTCCACCCACGTCTATTGAACAGGTGAAGAGACTCATCCCTTGTTCCCTGTTTAGGGTGTGGTTTCCGGCTTTCTCTTTTCCAATCTTTACACTCTTTTCTTTTTTTTTTTTTTTTTTTTTCAATTGGATCAGATAGACTTTGCTCGGTTCACACTCCACCCACGTCTATTGAACAGGTGAAGAGACTCATCCCTTGTTCCCTGTTTAGGATGTGGTTTCTGGCTTTTTCTTTTCCAATCTTTTCACTCTTACGTAGCCCACTGCGCATCAGTGGCGTTACTGCCTTGCTTGGGGTGATATGATTAAAAAAAAGAAAAGAATCATTATAAACCCTAACTCTCTGTTATTTATCATAAGAGAAAATTAAACCAAAATCTACCGCTAAAACCAAACATAATTTGAGTTAGTTTACATTGTCACAGAAATTTTATATATTCACAATAAAGCTATAGAACTGCAATAACTGAAATTTCTGTCATCATCATCATCACTCATGACCAGGTGTCATTATAATGTCACTGAGCATCTAATCTGATCAATTTATACATGTCTCGGTTGCATGTCAATATTTGGGTTACAGCAAAGGATCATCCAATTTGCTTAGTAATAATGTCAGTCCATTTTTAACTCTGAGGTACCACCTTTGGCAGAAAAAGAGGCATAGTTTCCAAAGGTTGTACCTCATATGATTGGTAGTGGAAAGATTGTTGGCTCTTGCAATGTCGAAATTTCTGCTTTTTTTGGTTAATAGGTTGAGCAGTGGTTATTTTGCTGAGGATTTATGTAAAGCAAAAAAGTTTACTTTTGTTAATTACTGTCTAAATTTCTGCAATAAGGGGTTATATATTTGTTGTTACAAATGATTTGTACAATTGTATGATTTGTTTTAGACAAGACAAAAAATTTTAATATCACCCCATGGAAGGTGGTAAAGCCACTAAGACTGAATGTGAAAGAATAATACTAACACTAAGCTTACTGAGTGTGAAAAAAAATGGAAACATTATTAAGGAACGAAAACAACAGAAGTGTAATCAAGAAGACAAGATAATGATCAACATTGCATTCAAATTTTTGAAGATCAAAGTTGACTGAAAAGCATGGAGCTGGAAGAGAGTTCCATCCAACTGATTTTTGTTTTGATATACACTAATTGTAATTTTTTTAATTTAATATATTGATTAGATTTAATTGTTTACTTAAAAAAAATTCTTGTCTGTTTTGTTCAAAAACTCCCATTTTTTTTCTTTATGCTATTTTTAACAGTGTTTTTGCAATGATCCTAACAATTCTTCAAATTTTCAAATACTGCAATGTTCTGTCTCATTTGCAGCATGACATGTTTGTTGTTACCCACGATTTGTACAATTAGATGATTTGTTTTAAGCCATTTAGAAAATTAAATGCTTGTGATAAGTCTATATTCCACCTGGAAAACAAATTTAAAACATTAACATTATAAATTTCTCATGATATTGATATTGTGACTTTATCATAATACTGACATCGTGATACTATTCACATTATTTGAACTATTATCCTCTTTGTTGCTATTTGTATGACATTTCAGCCGTTGTCCTCTCCAGCCTTTTTCAGGTGCTAGGAATTTCAAGTCGAATTCTTTATTACAATCATTGGGGTATATCACTCTTATTCCTTGTGTGAAGCCTCTTTTGGTAGTCATGAATTATCTCCCTCTAACCAGACTCTCTAAGTTATTTGTTCACCACTGCTGTAGCCTGGTATTGAACTCACAACTCGTTGGGTCAAGTTACTTGAACTAACCAACACCTATATCCACTTACTGCGACCTCAAGCAAAACTTATAAGCGGCGACCCAGAGATATACAAACAGGAAATGGTCAGTATAAGCAATACCCTACAACATAATTATCCAGAGTACATGACAACAACTCCAACAAACATGGAAGGGAGGGTGCATGAGGATAACGACTCTCAGAAAACAGCCTTGGTCTGTCTACCCTATGTGAAGGGGTTATCAAAAAAAAATATACAAAGTGCTATGGGATCTCCTCTTTTTGTATATGATAATGGACTTGTCTGAGTGTACATATACTCCTACCATAGAGAGAACAGTATTTGCAGTTGGCAGTAGAGAGTATTCGTAAAGATTCGTTACTGTTATCGAAGAGTACCGGAATTGATATGTAAGTTACCAAGAGATACCGAACTTACTCAGAGACTACCGCACCAGAAGTTAGGCTAGCTCTGACCTCCATTCAGCAAGAATAATATATACAAATATACTATTTTCCAAGACTTCACTTCAAGACTTGTATATATTTATTTCTTACTAATAGTATTCCTGGATTTACTAACCTGCATTCAAGTTTGTATATTACGTTCAATGTAAATTACTTTTCTATCTCCATATCAGTTTTGTTGTTCATTATTTTGTGTGGTTCCTCACCTGGAATCCACAACACAAAGAATCTGTGGCTCATATAGCATCAGGACAATCTCCAGAAGTAGTTCTACACTTCACAGGTACCTCTCCCAAGTAAGACCCCAACAGAGGAGGACAGGACTAAGGACTGTGTGTACGCCATTCCATGTTGCTGTGGAAAAAAATATAAAGGAGAAACAGGCTGCTCCCTTAAGGTAAGGCTACAAGAACATTGCAAGGCTGTAACATGAGAGGGAGATAGAAAAATCAGGTGTAGCTGACCACATATGGAAGAAAAAAGGGGATCACTGACCCCTATGCAATGAAGTTGAAATAATAGATAAAGAACGCCACTGGAAACTACATAAACTTAAGGAATCAGCATGTATGCTAGGCTACAAAAATCTTCTAAGCCAACCAAGCATAGAGATGAATACAATATGAGAACCAGTAATATGGAGTGCCAGAGAAAATCATTAGTGTCAAAATTGCTATATGAGCTCTGGTAAAAAAATACTAGAGAAAACCATTAACATCAAAAATTGCAATATGAACTCTGGTAAATAATGGTCACTGAACATTAGGTTTATAAGTCCCAGAAATTCAGTTGTTTTTGTTCTTAAGGACACATGGCCCAGTGGGTATAGACGTTGGTTAGTTCCAGTGACTTGACCCAAACAAGTAACTTAGACAATCCAGTTCGAGGGAGATACCTCATGACTACCAATAGAGGCTTTGCACACGGAATGAGAATGATATACCCCAGTGATTGTAATAGAGAGTTTGGTTTAAAGTTCCTAGCAGAAGAAGGCCAGAGTGTACAACGGCCGAAACGTTGTAACAAATGGCAACAAAGATGAGGACAATAGTCTGAATAATGTAAATAGTGTAAATACTACCTCATCTCAGAAATATAGATAAATACTGATATCGTCACTTTCATATAAAACTGATATTATAATTTCACATAATACTGACATCAGGATATCCATATATAACTGACAACATACTGAAATGTGCAGTCATGTGCTAAATTCTTCTTGGGATTTTAGTAGTTAACAAGTACTAAATCAAAAATTAAATGCTACCTTACTTTTTGGTTATTCACAAATATTATGAATTGGTATCAGGAATTGTATATCCTGTAAATGCATCAATCCTGAACAGTTTATACTCCTTAGCATGAAGCCTATTGATTGGGTACTATCTACTTGAATTCAATTATTACACAAGGTTTTGTACTATTTTATTGGAACATCACTGCTGTCTTTATGATTACTGAGAAATTCAAGCAATGAATTTGTGTTATTGTGCTTAGCTCATCAGATCTATTAGAGAGACCTTCAAAATGCTTCATCAGGTTTTTCGCAAGCATTCTTTATTCTGAATGGCATACACATTTAAATGCTAATCATGTGTTTGCTGAAGATGATGAACCTGCAAGACAACTAACCACCAGAAAAATAACAGAAAATATGAAACAAATTTGTGAATTCATGAGAACGATTGTCAAATGAGACATTTCATATTTCATGACTGAAGCCAGTTATAGTGCCTGCTAAAAGATCCTAACTGTTGTGGATTCGGGTTGAAAAACCACACAAAATAATAAATAACAAAAGCAGATTTGAAGATAAAAAATGTAAGTTATATTGAACAAAAATATACAAACTGGAACACGGGTTAGTCAATTCAGGAATACTAGGAATACTGTTAGTAGGAATCAATCTATACAGTCTTGTAGTGAAGAAGTACGTCCGGGTAATGAGTCTATATCCCAAACAACTCCATCTTAATATGCACCAACTTACTGACCAACTAAGTGGCTGTACAACTACTCAACTGTCCTTTACAATTACTACTCACTGTTCTCTGTATAGGCAGGATTATATGTACACATCAGGCAAGTCCATTCTTATGTGTAAAAATGGGTGATCCCCAACACCGACTCATTTTGATACCATCTTGTATTAACTGGTTTTTTCTTCTTTGCTGAATGTGTAGACCCTGTTGAGTATCGGACCACAGCCAAAACCATACTAGGTGGTACTGTTGCTGTGGTTTCATTAGCATCTACGTCTTACAGCGTTATTAGCCTCATGCTGACCAGTTTTAAGTTAAGTTGTCTTTATCTTAGTCTGGCTGCTAACCAAGGCTCATTGTCTGCTCTGCTCATTAACCAAGAGCTTAGATTTATAAGTTGCTGTTATAAGAATTTTAATAAAGGAAATAGGGGTTTCTATTGTGATCTTTTGTTAAATGCTTCTAAAATAACTTAAAAATGATTGCAACAGAATCTTACTGATAAACAATTATGTTTAAAAGCAAATGTATAAATGCTTTTGAAATGCTATTAAAATGTTTAAACATTTTAATTACAATTGCTGTATGTTGTAACCCTAAAAGGTTACTGCATGAGTAATCATCAAAACGGAGGTTGGGAATAATAGTATATCAACAAGTACAAGACTCGCACGCTGCGTGAAATAGATACACTGCTAGTCAGTATAATCACTCTCCTTGCCTACTACGATAGTGTCTACATATTTAAGAGGATAAGAACATCTTATTACTGTATACAGGTATTTATACAACATTTTATAAGATGCTTTAATTTTAAAAAAATTACTTATACATATTATCACTCAATTACATTTTGTTTCTTACATTTCGGTACTAAATAAATTGTAACAAAAAAGGAATTGTGGGTAATAAAATATCCAGCATTTATTTTAAATAGAATACACTGATATCATATGGCTTACGGCCTATCATGTTGAATACACTGGTTCTCACTCGATCACTGAAGTTAAGCAACGTTGAGCCTGGTCAGTACTTAGATGGGTGACCGCTTGGGAATACCAGGTGCTGTAAGCGTATAGTGACGGATGTGCATTGTGGTGCAGTGGATATCAGCTCGGAAAGAGAAATTGGTGTGCCAAGTTCGAATTCCAGTTGAATACCCTGAATTCACTTAAGCACTGGTACCCTTGGGAAAGGTATTAATCCGTCCCTTCCCTCCAGTTATGGGTTAAATAACAAGACTTGGGAACCCTGCCCTTAAAAACAATTCCCAATGAATCTTGATACTCGAAAAGAAAAGTATTACTAGACACAAAACTTATATAAAAACAAAATAAATTGTTGAAAGAAAAAGGTATTACCAGCAATAAATAAATAAAAATTTACTTGGCAATAAATGACCTGCTGAGGTTGAAATGTCATAAAAACAAAACAACCAACCAACCAACCAACATATTTAAGAGGATGAGAAAATCTTATTTCTGTATACAGGTATTTATACAACACTTTATAAGATGCTTTAATTTTAAAAAATTACTTATACATATTATCACTCAGTTACATTTTGTTTCTTACATTTCAGTACTAAATAAATTGTAACAAAAAGGAATTGTGGGTAATAAAATATCCAGCATTTATTTTAAATAGAATATACTGACATCATGTGTCTATTTGTTGTAAAAATGTGATTTAATTTGAACTTAGTCTTAATACATGATACTCACAAAATTTAAATATTTTTATGCGATCATAGGCAAGATTTCATTTTATTTTGGTGAAATGGGAGACTACAATAATTTGACAAAATAAATGCTAAAATGTGCTCAGAGGTTCTCAATACATTCGTTATTTATAGTGGTTAATATATTTAATCTGAAAATGAATTCATATCGTATTTTTTTTTTTTTTTTTGTATATGACTTGGATATAACATGACCCTGTGTTTCTAAAGCTAAAAAAAGAAAATTTACTATAACCCTATACTATAATCATCCGTATGTAACTGTTTTTTATATATTGTACCATCTGAGATATATATATATATATATATATATATGTTACATCCTTTAAAGAGATTACAAACTGACAAGGTGGTATTTCAAGTGAAAGAACAGCAACACTTGCGTAGATGAAAGAAGAGAGGTTTATTGTAAAGAGAATAAACTATGGCAAGACAGGGAATCTCGTGGCAGGTTAGTAATTGCCAAATCAAGTTACAGGTATCTCCTGTGCTCACTATACATAGTTACTAATATAGTCAGTCCACATAGGTGATAGAGAGTGTGGGACATTCTATCACAACACCTCCCCCGAGATAATTTTCCAATGAAATTTTGCTCAATACCTTTTCTTTTTGGGGTTAGGGTTACTCTTCCTAGTACTTTTACATCTTACCAATTTTTGTGCTGGTGAGATTTGAAGCATTAGTGATATTCGGTACGCTGACACTTTCGGCGCTAACAGGGTTGGAGATACTTCCATCTGTATTGGTGGAGATATGAGAACTAGTATTTCGAATGTCTCATACATTACCTCCATTGGTAATTCTTCCATAGGCATGACGTCTTGGCCTTAACTGATTTAAATGTCTCTTACATTCAAATCTTCTTCCTTTGAGCGTTTATATCACTCTGCCAAGTCTTTTGATAATAATTCCGTTTTTTCAGAAACTTTTTCCACCTTCATAATTTCTGAAGAAAACTGTCTTCTAGTTTGTAAAATTTACTATAACCCTATACTATAATTATCCGTATGTAATTTTTTTTATATATTGTACCATCTTATATATATATATATATATATATATATATATGTTGTATCCTTTAAAGAGATTACAAACAGACAAGGTGGTATTTCAACTGAAAGAACAGCAACACTTGCGTAGATGAAAGAAGAGAGGTTTATTGTAAAGAGAATAAACTACGGCAAGACAAGGAATCTGGTGGTAGGCTAGTAATTGCCCAAACAAGTAACAGGTATCTCATGGCTACTAGTATAGTCAGTCTATATAGGTGATAGGGAGTGTGGGACAGTCCATTACAACAATATAGTTCATTAAAATATTTAATTTTAAGGAATAAAAATGACCTGGGCATTTAGCCATTGCATGTTTCTTTTAATTTTCATTTCAAAACTTATTTTCAGGGAAAGGTATAAAATCTTATTTTTATCCAATTCAAGCTCCTGTGACACACACAAAAACTTAGTAGAAATAGCAAGACATATTAATAGGCAAAAAAATTCTAAAACAAAACAACTGCTGTTTAAAATTTTAAAAGAAAAAATACATTTATTTACAGTTTACAAAAAAGGTACAAGCAGAATTTCCACTAAAATTTCCATGTAAACCTATGAAGGCAGGATAAAAATTTGATAAAAGATCACCAGTGAAAAATGGGAAAAAAATTACAACTTGGTGTGGAAAAGACAAGGATTTTTTAAAAATGATGAAAAGAGAAAATAGTAAGCAGTAAAAAAACAAAGATGTAACCACTTTTGAGAAAAATTGAAAACACCTACTTGCAAATTGCCTCATAGTCATCTCTGGAATAGAGTAATTTTTTTTTTTTAAAGTTCTTTTTTACACAGTTTGCTCAAGAAAATTTATCAGAAATCCTTTCATTTTAGGTTGTTTAGCCTCAGAAGAATTTTTCACTGGAATTTCAAATTTTTCTTGTCTCTGTGTGGTTGACTGGTAACAGAACCTTCTTGATGTTCTCTTGATGTCAATGCTTTCTTTGATGTTGACCTGCCTTCTTCCCTTGCTGTCGAGAGGTCTTCTTCTCTTATTTACTGACCTATTTATTAAAAAATTTAGATTCACCCTGCTCCACTATATCGAGATGTTATTAGAGTTTGAGACCCTGTCTCTGATTGGTCAGTATATATGAAAAATAATTTCCATAAACTGGAAATTGATCTTTCTCAAATTTTGGCTGGTTTTAATCACTGAGCCAAAAAAGATATACATTTGTAACAAATTTTAGACAAACTGTTTGGCCCTATGTAAAAATACACTTAAAAAAGCAACCTAAGCAATTATGCATTTATACAAGAGTAACATTTTTAAAATAATAAAAATGAAATTTTTGTAAATGTGCTGAGTTGATTTACCCCATAATACATTTTAAAGTATTAATTAACCTCTCATACTTTTCTGTTTGATATTACTTCATTATAATTCTTTGTATTTATAAACTATGAAAAAAAAATATTATCCTTCATTAGGAATGAAAAATTGAATATGTCCGACATATCAAATACCCTTTGTAAGCATTTGTTACAAACGCCTGCCTATTTTTTGTTTTATTATCTATTGTTTTAACCAGGTGTATTTGCAAACTTTCTGTATCAAATAAGGTGTTTTAAGCTGAGTAAAAATTTCTGAGAATGTGTTTGTGTATAATACCCCCACTTTTTGGCTTTTAATTTTCATTCAAAATGTCTTGTATTATGCACATGAAAATATGGTGGGTGTGTGTGTGTACACTACTGGCCATAATTATTAGGCCACTCCAGTTTTAAAAAAAAACAGCAATGTATTTCGTACTATTTTTAGTGGATAGTTCTAAATGAAAATAGAATGGTTCTTTTGTTATTATTACTTAGCAAAATTTGACAAGGCATAGAAGCAAAGATGAACTCATCCGAATCACCCTAAATTTGCTTCATTCTTTCATTAATGAAATTGCAATATAGGTAATTATTAAATATTTATAAATTCATTTGATGCACATGTTATTGTGCATTATTAACAAAAGAACCATTCTATTTTCATTTTCAATTATTCACTTGGCAATAAATACTAAAAAATAGTATGAAATACATCAGTTTTTTTTTTAAAACACTGGGGTGGCCTAATAATTATGGCCAATAGTGTGTGTGTGTGTATATATATATATATATATATATATATATAATCATTTCATCCCAAGCAAAGCAGGACTGGCACTAGTGTGCTGGGGGTTACATTGAGAGAAAAGACTGAGTACAGGGGGTATTGACAAAAGAATAAGTGATGTATGAGATTTAAGAAGATAGAACATGGCAATTGTTGTTGCATTTAAATTTTTGAAGATTGTAGCTATCAGGAAAGCAAGTTAACAGAAGGGGGTTTCACAAGTAGAAAGTGCAAGAAATCTTCTCACCTTCTGACATCAAAAAACATGTCAGAGGAGTAAATGGTCATGAATAGGCATGCACCAGTTAAATTGGGTGAAATTGTGACCCCCCCATCATGAAACCAGCAGCATACGAGCCATATGTTAATGAGTGAAGAGTTAGCTAGATGGTAACAATGGTGGTCTGAAAGAACTTAAAGACCAACATGCGGCATAGACGTACATAATTGGTTATCATTGACAAGTATCGACTCATTGAATGACATTATTGGTTACCATTGATCAGAATGGACTAGTGGGTTTACAATACTATTTAACCCATTGCTGGGGGGGAAGAGATTGATTCATACTTTCCCAATGGCATTTGTGCATTGAATGGGATATTTACTTTAGTTCATTTTGATACTAGTTTGTGTCAAAAGGTTTTTTTGTAGCTTGAATTAATAGTTTGGTGCTAAGTCAAAACATCTAAAGGCAAAAAGGGCCAAGGAAAAAAAATTTATAGGCTACTCAGTGTCATTAATATGTCAAACTTAAGTTTATTTATAGTAAACATTTTTTGAGAGGGGAGAAACAAATTTAATTGGATATTGATAAGATGTTTATGGCCCCAAATCAAAGAATAAATGATTTGGGACCATAAACATCTTATCAATATCCAATTAAATATTTCTCCCTTCTCAAAAAATGCTGTAAATAAACTTAAGTTTGACATATTAGTGACACCGAGTAGCCTATAGACTTTTTTGTCTTTGGACATTTTTGCCTTTTGAACGTTTTCAACTGAAATTAAAGCAAAAATACGACGTTTAGAATGGCTCATGATTAAACATAATAGACATTCATTGTCTCTTATATTTAACAGCATATGTTTAGAAAATTACTTGCTGCCTCGATACACTATATATATATATATATATATATACTCAGGCCGTGCTTGATTCAGCAATCGGCCAACACCTGTTGGACAATCCGGATTGTGCCTCCTCCTATGAGGACAGTTGGTTTTCTGTCGTGCACAGTGCTCGTTCGTCATATCATCTACGTATTTTGGAGGCCATTTGCCTTAAAATCCAACAGCTGAGCCTGTGCAGGCAGAAAGAGCAGTTCTTACGCTCTTTGCAACTACTGGCGAGTTTGTGAGTGTAACCTTTTTTCTTTTTTATTTTCAATCTTGTGGAATTTATATGTTTACACCCCCCCTCACTTTTTAATATTCCTTAATAAATTTATTTTTAAGCGAATTCCATCATCTCCCAGTATTGCAAATATTCCATTTTGTTGTGTCCTCTTCCTTACCTATTTATGAAATTTTGCCAACGTGACCCTTGACAAGTGTTGGCCGAAAGGTTCCTCGGGTTAAATTAAAATGACGTCCACACTCTTTAGAGATATATATATATATATATGTGTAATGATTTGTTTGAACATTATTTTTTGATTGATACTCGTACTTAAGTAGATATTCTGTTTATAATCAAACAGTATTATATATTTATTTCTACCGGCCTGATTAGTTACAATAATCATCATGTGACGGAAATTAACGAAGATTGACGAAACTTGGTTATAAACAACCGACGATTTGAAATGATTTGTTTGAACATTATTTCTGATCGATACTCGTATTTAAGTAGATATTCTGTTTATAATCAAACAGTATTATATATTTATTTCTACCGGCCTGATTATTTACGATAAATTTTTGTTAGGAAAATGTGTGTCATTTGGCAGGATTTCGAACTTGCAACCCCTATCCTCATAGGGTAAGCCACCAATTGATATGGCATGTCTTAGAACTCTCGACCACGAATAACCAACAGTCTAAATGAAGTCAAATCAAGCCTATATAACATTATATATGAACAACTGACAATGGAGGATTTTATTAATTTTTGATTTAATTTTTCCAGTATGTTACCTTTTTGATGGAGATAAGGAATGTAAAAATGTTCCATAATTTTTTTACTTTCTAAGTGCTTTCAGCCACTTTACTGGCCATTTTCAAGGATGTTATTTTTTTCTGATGTTGTTATTCTATCCTCATGTTTTGACTATAATGTAATTTTGTGTTTTTGAAAAGGAGCATTCTTCAAAAGTTATCACACGATGCACACGACTGGACATCACATGAGCGTATGTCTATTTTTAAAAAAAACTTTTAAAACTCCATTCCCTTGTTAAATAATGCAAGGTTGATGGTAGGTGAAAATTGTTTGATATATAGTGCCTCACTTATAGCGAGATGCCTTTGATATTGTGATTTAAATAGTATTTTTGTATTTTCAACCAAAATTTCTTTTCAAGGGTTCTTGTAAATTATGGGTTAATAAATTATTTTTTTTGTTGCACTGTTGTTACATAGGTGGCATGTAAGGCCCAAGCAGTAGTTCACTGTACTTAAAAATGTCTACAAGCTAAAGGCTACCATTTTCAGCATCTCTTGAGATTATAGAGACAACTTCTATTAATCTCATGATGTCTTAATAAATTTAGTATTAGAATATCATTCCAGGTGAAGAGGACTCAAGGTTTTACTATTTTGAGTGCCCCGGCATTTATTTTATTATGAACAGTGCTCAATATAATAAATATTATAGAGCTTAATATATATATATATATATATATATAGTTATGAATTAATTGTACATTGCGACATGGAAATTCCTATGTTTCGAGATAGATTCTCTTTATCAGGCAATGTTTGATGTTGGTTGTACAGATGTTTTACATTTAAATATGAAAACATTCAGTTTGCTGTGTATGTTTGTGGGGAAAATATAAAATTTACATGCTTGTATTTAAATGCAAATCATCTGTACAACCAACATCAAACATTGCCTGATGAAGAGAATCTTGAAACATAGAAATTTTCGTGTCACAATGTATAATTTATTCATAATTATATAATTGTATTAGAATATCTATACAAGTTTTTTTTTTTTGAGTGTGTACATTTTGCTTATGCAAATTAAGCATGTATTTTGTTTGTTGATCAAACAGTGCCTAATTGCTTGTTTTTTGTGGGGAGAGAATGATTTTCATATTTTATTAAATTTTTCTGATAGTTTTCTGTTTAATTTTGTTTAGAGAAGGTAAAATTTTAACACATTAGCTTTGATTTTGTAAATGCTTACAATGTCAATTTTCTAATTGTTCTTTTTTTTTCTTTTGAAATTCAGCCTTATATTTTTGGTGCCTTATTAAACCGTGAAGAATGTTACCAAAGTATCCAGAGTGCTGGCTCTGCTGGAGGCTGGAACTGGGGCGAGCAGTCTTCTTCTGCCTCTTCAACGTCCTCATCGTCATCCAATCTTGCATCCACCTCTTCTCAGTCCAAATCCTCTCCTCATAAACGGCTTCACAGGAGCCACACGCTTCGATTTGATGAAACTGTCACTTATGCTTATACAGATACAGACGTTGATGACTGCTGATTTGAAAATTGTCAATAGAAAAGAAATTTATCATTATATTCCGAACATTTTGCATATCTTGAAAGAAACACAGACTGAATACAAAAATGGAGCCACAAAAAGATCATTTTTAATGTAAAAAAAAAATTACAAATTTATCATAAAAGATTTAAAATTCTTTTTTTTTTCTAAATAATATCTTCTGAAAAATTAAAAATATTCAGAAAAACTGTTATTATTTTTTTTTAACCCTTAAACTTTTGGTCATGTTTTAATTTCACTTACAAAGTCCTGATAATGGTAAACATGAATTTTCAATTAATGTATATTGATTTTCAAGGAAGAATTTAGAATGACCAATAGGAGGAAAATTCTGAAAACTTATTTTTAATGAGAGCATTTGAATTTTCTGTTAATATATGTTGATTTTTAACTACAATAATTTATTAATTAGAACGGCCAATAGGAAGAGATTTCTGAAAACTCGTTTTTAATGAGAGCATTTGAATTTTCTGTTAATGTATGTTGATTTTCAACTACAATAATTCATTAATTAGAATGGCCAATAGGAAGAGATTTCTAAAAACTCATTTTTAATGAGAACAACTTCACATTGTATTTGCCTGATTTTTGCAGGCAGTTGGCATCTATTTTTAAGCTTCCAGGGCCAAAGAATGTATATAAATTATAATAGTCTGGTTTATAACTACCTTTCATTGCTTTTAATGTAATTCACTCGATATATATGTGCAGGAATGAACTGTGTGTAATAAAAAATGTGATATATTTTCAAAGCTGATAAAATATTATTAATGCTTGATTGTCTTGAAAGAGTGTCAAAGCAGATTGTGATATTTACAAGTAAATTTACAGAAATTGCTATTTTCTTTGAAGTTTTAAATTTGATTTGATTAAAAAGCAGAAGAAAATTCAATGCTTTCTATTAGAAAAATAAAGATACAAGGTATTTAGATATAAACAAAAATTGATATTACAATTAACAAGGTATTCATTTAAAATCTGGTTGTGGTGGAAGATATTTCCTTTAAAAGCAGGCATAACTTCAGAAATGAATTTATACATATACGAATGGATAGCTTTATATATTTTTATGCCAATTGTAAGTACTGATTTATTGGAATTTGCTTTCATTTTTGTTAGTCACATTTCATCTTTAAATGTAGTTTCTATTTAAGAAAGAAAGATATATCAGCCTTAATGCCATTGTGTATGTTTCCTTGAAGCTTGACAATTATTTTTAACTGTTTAAACTGTGAATTCATTAAATATTTAAAAATTACCGTAATCCTGCGTGTATAAGAAGCAGGTTTTTCATCCAGAACTCTGTCCAAAAATCTGCTGTCTTATACTTTAGTTTAGAACTAAATCCCATTTTTTTTCCAGGACTCAAAACTGACAAAATTTGGTCAAAGTGAATTTATTTGTTTATCAGTGAGATAGTATCTATCTCATGGTGGATTGGAATGAAGGGAAATAAATCTTTCATCATTAAAAATAAAGCAAACAAGTTAATATTTATTCAATTTTATCTTGATTTATTTTTTCAATGTGTATTGATTATATAGTGGTTTTATACCCCAAGAGTCATAATATTTATACCCCAAGAGTCATAATATTTATACCCCAAGAGTCATAATATTTATACCCCAAGAGTCATAATACTTATACCCCAAGAATCATAATACTTATACCCCAAGAGTCATAATACTTATACCCCAAGAGTCATAATACTTATACCCCAAGAGTCATAATACTTATACCCCAAGAGTCATAATACTTATACCCCAAGAGTCATAATACTTATACCCCAAGAGTCATAATACTTATACCCCAAGAGTCATAATACTTATACCCCAAGAGTCATAATACTTATACCCCAAGAGTCATAATACTTATACCCCAAGAGTCATAATACTTATGAATCACAAAAGTAAACAAAATGTTCCCCTTTTCTTTTCCATTTTTTTTTTTTTTTTTTTTTTTTTTTTTTTTTTCACAAGTTTTAGTCATTTTCTTTACTCTAAAATCACGTGGTTTTATACATGAAAATAAGCTTTTTTTTTTCCTGAAATTTTTCTGCTTTCTTAACTGCATCTTATTTTTTTTTTACTGATTTATGCACAAAGGATTACGGTAATCCGCATAAATATTTTTAAGCTTTCTCAATCATTTAGATATTAAGCTATACAAAATATACGAGCTAAAAATTCTTTGAAATTGTAACTATGCATTCTTCACATAAAAATATGATATAAAAAATAACGAGTAAAACAAAAATGAATTTTAATAAAATACAGGCATAGATAAAATCAGTGAATAAATTATTGGCTCAAATTTTTATGACTACAAAATTTTGACTTATTGTTATTTAACAAATTTTAAAAATCAGAAAAATGGCAAATTAAACTAGAAATCAGATACATTCAAGAATAGAAAGAAAAATACTAATTTTTGTAAATAAATGTTTAATAAAAAAATTAAAAAAAAAAGAATCCATCTCTGATTTATCTTTCTGATTAATAATTTAAAAACTCAGAGATAATGTAAACTAAATTCTAAAAATCTTTATTTTTTATTTAATGCAATATAAGCAGACATAATAAAAATAGACAAAAGAAATGCTTCAGTTGAATAGTTGGCAATACAAAAAGTCAGCATGCACAATATTTTAATATACTTTTAAATATATTAAAATCGGCATTCACAATATTTTAATATACTTTTAAATATATTAAAATTAGCATTCACAATATTCTAATATACTTTTAAATATATAAAAATTAGCATTCACAATATTTTAATATACTTTTAAATATATTAAAATTAGCATTCACAATATTATGATATACTTTTAAATATATTAAAATTAGCATTCACAATATTTTGATATACTTTTAAATATATTAAAATTAGCATTCACAATATTATGATATACTTTTAAATATATTAAAATTAGCATTCACAATATTTTGATATACTTTTAAATATATTAAAATTAGCATTCACAATATTTTGATATACTTTTAAATATATTAAAATTAGCATTCACAATATTATGATATACTTTTAAATATATTAAAATTAGCATTCACAATATTTTGATATACTTTTAAATATATTAAAATTAGCATTCACAATATTTTGATATACTTTTAAATATATTAAAATCAGCATTCACAATATTATAATATATTTTTAAATATCCTGACCTGGTAGCTCAACTTCAGCCACTTTCTCATTAATGTAATATGGCTTCCCTCTGTCTTTTCTACAAATACTTTTATGGCTTCTGCTCCAACAAGTTTAGCTCACTGGTGCCCCCACTGCATAAATTTACTCAAGCTATTAGACTAGCTATTAGGTCCCACCCAAATGTAAATGCAACTTCTAGTCCCTCAGCTTCTTTTCTTGCGCTTCCTGAACTCCCTTCCATATACTTGCTTCCCTGATAGCTACAATCTCTAAGAGTTTAAATGCAATGTCAGTTGCCATCTCTTATCCCCTTGACTCATATCCTTTCCCCAACAAACCCTTGTATCTTGTTCTTCTTCCTTTCCACTCTGCTCTCATACAGCTCTCTTCACACCAGTGTTCCCATCCTTCTCTTACCCATTCTACGACACTCACCTGTTCCTCTTTATCTTCACTATCCTCTTATTTAACCCCCTGTACACCAGTGGCAGTACTGCACTTGCTTGGAGTGAAATGAGATATATATATATATATATATATATATAGTACTGTGCAAGAGTATTAGGAAAAGACTTGTTTTATCTTTAATGAGGCATATTGACAGAAATTAATTAAAGAAATTTTATCTGATTTGCTCAACAAATGCTTTAACAAGAAAAAAATACTTGTTACAAAATAAATTTAATATTTAGTATAACAGCCTTTTGCTTTGATCACAGCCTTCATTCTGTCAGGCATTGACATCACAAACTTCTTCAATGTATCTAATAGCAGCTTGTATCTGTTTCCAAAGTGTGTCTTGCAAAGTAACATTAGATTCATCAATTTTTTTTATCCAAAATATCCCATAGATGTTCAATAGAGTAATTTCAAAATAACTTGTTTAATAGGAAAAATTAAATATAACTTCTTTTTAATACATTTCTTTTACACCTAGTTTTAAATAATCAATATTTATTAGCAATTTACTTGGCTTTTCACCCTGTATTTGAATTTCAGTGAGGTTTTTAGGAAAACCATTCCTGTCCTCATACTTCTGCACACTACTGGTAGTGTGCAAACATGTTAGGACAGGGGTGATTTTAAACTTTATTTTGATGCCTCATAAAAGATAAAATAGTTCTTGTCCTAATACTTTTGCACAATGCTCTGTGTGTGTGTGTATATATATATATATATATATATATATATATATATATATGGTTGGCATGCACAACATTTTAATATATTTTTAAGTATATTAAGGTTGGTAGGCACAATATTTTTTTTTAAATTGGCATGCACAATATTTATTTCACTTGATCAACTTCTGATGAATGAAAAGTGGCAACTGGTTAGATCAGTCAATAGTATTTTTTTTTTCATATTCATACTGTAGTTGAAATTTTCCCCTATTTAATTATGTCTGTTTTTGTTGCATAAATTGAATTTTCTACCTACCTAAGATTTTCTCATTTTTTGTTAATTAATATACCAATGAATAATTAATATACCAATGAACTGTTGTTTGAAAATTAATAAGGTAAATATTTTACAAAATATAAAAGAGGTTTTATATTTTTCACCAACACATTTCATGCAAAATTGAATAAAATAAAATAAATTGAATAAAATAAAATAAACTGTTTACAAAAATGTTGCCAAAATAAGGCTTCTTTAAATAATTAGAGAAATGTTAATAAATCCGTGTAAGGTGAAATTTTGTCTGTGTCCCCCACCAGTTTACACCTATAAATATTTACCGGCCTTTTTTATATATATATATATTACTAGTGCTTACAACATTAGCAGTAATATCTAATTTGCATGACAATTTTAAAAAAGCATATTTATTAAATATTTCTTCTATGTTTTTTATTTTTAATTCAAATTTTCAAATTTGCCATACTTAAGCAATGTTTCTATTGATAAAGTTTTATTTTTAAATTCGTCATATTTATATAGAAAGAATTATATCAGCCTTGTCAAAATTCATTTGTAAGTTAGAAAGTCTACGGCATTCATAATAATCATTGTTGTTGTCTACTGTTTCACATTACTATAAATTAGTTGAATGGAGCTGAAAAAAATTATGGAATTCTCTAAATAAGTCAAAATAATCTGTTTAGATTTTCTTAAAACTGTACTGAATTATTTAAAGAGGTGAAAAAAAAATAGGACTACATTTCCTGCATACCAAGACTTATATTTTTTCCCCGAAAAATACCCTAAAAAAATCACCCTACATTTTAGCACTGAAAGATCCAGTTGTAGAGAAAAGTTTGCTTTGCCATAAACCCCAGTCATGAGATATAAGCAACCACATCCCCAGACATAATATAAACATACAATTATCATTCACTAGCAGTATAGCCCAGCGTTGCTCAGGTGTAATTAAAGCTTTAAAACTAATCCATGATCCTGGAGCTCAGACTCAGCCTAAAGAATATTTGGTGAGAATCAGATAAAAATTGTAGATTTGTACAAAGGACATACAAACAGATAAACAGACACACACACACACACACACATCTTGCCTTTTATATATATATATATATATATATATTATCAATTTTCTGCACTATTATAAGAACTGCAACCTTGAAACTTCTGAATATCGTTTCTTATGTCTTTGTCTATGAGTGTATCAAATTTGATTAAAATCGGACCACTCCTTCTATAAACCGATTTTTTCGATTTTCGATATTTATCGGGCGTACCTCGACACAAAACCTAGCTAAGAACACTCGCAGACACTTATAGTACAACTGTGTAAATTTTCAAGAAAATCGGTTCAGCCGTTTCAGAGTCTATAGGTAATGGACACACACACACACACACACACAAAGTTCCATTTATAAATAAGTTTAGATATGTAATAAATACTGTACATCTCATTTTTTTTTGTGTGTGGTGCAGTCAATATCAACTCGGAGCCAAAACTATCAACTTATTTATAATCCAGTTCTTAAAATGGTATAAATATTAATAAAACTAGCCAAATAATTATCTTACAAAGGAAAGTTAAATATTAGTTTAAATTCTCTTATTTCATTAAAATGGTAAACTTTTTATTTGTTCCCCGAAGGCCTTTACTCCTTCAAATCTTTCCAAAACATCCTTATTTCTGTGCAAATGTAAATGCTGAACTCAAATCAGTAACTGTTTATTGACGAAACCTACCTTTTTTTCGTGTTATCGAGCAGAAAAATATCGAACTTCTTTTCGCTGTTTATCTCACCCCGTAACCACACTTCAAAAAATGTTATTCACTGCAGAATGACTTCACGCGTAGTTTGCCGATTTTTCAACCAATTTACTTCCTTTTTTCAATTACTACGTGGAAATTGATTTCCAAAACCAAACAAATCGCAGAGTATTTGCTCAAAGGAAGTAAACAGGCCGAAATAAGTATCCTATGCCTCAAGTCATTCAGCGGTGAATCAGATATGAGAACGGTGGTAAGGGCTGAGATAGTCCGATTTTTTTTCTGGTAGATAACATGAAAAAAGGTGGGTTTCTTCAATAAACAATTATCGATTTGAGTTCAGCATATACATTTGCACGTAATTAAGGAAGTTTAGGAAAGATTTGACGGGGTAAAGGCCTTCGGGGAACAAAACAGAAATTTACCATTAAAATTTCTGAATAAACAACATTTTCAGCAGAGCATCTATTTTCTCAATTTCTTTTTGTCATGATGGATAGTTTACTTGAATTTTCTACTCTGTACAAAACTAAATGTGTCTTGTGGTGCAGTGGATATCGATTCGGAACGACAAATCGGTGAGCTGAGTTCGTTACGCTCACTAACACGCTAATACCCTTGGAAAAGGTATTAATCTGTCTCTTCCCTCCAGTTATGGATTAAAAATTAAAAAAAAAAAAAATTTTTATCTATGTTTCTTAACTGGACATTAAAAGAATTATGGTAAATTTTTGTTTTGTTCCCCGAAGGCTTTTACTCCTTCCAATCTTTCGAAAACATCCTTATTTCCATGCAAAAGTAAATGCTGAACTCAAATCGATAATTGTTTATTGACGAAACCTAACTCTTTTCAATTTTACAACCAGAAAAATATCGAACTTCTTTTTGCTGTTTATCTCACCCCATAACCACGGTTCGAAACATGTTATTCACTGCTGAATGACTTCACGCGTAGATTGGCGATTTTTCGACCAATTTGCCTTCCTTTTTGCTATTCATGCATGGAAATTGAGTTCCGAACCCAAACAAATCATGGACTAATCGCTCAAAAGAAGTACACGGACCGTAATAAGTATCCTACGCTCCAAGTCATTCAGCGGTGAATCAGATATGAAAATGGTAGTAAGGGGTGACATATAGTCTGACTTTTTTGTAGTCGAAAACAGGAAAAATGGTAGGTTTCTTCAATAAACAATTATCAATTTGATTTCAGCATATACATTTGCACGTAATTAAGGAAGTTTAGGAAAGATTTGACAGGTTAAAGGCCTTCAGGGAACAAAACAAAAATTTACCAGAATTATATGTAATTGATGATTTTTACTATAAAAAATTTCTTCATAACAACATAAAATCAGTAGTGATAATGAGTAAAATTATTTTTTTAGTTTTAAAAGTTTTCTCTAAAACCCAATGTGTGCAAATTTTTTGAGATCTATGCCCAGAAGTGGGGAAAAAAAAAAAAAGATTCTTCCCGATTCTTCAGTAAACTAAGATTAAGGGGTGTTTATTTGTTTTAGGAATTTTTGTTAAAAATACATTTTTCAAGCGGTGGGTATGCAAGATTTAGTAATTAGCATATCTTTCAATCTTTAATTTTATTTATAAAAACTGAAAATCAAGTATACCAAATAACAAAAGAAAAAAGTTGATGAAATTTTGATCCACTTGAGACATTTTTTGAATTACTTCCCTTGGAATTTGTTCATTTCGATTTGCAAGTATGAATCTCGTAGTTTTAACTTTAACATTGATCACAAAAAATATACATAAACATCTTTACAATGGTTTTATACTGAGAAAATCCCAATTGTTTGAAGTGAAGTATTTGAGTTTAAATAATAAATGCTCCAACTTCACCTTGAGGTTTTTCTTGCTAAATGAAAATGCCTCACAAAAAAAAAAAAAAAATGGAGTTAACTCAAAAGTATAGTTGAATATTAGCAGTAAATTTTAAATTCACCAACAATTGCAAGTAATCTGATTTTTTTTTTTGTTTGTTTGGTATTTGGATTTTTATTCTTTTGATAAAATTTTTGTTATTTGTCTATAATAGATGAAAGCCCAAATATCAAAAGTAAGAAAGCTTCAACTTCAAGCAGGTGAAATGAAGTGGTCCATTATGTCAATCATTTTATTAACCTGTATAAAAAAAAAAATACATTATATTTGATTTTGAATGTCATATTGTCGAATTTGTAAAATCTGGTTGCACACAAAATCTGAGCTTACACACGATACGCTTTTTTTAATAGTTTCTTGAATGACGTGAAATGGATTTGTAAGAGAAAATAAGTCTCTACTTTGCTGTGTGTCAGCGTTGGTAGTAAGCGATAAATTACTTCCTTAACGATGAAAAAGGATGGATCTTTAATCTTCTTTCTCTCTTTGCCAACAGAAAGTCAGTTAAGTCCTAAAGTGTCATACGTGATACACTGATACACACTTGGGCGATCATGTCTCAAAAGAGACTGGGCAGAAGATTTTTCCTGTAGTAGTTTGCCATTACTTTCTGCAGTAGACTGGTTGTCAACCAAGGCTATAGAACCCAGTCTATTTTGCTATATAACCCATAGCTGGAGGGAAAAGTGATGGATTAATACCTTTCCCAAGGGTATTTGTGCGTAAGTGAATGCAACAAATTCAACCGGGATTAAAACTCGGCTCTCCAATTTCTTGTTCCAAGCCAATATCCACTGCACCACACCATGCATCTCGACAGTACATGAGTAAAAACCGAAGAACTAATGACTGTAGTTAGAAAAAGCATGTCTCTTTGGCATAGGTTCCAGTAGACAACCAAATTGATTGACCTTCACACTGAGGCTTAATGCGACATAAGGTCATTTTTATAGTTGGATCTCTAAGCTCTTAAGCTTGGCTAAAAATATCCTGTAGACACTGTACAAGGCAGAGTCGGGCTTCTGTTGATTTTCCCCAGATAAGGCTCTACCCTTCAGCAAAGACTTGTTTGGGTTCCTCCTGTCTGGAGGCAGTGAGTCAGACAGTGAGAACTGTAGTCTAAAATGATTGAAGTCTCTCTGACTAGCAAGCAAAAATTCACACTGTATTTTTGAAGGATAGAATCAGATCAACTTCTTGATTTTCCTCTAAATCCTGATTGGTAAGAAATGAGAAATTGTATCCAATTTGTTTTCAAAGACATGGTACAATTTGGTAAGCCAACTGTCTCATGGAAAGAGCTTTTTTTTATTAGTGAATAAATGAATGTATATGCTTTTTCAATTGGCTCATGAAAAGGTGTGGGTGTGTGTGAGCTTGGATTTTGTGTGCAATCAGATTTTATGAATCTGACAATGCCTTCAAGGTTAATGAATGCAAAGCACAATCAAAAGTGATAAATGACAAAAAGCAAGGATAATTTTTGGAACCAAAATAAATGAAAATTCTTGGTACAAATTTCTCTTTTTCTGAATTTATTTCAGTTATGGCCCTTGTTTTGTGGCCTCAGATCTGTCTTAGGATTTCATGTTTGAAAAAAAAAAATGAAAATTTATCATTGTTTGAAAACATTTTTTTCCTTTTCCTTTAATTTTGAATATTGCTATTTTGTGGCAGACAAATACAACATAACTTTTTCTATCATAAAATAAATCAGAATGTGACTATCCATTTATTGGTTATGCAGCCTGATTTCCCCTTTTTAATAATAAGCAAACATGTCTTGTATTACCATAACAACTGATTAGTCTGTAGAAGAAATCAGTCTTCTAATACATTGCTTTTTTTGTGCTTGTTTGCTTTGGATATTTTTGCTTTTAAAGATTTTAAAAAGGACTTTTTTTTTTACATGTGACAATAGATAAAAATAATTCTAGATAACTTATGCAGGAAATATAACAAATGCAATTACAAAATACTTAAATATCACCATTTTTTATTAGTAGCATCATATTAGTGTTCATTGGATATTTTTTTACTTTTAAAGATTTAAAAAGCAGAACTATTCATTGTGTTTTTTTTTTTTTAATCATTTCACCCCGAGCAAGGCGGAAACGCCACTGATGTGCAGGGGGTTACATAAATGTAAAAAGATTAATTAGAAAAGAGTGAGGAGTACAAACTAGTTAGAAAGGAACAACAGAAAGCTGAGAAAGCAGGTGCGATGACAGATACATAGGTGGAGAATAAGGGAAGGTTATACAGGGGAGGGGAGAGAGCTAGAGTCCAGTGGTTAGTAGATGAGTATTGACTTTGCATTTAAATTTCTGGAGGTTGTAGCCATCAGGAAAGCAAGAATACGGGAGCGAAAAAATGAAAATGTTAAAATAAAAACATAACCAATGCAATTTTCTATAAATACTTTCACGGCTTCTACTCCGATGAACTTAGATCACTGGTGCCCCCTAAATACGAATTTGCACGAGATACTAGATTAGCAACTAGATCCCACCCTTTTACAGTGAAACCGATAAAATGCAGCCGTAACTTCTACTCCAACAGTTTCTTTCCTCGCACTTCCCGACTGTGGAATTCTCTTCCAAATGATTGCTTCCCCGACGGCTACAATCTCCAGGATGTTTAAATGTAAGGTCAATACACACCTCCTAACACACTAACTTGCTCCCATTCTATCAAGCACTCTTCCCATCTGCCCGACCCTCATCCTCGCTATCCTTACTCATCTGTCACCTTTCTCCTGACATTCCCTATGTCTATCCACTCCTTCTCTTTACCTTCCCCTATGTAGCCCCATGCGCAATAGTGGCAGTGGAATGCCTTGCTTGGGGTGAGATGATTAAAAAAAAAAAAAAAAAATTACAGCATTACTTAAATATCATTGTCGTTTTTTGACAGTATTTGTAAATTAGTAAAATAATAACAAGTATAATGTGATAAAATGCCTGTCGGAAGGTACTTACCTCAATCTATATGAATTCATGTAGCATGTTATGTGTGAAAAAGAAAAGAAATATGGTGGCCTCGCCTGATTATACGCTGGTGGGTCTTGCAAAGTAATGTGAAATTCCGTTCTTCCTATGCAAATAAGATGCTGCCAGGTTGCATAAAAAGCCTCTGTTTTTGAAGAAGGGTCGTCGTTCTTTGGATTTGTGTACGTACAGTATTGAGATGTGACGTTTAAAATAACAAAACCACAAGCTGTTTCGGTTGCATACACGTCCACTGATTCTCCAGTCCAGGTAACTCTTCTTAGCTTGTTATAGGCCTTAAAAGCACACTCCGAAAATGCTGTCTTTAATCTTTACTCAATACTCTCAGCATCGGTCTGTTTTCACATACGAATGGTGACATCCTCTGGCCATAATGGAAAGAGTGAAACAGAGGCAAGTAAAAATCAAAGTGAGTGAAGAGGTTTGGGTGAAACCGCTCAATGCTCGCTCTACAACTTGCTGGGGAAGAGGAACAGTAACTGAGCTACTATCTAAGAACAAAGAGTCAGTTAATGGAGTGCTATGTCATGTACTAGATATACGGAAAGTTTCCTTGCCCTCAAATGAAGAGGTTGTTGATGAAGTCCCCCAAGAAAGACCTGTACGAAATTCTTTGCCATCTACTTATATGCTGATTGCCAAACTTCACCTTCAAACTTCTTTGTTGGTTGCTAAAGTACTAACTCTGTTTCATAATTGTTGATACATTCTGTTCATGAAATATGTCTGCAATTGTAACAACTATTGTGGAACAAAGTTAATATCATGTTTCTCACTATATAAGACTAGCAGTATAGCCTGGCGTTGCTTGGGTATAATGAAAGCTTTAAAACTAATCCATGGTCCTGGAGCTTAGACACTTTGGATGTTGGCAGGAAAGACTACAAAGCAATAGTTGTTTCCAGTTAAAGCGAAACCGTAGACTGAAAGAAAATCGAATGGATGTCAGTCAAATTTTGATTTCCTGGTATCGATATCAAATTTTCTGCACTATTGCAAGAACTGCAACCTTGAAACTTCTGAATATCGTTTCTTACGTCTTTGACTATGAGTGTATCAAATTTGATTAAAATCGGACCACTCCTTCTGTAACCCAATTTTTTCGATCATCGATTTTCGATATTTATCGGAGGTACCTCAACACAAAACCTAGCTAAGAACACTCGTAGACGCTTATAGTACAACTGTGTAAATTTTCAAGAAAATCAGTTCAGCCGTTTTGGAGTCTATAGGTAACGGATACACACACACAGACAAAGTTCCATTTATAAATAAGTTTAGATACTCTTATATTTTAGCAAGAAATTAAAGAATTAAATATACAGATAAATTTATCTTAACTTATCTATCAGGTTTTTGTTTTTCTAATGTTTATTAAATTTCATTTCAGTATTATTTTACTATTATTCAAATAGAGTTTAAATTTCATTCTAGTGTACCAAACAGAAATATTTAGATATTAATTAACACAATTGAAGGACTAAATTATAGTAAGAATTACCATTTTTAATGAGTTCAAGGATTAATATACTGTCTCTATCCCATAATAGTTAATACATTTAGTTTATGAAATGTGTATGCAAATGTAACAATCATTATGGGACAAATGCAGGTTGTTATCTTAAAACTGAAAGCCTAAAGAAAATTAAGATGATCCATTTTTATAAATGTTAAGGATTTCAAGGATTAATTATGAGCTACAAACAAATGTTTTGTTAATAGTTCTGTCCCATAATAGTTGTTACAAGGATGCATTTATATATAAAAATAATATTAATAATATCTAAAAAGTTGTAGTAAGGGATTCTATTGAGTCCTACTTGTTATTACAAAAAAGTTTTAATTCATGAAGTAGTCGTAAAAATAAGGAAATTAGAAATAGAACGTTTGGAAGATGCTAGAATGTTCGAGAAAATTCGAGTCAAATCTAGAGAATTCTAAAGGATTCTAGAATATGCAAATTAGGTGTCAGCTTCTATAAAAATAGGTTTTGGGAATAGAGTAGTTGTTAAAAGAATTTGCTGACATTATCAACTCTGGCTTTGATTCAAGGATTTATATCCAGCCGAAAGAATCTCTACGAAAAGTTACTGACCAACTAAAACTTCATGGAACTAAGTGGGTAAATAGAAATTTTTGACTCTTTCATTGACCAAACTAATAATTACTCTTTATGTACACATTTGAAGATCTCCAAAAAGTATAGCACCTAAACTACTTCGCTTGCTTAACTGGGTAAAGATACTTGACAACTTACCTTCCCCTACTCTCCTCGTAACACTCGCCAGTAGTAAACTCTATGTTTCTTCTTTTGAATGCAACAAAAATTGTATATTTGTAAATATTTTATTTGGTGTTTTTGTAAATTAAATATTTGTCTGTGATTTTTTGTTACGCTTAACCCATAACATAGTTGATACATTTGATTTTTGGAATATGTATGAAAATGTAACAATTGTTATGGGACAAAACTAGTATTAACAGATCTGAAAGCCAAAATGATGATCCATTTTTGTAAACACTAATGATTTTAAGAATTAATTATAGGATACAAACAAGTGTTCTGATATTATCTCTGTCCAATAATAATTGATATATATAAAATATGTATGAAAATGTAACAATTGTTATGGGACAGAACTAGTCTTAAATTTTTAAGCGATTATTTAAAACGGGTACAGTTTTAAGTTTTCTGAAAATATTAAACTAATCCCTTGGAATCCTTTGTGACTTGTTTTATTAATTGTGACAATTTCACTTCCCTCGATATTCCCTCAAGTTCCAAATTTTATGAACTCAATGTCCCTTTTATAAAATATTTGTACTCCACAAATTTTATTCTTTACTTTTAGCAGTAAGTTTAACTTTCTTTTCTTTAATTGTATTTTCACTCGGATATATATATATATATATATATATATATATATATATATATATGTCCGGCCATTCGTATTTTAATTTTCTTTTCTTTAATTGTATTTTCACTTGGATATATTTCACTCGGATATATATATATAATGTCTGGCCATTCGTATTTTAATTTTCTTTTCTTGAATTGTATTTTTTTTCTTATATCTCTGGCCAAATTTTTATCCATTTGTTTCAGGCCAGAAACCCTTGAGCAGCTGCTAACCTTTTGGTAACATTTCCAACATCAATTGGTATCTTTGATTTTTTTTAAGTAATAATAATAATAGTAATAAACAAAATGATTGACGTCACTCTTCCAAAATTTTCCAACACTTAAGAGCAGAATGCAATTTATGAAAAGAAAAAGAAAAAATACAATTTTTGTCAAGGTTAAACAATATTTCTTCAAGTCATATTTTTTTTTTAAATTTTCAAGTATAAAAATATATAAATCTGCAAAAACTTATAAGATTTTGTACAAATGTGGCTCATTTTGTGATGAAAAAACTGCTGTACTGGTAATGAATACGTCAAAGTGAATGAAACGCCGTCGACATGAAGAAATACCACTGAATCATGCATAATATGATGATGATCCTGTCCATGTTTTTTCTTTTCTTAAATCGTGCTCTTCTCTTAAGTGTAGAAATAGTAGTAGTAATAATAATAAATATTATTATTTATTCTCTATTATTGTTATACACAAATTTGATGAGTATCCTTATCTTGGTTGTTATCATCACACTAGTACAGCCATTGTACTTACTGGCTTCATGTTCAGTGGAAGAGACAAGTGACAAATTAACTCCATCAAATTAACTGATACAATTCATCCTCTAACATGGACAACAAATTAAGAACAATCTAACCTTATCACTTGAATAAGGAGCTTGGTTCAAGACTTTCAGAAAGTTAGTATAACAAACATAGAATGAAGAAGACCAGAGAGTACTGTGGCCGAAACGTGGCAATTATAACCATGATGAGAACATTAGTCTGAAAAAATCCCTGTGTCATAAAATTGTCAGATGTTATCAAGGACAGTTTGTAATTCCATGTTGCTAAGAAATCCTTTATCCTTGGTTGCAAATTCACTTTTTAAAATCCCCCCTTTGAAATCCCAAACTTTTGACATACATTTTTTATACTGCAGTGAACAAATGGCAGAAAAAAGAGGCTTTAAATTATCATCTTGTTCTCTATAGTTTTCAGTTATATTTTTGGCAAATAATATCAATGTTAAAAATGGTCTCATTCACTTGTATTAAGTAATTTTGATAGATATTCAGTCCTGAGTTTATATAAATTTCCCATATAATTGTTAGTCTTCACTAAATTTTCATCTGTGAAATTGCGACACCAATCTCTTAATTTATTGATTTCGAATATTCCTGAATTTTGGAATACCCGCATACACTTAATAAATAAATCCCATTTCAGCCATTTATAAACGTTAGTGAATATCAGGTGAGCAAAAAAGAGAAACAGATTTATCTTCGTTCGTTTATATAGTCAAATAAACTCAAATATAAGATCTCTGTATATGTTTAGTTACCCGGGTAAATGTTTAATATATAATTAAGTACAATTAAGTATTAATCCTAAAAGTTTACTTAAAATTCCATACCCCTACTTCTCTAAAAAAATTTCAGCTTCATCCGTATATTGAATGAATTCTGTGAATTTGAAAATAAAAATTTTTAAACAAATTTTTGAGAGTTGTTTTTCTTTGTGTGAAACAATTTTTAAAAAAATAATTTCACGCCAAGCAAGGTGATGATTTCACAACAGGGTTCAGGCATGACGGAGATTGCAATGATGCCCCAAAGATGCAAAGGGTTGCTGGGAGTGAAAGAGAATGAGAGGATTTTAGTGAGGAGAGGAGAAAGGACAATAAAAGAGCAGGGTTCAGGAATACGGAAGATGGCAATGATGCCACAAGGATGCAGATGATTGCTGGGAGTGAATGCGAATGAGAGGTCTTTAGTAAAAAGAAAAGACAATAAAAGTACAGGGTTCAGAAATACAGGAAATGATGATTGACATTGAATTTGAATTTTTGAAGATTGTAAATGGCATGGCAAGGAAGCAAGAAATTGAAAGAGATTTCCAGATTTCCATAAGCAAGAAGTCATATAGCCTTCAACCCATTCAAACCTGGTCAGCAGTAACCAATAATGTCGGCCTTGGACCCATGTTGGTCTTCAAGTTCCTTCAGACCACCATGGTTATCATCTAGCTGACTTCTCGCTCATTAATGTGTTGCTTGTTTTGTTGATGGTGTTGGTGGTACGGTTTCCCGCGACTTCTGTCACATTGTGTTTTTGATCCTGGAGGGTGAGAAGATTTCTGACAAAGCAAACTTGAAGTTAGCTGGGATTTAGATAACAAAAAAAGAAATTCTTTGGAATAAAGAATTAACTCAGGTTAAAAATGTAACCACAATTTGGTTTATATATATATATATACTTTGTTGTATACAACGGTTTTAACACTTCCCATTTAAAATCAAATGACACTGGGGTTTATTTATTTACCCCTACTAGCCTGAATAATCAAGAAATCTTTCTTAACAAGATTTTTTGATTATTCAGTTATTCAGGCCAATAGATGTAAATGAGTATACTGCTTAATTATAAAAAAAAACAACAGATCATCGACTCAAATACAAGTATCCAAAAATGCTTAAACAAATAAATTGAAAAATATGTCAGAGTTAATCCATTTCATGACTGATTTTGTAAATACATACATATATATACATGTATATATATATATATCTGCAGAGAGATCTGTTTTGCTGTATCACAGCTCATCAGTACGGTTAGACTCCGATTGCTTTTGACCCAGGATTGAAACCCGACCAAATTGGCGTCAGTCAGCGATTCTACCTCTGGGCTATGGATGCTTGGTAGAAGAAGGCAGACTTTTTAGTGTCTACATTATCATTATACATGCCCAATAGTCAGAGTGCTCTAATTCATTATGGAATGAGCGATGTGTACATGCCAGAGATCCTACTGTTTTTCAAAGTCTACCATTCTTCCAGAGTGCTCAATCAGGGTGTGAGAGCGTAAATAGTCATCCGCAGACAGATCTGTTTTGCTGTATCACAGCTCATCTGTATGGTTAGACATCCGATTGCTTCTAGCCAGGATTGAAACCTGACTGAATTGACATATCCAAATGTAAAAAAATGAGGAACAGAATTGCAATGTTGGAAATATTAATTTAAAACAGGGCTCAACATAAAAATAGAGCAATAATCGTTTATTTCACTTTTACATTAGAAGATGTAAACAACTACTACAAAATTGTACATTTTGTTCCTACATTGAAAAAATAATGTCTCATCAGTTAATCAGTAATGATGGTAATAAATGCTTTTCTTTAAAAATTTATTTTATGAAGCACTATATATATATACAGTGCTTCATAAAATAAATTTTTAAATAAAAGCATATATATATATATATATATATATATATATATAGTTGAATATATGCATTGAAATCGAACCAGATGAATAGAATAAATAAAGAACATGTAGGAAAAAGTGTCTTTAATCTAACATGTTTCACTTTAATAAGCTTCTTTAGAGGTTTGTTAAAATTATATATATATATATATAAAGAGAGAGAGAGAGAGAGAATAAGTAAAGAACAAGTAGAAAAAAGTGTTTTAATCTAACATGTTTCACTTTAATAAGCTTTTTCAGAGATTTGTTAAGATGAAAAAAATAATTTTTTTAAAAATTTAAATAATTTATCTTAAATCTATGAAGAAGCTTATTAAAATGATACGTTAGATTAAAGACACTTTTTTCTACCTGTTATTCTATTCACACACACACATACACACACATACACATACACACACACATACGCACACACGTACACACACACATACACACACACATACACACACATACACATACACATACACATGCACACACACATACACACACACACACACACGCACACACGCACACACACATTACACAATATAGCCCTGGTGATATGTCTATCTGTCTCCATCAGGAACTAGTTAGCAGCTTGCTTTGATTGCTGACTGGCTGTCATGTGGTTCTCAAGAGCGCCTTAGAATGTCAACCAATTCTCTTTTTTTGGTTTTTTAATCGTTTCATCCCCCCCCCCCCCGCCCCAAGCAAGGCGGTACTGTCACTGGTGCACAGGGAGCTACATAAGAGAAGAGTGAAAGTTTAAGCAGGGGGTGAACGAATAGAAAGACAAGCCAGTTACAGGGGGTGTCAGAGAAAGGGCAAGGGAATGATGGGAATACCAGTGTGAAGACATTTGTGAAGGTAGAGTGAAAAAGAAAAAGAACAAGATACATGAGGTGATGGGGAAAGGACAAGGCGTGGACAAGAGATGGGAATTGACATTGCATTTAAATTCTTAGAGATTGTCGCCATCAGGTAAGCAAGTATATGGGAGGGAGGGAGCAGCTCAGGTGAGAAGTGCGAGAAAAAAAGAAGCTGATGGAGTAGAAGTGGTGGCTGCATTTAGTTGATTTAACTGTAAAAGGGTAGGACCTTGTTGCCAGTCTGGTTGCTTGAGTAAATTCTTGTGGAGGGGGCATCAGTGAGCTAAGCTCCTTAGCGCAGAAGCCATGAGTTAATCACTTTCTAGATTCTTACATTTTTTTACACCTTTGAAATATTTTTTGTAATTTTTACGGAAAATCCCGAAGATTAGCAAAATTGTATAACAACCGACATATTGAAATTATTTGTTTGAACATGATTTTTAATCAATACTCGTATTTGAGTAGATAATTCGTTTTTAATCAAACAGTATATTTATTTCTACTGGCCTGATTATTTATGATAAATTTTGTTACAAAAATGTGTGTCATTCGGCAGGATTTGAACCTGTGATCCCTATCAACATAGGAGAAGCCACCAGTTGATTTTGCACGTCTTAGATCTCTCGACTACGATTGATTCTACAGTCTAAACAAAGTCAAATCAAGCCTATAAAACACAATTTTCGAATCTAAGTAAATAACCATCTCTGCTCTGAAATACGTCATAACATTGTCTGTTTACATTTATTGACATTACGATATCGCCATTTTATTTTATTTTTTTTTTTCTCTAGGCTCAACGGCTAATTCTTGTGAAAACAAGGTTTTCATTGGTCCAAAGAAAATTTTGCATAGGCTCACAAATCCTTTTTTGGCTTTTTCTCAGCTCTCCTGAAATTGAAAGGAGTGGATAAAGAAATTTACTATATGGTATTCACTACAGCTCTCGTAAATGGAAATAATTTTCTTTTAGTAAGAATATTCTTACTGACTGAAGAAAACTACTTTCATTTCAGAAATGAGAATAAAAATATAAATTTTAAAGTCTTTTATCTAAATCTAAACTTATTTATAAATGGAACTTTGTCTCCGTGTGTGTGTGTGTGTGTGTGTGTTCGTTACCTATAGAGTCCGAAATGGCTGAACCGATTTTCTTGAAAGTTTACACAGTTGTACTATAAGCATCTGCGAGTGTTCTTAGCTAGTTTTTGTGTCAAGGAACCTCTGATAAATATCGAAAATCGAAAAAATCAGGTTATAGAAGGAGTGGTCCGATTTTAATCAAATTTGATACACTCATAGACATAAGAAACGATATTCAGAAGTTTCAAGGTTGCAGTTCTTACAATAGTGCAGAAAATCGATAATATATATATATATATAAAAGCTTTCATTACACCTGAGCAATGCCGGGCTATACTGCTAGTTTAAAAATAAAATAAAATTGGATGCTTTATAAAAAGTTTTATTTTCTACTAAATCTAAGTTCTTGTGTTAAACACAAAAACCTAGTCAGAATAGCAAGTCATAATAGGCACAAAATTACAAACAAAACTCAACCACTGCATAAAATAGTAAATGAAAAACATTTATTACACAATTATGAAAATGGTACAAATAAAAAAAATTGTTCAAAATTTTGCTTTTGGGCACCTATTGAAGCAGGATTACAATTTTTGCTAAAAAGATTACCATTGAAAAATGGAAAAAATGACCATTTGGGAAAAGACAATGATTTAGAAAGAGAAAACAATTTAAGAAGGCAGTAGAAAAACAAACCTATGAGAAAAAACAAAAACACCTATTTTTACTTGCCCCATGAGTGTTTCTGGGATATAAAGTAATTTTTGAAAAGTCCCTTTTACGATCACGCTATTTGTGCTTGTAAAAATCTGTTTAAATTCTTTTTAATTCTTTGATGCTCAATCACAAGAAAATTTTCATTTAAACTTCAAAATTCCTTAGTCCCTCTGCAGTTGGCTAGTGACAAGTGCCTTTTAGATGCTCTTTTCTTGACATCAAATGTCTTCTGCTCCTTGATATTGATTCGCCTTGTCCCCTTGCTGCCAAAAGGTTTTACTGACCAAAGTTTTTATATATTTGAAAAATTATGCTCACAATCTCCACTGTAGAGGATTTTTAGGTTCTTTACGATTTATATTATTTATATATATTATTTATATTTATATTACGATTCGTCCAACATACGATTCAAGAAAAATAAAGACAGCAACTCCAATTTGTAACCAATAAATATATGTATATTCAATAAATACAGCATTTATATTATTTATATATATTATTTATATTTATATTACGATTCGTCCAACATACGATTCAAGAAAAATAAAGACAGCAACTCCAATTTGTAACCCATAAATTAAAGTATATTCAATAAATACAGCATTTATATTATTTATATATATTATTTATATTTATATTACGATTCGTCCAACATACGATTCAAGAAAAATAAAGACAGCAACTCCAATTTGTAACCAATAAATATATGTATATTCAATAAATACAGCATTTATATTATTTATATATATTATTTATATTTATATTACGATTCGTCCAACATACGATTCAAGAAAAATAAAGACAGCAACTCCAATTTGTAACCCATAAATTAAAGTATATTCAATAAATACAGCATTTATATTATTTATATATATTATTTATATTTATATTACGATTCGTCCAACATACGATTCAAGAAAAATAAAGACAGCAACTCCAATTTGTAACCCATAAATTAAAGTATATTCAATAAATACAGCATTTATATTATTTATATATATTATTTATATTTATATTACGATTCGTCCAACATACGATTCAAGAAAAATAAAGACAGCAACTCCAATTTGTAACCCATAAATTAAAGTATATTCAATAAATACAGCATTTATATTATTTATATATATTATTTATATTTATATTACGATTCGTCCAACATACGATTCAAGAAAAATAAAGACAGCAACTCCAATTTGTAACCCATAAATTAAAGTATATTCAATAAATACAGCATTTATATTATTTATATATATTATTTATATTTATATTACGATTCGTCCAACATACGATTCAAGAAAAATAAAGACAGCAACTCCAATTTGTAACCAATAAATTAAAGTATATTCAATAAACAAACAAAGCATGTAATAGTAGTATACAACAATTCTACTCCTGCAGCTTCTTCTCTTGCACTTCCCGCCTGTGGAACTTGCTCCCATATTCTTGCTTTCCTGACGGCTACAACCTCCAGAAATTTAAATGCAAAGTCAATACTCATCTACTAACCACTGGACTCTAGCTCTCTCCCCACCCCCGTATAACCTTCCCTTTCTCTCCACCTATGTATCTGTCATCGCACCTGCATTATCAGCTTTCTATTGCTCCTTTCTAACTAGTTTGTACTCCTCCCACATTTCTAATTAATCTTTTTACAGTTATGTAGCCCCCCGCTCATCAGTGGCATTTCTGCCTTGCTCGGGGTGAAATGATTAAAAAAAAAAATACATAGAGTAGAAGGAAAAAGTTGTCCCCCTTTAACTGTTTGTTGACCAAAATCAATTAAATGAAGAAAGTTTTTTCTTGCAATGAAAAGGTTTGTTATAATTGTTAGAAAGATTTTCATGTAAGAATAAATAACATGAAGAATACAATTATTTTGAATGTAATTGTAAATAACACAAATTTTGGTCAAGAGTTCAAAGTTCAAAAGTTCTTGGTGAAAATGTTCAGACAGAAGACAAAGTTCTGTGTCTGTGTGAGCATTAAGGAAGGCTTGAGTAAAGAGACTTATGTGGAGTCGTTTAGCGGCCTGGTTGTCTTCTAACAAGCTTGCTGAAAGTCACCGCTTATAACAAAAGAGGGTGGCTCAAAAAGCAAACGTGGGAAAAAACTGGGTTTACATAAAAAAATATGTGATTGGCTAAAAATTAAGCAATCACTACACACATATGAAAGTGCTGCTTCAGAGCCGAAAGATTAAAGGCGACTGCAATTGCTAAATTGTCCTATACAAGAACAGTAGTGATTTATTACCCAATCACAGACGAGTAAATGACATGGACAGAATGTGGGTAAGAAAAACATAGCAACCGCTATACAACCTTTCGGGTTGTTACTAGAGCTTGTGACCACATCTTTCATTGGTGAGTATATACAAAAAATATTTTTCATTAAACTGGAAATGGATTCTTCACAAAATTTGGTGAGTTTTAACTGCTGATCTGAAAAGAATATACAAGTAAAACAATTTTTTGCACAAATTGTCTGGCCTCATAACAAATACACTTCTCTTAAAAGAGTGAGTTGTAAAAAAAAAAAATAGATGATTAAACATTTATTTAAATATTTGAGACTAAGATTTTTAAAATATTAAAAATAACATTTTTATCTCTTTAAAAAAATTATTTTTATTTATTTATTTACTTTTTTTTGGGTCACTGTGTGGTGATACCGAGCAAAGTGAGGGACCGGATGTTTGCACTCTCAGGACCAGAAAGCAAATGACCAAAACTGGTCTGTGCGCACCTGGCTCCACGCATATGTTCAGGGAGAAAACCAAAAAGTAATAAATATCAAATTCCAGTTTACGAGCAAATTTTATTTATCATCAAATGGGAAGCCCAGAATTAAATATAGGTGTGAATTCCCAAATGACCTGCTGGGACCCACAAAGACGAAATAAAAAGCCGACACAGAAAGCATCGCCAGAGTTGAGAAAGAGAGCATAATTAGCACGTCCCTCGACCTCGTCAAGCGATCCACTATGCTCGCCTCGCCTTTCCCTCTCACCTTCTTCTTCGCTGTCCCCTGAGCTACTAACCCGAGCAAAGGAGAGGAAACAAAAAAGACATTCCTAACTGACAAACGCTCACACACACTTACGCACAAACTCTCTTTTCAGCATTTACTGCTATAAACATTTTAACGTCCCTTGGACCCATCCTCAAAATATTTCTTTTATTTGTAAAAAAACCGTAATTGATATATGTGTATATATAAAATGTTGTTTCTATACTCATTTTGATCTTTTTGTTTTATAACCCCTTTTATAACTTATAGTGGGCTGTCAATCAACTAACGGGGCCAAATTCAGGTAATCTGATTTCAGCACACAACTACTCTTCACTAGAACGGATAACCCACTATAACTGGATAGGATTGGTTTTTTTAAACTTAACAGAAAGATTTTATAAATTTCAAATTTTCAATTGAAAATAGCACTGACTTTCGATCAATGAACACTGAATAAAAACATCTAAAATCCTTATAAACATCTAAAATCATTACCATTTATTGCCAATGTTTTTTTTTTGTTTTGTTTTTTTTTTACGAGCAGATGTTGATTGAAGTTTTAATAAATCTCTCGTAACTTTTTCTCGAGTTTTTAAACTATTCTTTTTTAAAGGTCACAAAAAAACTAAAAGTTAACCTACTAACTTTTTTGTGTTTGTCAAATCACGAACAAAAAATAAAATCAAAAGATTTTTATCAATTTGTTTAGAAAAAATCCTGAATGAATTGGCAAATTTATTTTAATCTCCAATTCGTACAAACAATTTCTCGCTTTGAAAAGCGGAAATTAACCTTTTATCCGTTTGGAATATAAAGATATGGTCGGTAAGGAAGGAGTTTCACAGTAGTAATAGATTAATTAATAGATAGTTTTTCTCTGTGCACCTGCCATGACATGTTATGTCCTCCTCTCTCCCACGCTGTTGTCGTTGGTTGACGACGCCAGAAAACGAGAAGAAACAATAAAGCGTCATTTCAATTGTCGTTAGCAACAGGCTGCTGTTGAGAAGGAGTTTCCAAAGACTTACTGCAATATTCAGTCATTGAGTTGTTGAATGTTTCAACCATTTTAAATAGTTACACGAAAAGGACATTTTCAAACGAACAGTTGTTTATTTTATTTTATTTAAAATTTTTTTTTTTTGTTTAAAGAAGAGAATTTGTTTTCACGGGATTTATTGTTTTGCATTATTGTAAAAAATATTTTTAATGGCCAATGAACTCATGGAAAAACAACAAAAAACGAATTCCCAACAAGCACAATGAAACTAAAAGTTAAACCTAACTGATTATTCATACATGATTGATTTAATTATGGGTCGATGGTAAATTTTATAATACATTTTTAAAAGAGTTTTTTTTTTTAATTATTTTTTTTTCTTGCTCACTTTTCAAAACGTTTTAAGGTCATCACTGAAAGAAAAAAGAAACATGGACAAATACGACAAAATTGCTAAAATAGGAGAAGGCTCCTACGGAGTTGTTTATAAATGTCGGAACAAAGACACTGGTCAACTTGTAGCGATAAAAAAATTCGTGGAATCAGAAGATGATTATTTAATTAAGAAAATAGCAATGCGAGAAATTAGAATGCTAAAGGTGAGTAAATGATTTATTTGTGCATTTTTTTAAATTTTGAAGAGCAAGAAATTGCAGTTTTTTGTTCCTGGTACTGAAAAGTATTTTTGGAAACCATTTAGATCAGCATTCTTTAAACTTCCCTTGGGCCGCAACAGTTGTTAGAATCTAAAAATATTGAATTCTTAAAAGATTTTTAAAATTTTATTTAGGGAGGTCTTGTTTAACTGATACCGCGTTTAAATCGATCCCTGACTTTTACAGAGTTATCGGAAATTAATTACTTCGGGCTCAAAAACAGACTTTTTTTCTTGGTTATGTGCAAAAAGATTTCTTTTAAATAAAGCACAAACATATATATATATTAAGGAGCAAAGATTTATATGTATCTGTTTATTCTGCATGTAAGTTAAATCATAATTTTTAACTTGGAATATTTGTGCAACAAGTGCTTCCGAAAAAATTTCTAATAAAAATAACATTTCAAAAATGTTCAAAAAAAAAGAAACGGTTAAAATTTTTAACAATTTTTTGTTTTTTATTAGTTTCTGTATTTCTAAAATATTCCAAAAAACTAATAAAAAAATATGCAGATATTATCAATCATATTTTCAAACAGTTGTAAATAACATCTGGGTCCAAAATCCTGAAAGTCAGGGACTCATTTTGACACTGTTGTATCAATATGACCAGGGACCTCAACCCTTTTAAAATGTATGATAAAACAATTTTTTGATAAGTTGCAGCCTAAAGAAGGTTTTAAAAAAAAGCTTATCTACAAAAATCTTCTTTTTTTTTTTTGGTATGATGCCAATCTATTTTTAATTTAAGTAGTACCAATTTTTTCTTTGTAGAAGAATTTTGAATTGTTAATTATAAATGTTTTTATTATGCATCAAATGCCATACATGGATCATGGATTCAGGAATGAGAGCCAAGTTCTTGGAATGAGAAATTAGAGAGCCGAGTTCAAATTTTAATTGGATTCGTTACATTCACTGATGTGCAAATACTCTTCTTGGGAAAGGTAAGAATCCATCTCCCTCAAGCTATGGATTAGTAGAATTAGTATTTTGGAAATTCATTGTTGTTCTCAAAAATAAATTGTTAATGCAATTATTCCTTTGCAAAAAAACAACAAAACAATTATTCTTACTATTCGAAACACGTGTCAGCTTTAAATAACCTACAAAGGGTTGATAATCCATAACATACAAATCAATCAATCATGTCACATGATCACTTGTTTTCTTTTTCATGACAATTTAAATCAATCTAAATAAATGCCTTGTAGATTGTAAAAGAAAGTTTATTTTTCTTTATTTCTGAAGTTGTTTAACTTGTTTAAAAAAAAAAAAACCAGGAGAGATTCAATTTTTATTTCCCTTATCGACTTAATGTGCATGATCAATTCAACCCTTACTTCACTGTCATTGGTCAGTTAAATACTGAAAAAGCATAATGAGCAATGAGACAGGTTTAAATTTTAATACCAAAATAGTCGTCTTCCTTTTATAGTTTATTTGAGAAATTTGAAATAATCATAATTATGATTTTTGGCATTCTATTTTCTAATTCCTTGTCTTCTTGTTCCAAATTTATCTGAGGTAAAACATTTTTAGGTTAAAAATATAATTTCTTTACAGTTAAGGATCTCAATCTTTCTTTGTTTTGGACAGATCTTTGTGTTGTCTAAAATTTTGAAAAATTGTCAACAGATGTGTTAAATAACGTTGCCACCTAGGTAACTAAGAAGAGCAGTGTATTACAGGGTGGCTTACCCAAGCTTAAATTCAGTTTTGTTTTGCTTATATAATAACCGAAGCAGGTATTTCATTCTCAAGAAATGAATTAATTCAGGTAAAAAAAAAAAAGTTACTGGGGGAAAAGATAGGTCAAGATTAGCAAACATTAGACAAAAACCCAACCTCTTATTCCAAAAGTGAACAAAATACCAAATAAATTGAAAATTCAAGGAAGTTTTAATTAAAAGTTTAATATCAAATTGACTTTTTCTTCATAAAGTCGGGTCTTGTGGGATACCTCTTCTTCTATGTGCCTTGTCCTTTCAGAATGTAGGTGATCATGGCCTTCCACATCTCCCTGTCCCTGGTTGCTCTTAGCATGCTTTCTCCTGTAACATCTCGCAACCCCTGCTCTGTCATCCATCTGCTCAGGCCCTTCAAATATGTTATCCACTGCTTTCCTCTGTCTATTTTTCCCTCTATCTGGCCTGTTAGTATCAGGTTTTCCAAGCCCTTCTTCCTCATTGCATGTCCTTGGAACTTTAGTTGTCTCTTCCTGATGATCAATATTAATTTCCTTTTCGTTTCCATTCTTTCCAACACCTCGTCATTGCTCACATTCTCAGTCTGTGATATCTGCAGCATCCTTCTGCAGAACCACATTTCAGTGTTGGGTACTAGGACTTTCTAACTATAAAATATATTGATGTAACTGTAGCATTGTTAGAAAATGTTTTTTAGAGATTAGATTAGAACTGTCTCCAAAAATATATTTCTGAGACATCTAGGATTTTTAAATAAAAAATTATATGAACATAAAGAGGATCTTTTATAAAACAAATCACTCTATGCATTAATTATTCACCGTAATATATATGACCATAATTTTGACTTATTAAAGAAAGTCATTTATTAAGGTGAGAATATAGTGTAGCCATAGGGAGATGGTTAATGTTTCTTGTATTCGGCCTTGTGTCAGACTTAACCGAACTCCCTACAGCTTACAAGTTTTATGCAAAATTATTATCAGAAGGTTGGTTATCGGTTGGAATGTGTGGATTAGTGTAGAAGAGTGGAATAATAAAATATACATTTTTCATGTTAAAATAGAAATTTATTACAAGGAAAGAATAACATGAGATGTAGAAGTTAATGTTCAATTAGAAACATTATTAAGAGGTTAAGGGTAGAGTTTGTGATCAATGATAAAGTTGAGTTAAGAGTCTCAAGATTTGTAGAAAATGTTCATAGTAGTAATTGTTGAAAGGGATAAAGGAGAAAGAGAACAAGGTGCGACCTGACCTTATCTCCTGGTTGATTTGAAGTTACATTTTAGTCATTTCATCTTGCAGCTCCCATCTGACTTTCTAACTGACTGATGCTGATGAAGTCCTTATATTGTAATCTAGATTTTTCGCACTTACTCGCAAAGTCCTTTTTGGTCTTGCAAGTTGCTCCCATTTCATCAAAATTCTTTTTAACACCTACTTGCAAATTCTGGGAAAAACCAGGATTTCACACATCATTGTGAATTTTTGTAAAAGTGAATAATAAGATTGATTTTAATTAATTTCTTATCCGCTACAATAGGACACAAATCTCAGAATCATCTATGCTAAATTTATGTTCAGGATCATACAAGATATTTTCTTTCCTCACAAAACTACAGATGTTACGATGTGTGATATTTGTTGAAAAAACAAAAGCTGAATAAAAAAAGGTTAAGTTAAACATTCTAGATACTTTTTTAACATTTTCAATATAAAGTACATTTGTTGTATTGCTACCCACCCGGCCATTACTGGCTCCATTAATAAAACCACTATTAGTCAGAAGTTCATTCTTGGAACGAAACTTGTCACTTAAGAATTTTTCCATTTTCTGTTTTTAATATTAATCCGATAATTAAATACATATATCATATTTTCCACGAATAGATAGATTTGGAAGAAAAACATATGAAGATTTGCAAAATATTTAATATACTGCCAATTATTACAGTTACATTAAATTTACACAACTGTATTTATCTGGATGATCTAACACCTTGTTCCATTGTGAAGGCGCATGGTTTTACAAGGTGTGCAAATGAGAGGCGGCCATGTCAACATACGAGCTGCCTGTTGTAAGTCATATGCAAATAAGCAGCTGAGAAAAGGGATAAAATGAGGAAAGGCGGCGATTTGTGCAGTACGAACTTAGTCGGTTAACAAAGTGTTTGAGCGAGAAGACGACTTCTCCGATGATGTTGGAAAGACGAGGAAACCAAGCAAGTACCTGTTAACGTCAAAAGATTTGTTTGTCCTGACACACAGATGTATTACAGATTTCCTTACTGTTACAGTTATATTTTGATAAAAATATTAACAATTCCTAAGAAAAATAATGGTTGGTTACTTTAGATCTCATCATTTTACAGCTGAAATGGCTAGATGTAATCTTCCCTAAGAATACTTTGATGATAATTGTTCTGATGAACTTTCCTCTAAGGTACCTAGCTTTATGAATTTAAGTGCAGTACTAGATTGGCAGCAAGGTCTCATCATTTTACAATTGAAATGGCTAGATGTAACCTTCCCTAAGAATACTTTGATGATAATTGTTCTGATGAACTTTCCTCTAAGGTACCTAGACTTTATTAATTTAAGTGTAGTACTAGATTGGTGGCAAGGTCTCATCATTTTAGAGTTGATGGCTAGATATAACCCTCCCTAAATTCTATGTGAACAGTTTCTTTTCTTGCATATCTTGCTTGTGTAACTCTTTTCCAGTTACTTGCTTTGCTGTATAGTTTGATTTTCAAATATTTAAATGCAACATCAATCATTATCTTCTGTCTTCTTAATTCCTCTTTTTATTGCTCTTGCTTTTTGATAATATTTTTTTTTACATGTAATAACTCCCTGCATCTTAGTGACTTAGTTGCCTTGCTTGGGTTGAAATGATTAAAAAAAAAGCACTTATCTAACTAGCCGATCTCTATTGTAGACACCTGCTCAGACACTTTTTTGCTTGTTCAACACCCACAGAACCCACTTGTGGTTTATACTGAAACTATACTGAGCAGACCTTAATTACAGTTTCTGGAAGAGAGAGTATAATCTGACAGGATCAGCATTTTGAACAAGGTCATGACACTCGAATCCTTGATCTCAATGTCTTATGACTTCATCCTAGCTTAAACATCAACAGCTTCCAAACAGCTACATCTATCTAATTTTACTCAAAGTTTAGGTGAACCCATGTTAAGGTTTACACTAGTGGTTCCCAACCTTTTGGCACTTGCGACCCCTTACCTAAAATTTTGAAACCCATGTGACCCCCTACTTAGGGCTTACTATCAGCAGCTTAATTTTTTTTTTTTTTTTTTTGTGAAGGACAGGTAAAGAAACATCTAAAAAATATTTTAAAATACTGTAATTATTTATTACCAAATTAAAGCACATTGGTCCAACCTGAATTCACAAAAAAAAAAATATATATATTTCTTAAAATAATATTATCATAGGTTTAAAAAGCTATCCAACTCAGCTAGTGAGATGCCTGATGTTGCATTTCAGCAGCAGGCTTTGAAATTTGTGGCCGAGTGTTTGTTAGAGCCAGTCTCATGTCATCTCCAACATCCAATCTGTTCCTATTCTTTTTATTTAAAGCTTAGAAATAACAACCTTCAAAACGTTTGTCATAACTATCACTTTGCACCTAAACAAAAAAAAATGTAAGAGCTTGAAAAATGTAATTGATGAAATACAATTAATGTTCTCCCAAGCTACTTCTAACAAGGCTACACGCTCCCCTGCCAAGGTGTCACGACCCTCCTGCCAAGGCTTCGCAATCCCTTGGAATTTGTGACCTACTGGTTGGGAACCTCTGGTTTACACCCTTGTACAAATGGATTGAAACAAAACAGATAATGTCTTTTTATGATGTTTCACACTTTCCCTGATCATACGCTGTCTTTTGGTGTTGTTTTTCTCTTCCGACCAGGCTTACGGCCATATCACGTTGAATACACCAGTTCTCGCACGATCACTGAAGTTTAGCAACATTGAGCTTGGTCAGTATTTAGATGGGTGACCGCTTCGGAATACCAGGTGCTGAAAGCGTAGTGACGGATGTGGGTTAGGGTTCAGGATGTAGTCAATCATGGTTCTCCACGTCTCCCCATCCCTGGTGGCTCTTAGTATGTTTTATCCTGTTATACCTTGCAACACCCCCCCCCCCGTTCCATCATCCACCTGATCAGGCCCTTCAGATATGTTATCTGCTGCCTTCCTCTGTCTCTTTTCCCTTCTATCTGGCCTGTCTGTATCAGGTTCTCCAAGCCCTCCTTCCTCATTGCATGTCCCAGGAACTTCAGTTGTCTCTTCCTGATACTCACTATTAATTTCCTTTTCATTGCCATTCTTTCCAACACCTCATCGTTGCTCACATACTTGGTCCACGATATCTGCAGCATCTTTCTGTACAACTACATTTCCACTGCTTCAAGTTTTTTCTTCATTTTCAATGATATTGTCCAGAATTCACTGCCGTATTGAAGGACTGACATCACAAAGCAATCTAGTACTCTCTTCTTTGTTTCTAGTGAAATTTTCCTGTGTCTTAATACTTTACTCAGCTTCTGGAATGCATCCTTGCCATGCCAATTCACCTTCGGATCTCTGTGTCACGCTTTCCATCTACTGTTAGAACACTTCCTAGGTATTTAAATTTTTGTACTTGCTGGATTCTGGTATCCCCCACCTGTATTTGGCATTTTGGGTTGCATTTTTCGCTGATGACCATGTATTCAGTTTTCTTAAAGTTTATTTGTAGTCCTTTTTTGTCATTCTCCACAGCTACCTTCTGTAGGAGGTCTTGTAGTTTACTTTCCATGTCTGTCAGTCCTGGCAAACGTTGGTTGATAGATAGTTTAGCAAAACAAAGAAATAAATTTCAGCTGGTCATGTAAGAAATAGCTGATTGAGTTTTATTCTTTATGTGGGTACACTTAATAAGCCAATTCGGCGCAATGCACCAGTTCTCAACAATTCAACATGGGGAGACACTATAGAAATACCTGATCTTTGGAGGTGAGTGGGATCAGATCCTCTGACTCGGTACTTGATGGAGCAGGGGGTGTTATTGTTGAGCAAAGTGGAAGATAACTCAGCAAAGGGGTGAGGCACAGGGAATCTTACTCTCCAATTAGCTGGGTGAATTCTCCTACTCTCATCAATAAACAGGTTTATAGAAATCCTAAGATAGCAACAGCCAGTAATCAACAGCTCAAGTCTCCCAGTAAAATGGTAGGTGGTTTATATAACAGCCTGGGAGATTCCACTCTGCTGTCTAGGCAAGTGTATTCTGTAGGTTCTGATTGGCTGATGATTACGGTGTGGATATTGTGCTCTATAAATATCAGCACAATATTCACCTTATGGTGAGAAGAGAGAGAGGGACATGTATTGAGTTACAACTCTGTTTATTTTTGTCTGCCAACTGGACACTAATTGGAAACATCCTTGCAAAGGTGAGTCTTATACTTTTAATTGTTCAGGGTTTTTATATAAAACCATCCATGAAAGGGCAGAGTTTATCTTCTTCACTCATTACTAAGGTGATACGTCACCAGGATGTGTGCACTAATACCTTCCAATTAACAAAGCATTGCTTCCCGCATGGTTTGCATGGCACAAAGGTCAAATTTAATAGTTAAAGTCAGCTGGCTCTTGCTTCAAATTGGTTTATTTTACAAACCAGTGCTATTTTTAGAAATTCTAAAATTTCTTCTATTGCCATTCAAGTGAGAAAAATGATACTCAAAAGTTTACTAAGTCAGGGATTTGTACATTTGCTAGCCAGCTTACCTTTAGACTGTTTACAGATTGTTATTTGTCTATAATTTTCTCCTTAATTCCTATTATTTTCCTTATCCAAAAGTAAAAATTATTTGTTTTTAATCAAAAACAAGAAAACTCCCCTTCTTAAATTCAGTTGTAAAATCTGATTGCTCATATCTCAAACCTGGCTCAAGAACATTTTAACCGAATCACACAATGGTGCATGGCAAATGACCAAATAATCACCAACACCTGGTTTCAAGAACAGCCAAGATATTCATTAACAGAAAAGAGCTGAGGTGAAGAAACAAAACAACTAGATTGACTACACAGGGATCGATAAAGGATTTAAGAATGCAATTTTACACTGTAAATTAAATATCATCTGTGATATGTAATCTTAGAATAAAACAATGGAAATTAAAATGCCAGAACATCACCCAAATTGCAATATAACAATTTTGAATGACCCAAATTGCAAAGGAACGTATACTGACAACAAATATAATGAATTAATAAAATAAACGTTTCCGTTACACCCAATGGTGTGTAGGGCAGCGTTTTTGCTGTTTCCGTAACAAACTGTTTTTTATGGGGTAGGGTTGTTAGCCCTGTGCCCAGCCCCCAAACCTGGAGGAAGGTGATTTTCTAAGCGTAGCTTAGATGTGACACACAGCCGAAAGTAAGGGACACCTAGTGAGGATCGAACTCACTACTCAGTTGTAATGATTCAAGCAAGACAAGCTTGCTAACCCTAACATCATCGCCCATAATGAACTATAGGAGAATGGAAATTCAAAATTGAAAACATTAAAAGAAAATTTAGTGACATCAGCAAATGCGATCATCTCAAGAAAAACTGTAGAAAAGTCTGAAGTGAAATCAGCACTGGCCAAATTGAATAGAAACAAAGCAGCAGAACCAGATGGAATTTTAATAGAGATACTCGTAGCGTTGGATAATTTTAGCATTGATGAAATTATAGAAATAATGAGTTAAATATATGCAACAAAAGAGTTATATTGAAAGACATTGGTAGATCTATTTTCATAGTGCTGCCTAAGAAGCCATAGAAAACTGTGACCCCTGACATGTGAAAGTGCATTATATAATGAAAGATGCAAAGTATTAAAAAACAGAAAAAATTCCTTAGAATTAAAAAAAGAAAAGAGTGCTGAACTGTTACATAATATTGGTATTCCTATTTAGCAATTAATGTTGGACAATTAATGAAGAAGAGATCTGAAGCAACAGAAATGTGATTCTACAGAAGGATGCTGAGAATTCTATGGACTGATTATGTGAATAATGGCAACATTTTAAGGAATAAAGAATGCTTACTCTTAGAATCTGAAAAGACACATTTTAAGTTTCTAGGGTACATAATGAGGAAAGAGGACTTTGATTGATTGATTGTTTTGTCTTTTATGAGTTTGAGGGTTATTTAAAGCCAGAAAATATTTTTTGATTGTAATAATTTTTTAAAACATTTCCTTGCATTCACTTATGTGCAAAACGTATTAATCCATCTCTTCCTTCCAGTTATGGGTTAAATAACAGGACAGATTGGGTTCTATAGCCTTGGCTGGCAACCAGTCTACCACAGAAAGTAATGGCAACCTACTGCGGAATAATCTTCTGCCCAGTCAGTCATGTTTCTATCGCGACATGATCGCCCAAGCGTGTATCATGTATGGCACTTAACTGACTGACTGAATGATTTATTGATGCAAGTCCTACTAATTAACCTGTAGTTAGGGGGAGAACAGGTAAATTCATACCTTTCCCAAGGTTACTTGTATGTAAGTGAATATAATGAACCCAACTGGAATTGGAACTTTGCTCTCTGATTGCCAACTCCAAGTCATTAACCATTACACCAGCAGCACATCTAGGCTTACAGCACCTGCTATTTTCAAGTGGTCACCCATCTAGGTACTGACACATCTTGATGTTGTTTTACATTGGTGATTGTATGAGATGTTTAAGTGTGATGCAGCTGTAAACCTAGAGGGCTTGGAGAATTTGACACTCACAAGATAATTTGAAGGTAAGAGTAATACACAAAAGCAGAAAATAACCAATTTAATGAGTTTGTACAAATGGTTGACCAAACAGGAATTAGAAAAAATAGTAAAAGGACAAACCTTAAAAGCTACAAAAGACAGAAGTTGTGGAGAGCTGTGTTCACCCACATCCTGAAAGGACGCAGATCATAGAAGTTGATTAATGCTAAGTAATTAATTGTCGTCATCAATTTAAATTCAGAAAGGTATAGAAAATAAAAACTAACCCAAAGACATGTACCTGCAGGTTTAGTCAGTAAAAACATTTTATACTTTGTAAATTTATGTTTTGTCAATCTTGTCTCATTTATTGAATTTGGGATTTTAAATTCTTTTTCATATTTTACTTTTACCCTATAAATATTTTCTTTTCTTTTGTGACTTTCTCTTCAAGATGTAAACATTCATAGCCCTCCACAGCATCCTGCTTTTTGTTACTCAAGGTAACTTTTAACCCTTTATCACCTTCCTTTGTTATCTAACCATGCAAATTCATGAAAAGGTTATTTGCTGTTTTTCTTTGTTTCTTTTGTTATCATATTTCCTGTAAGTGTTAAATTCTCTAGGCCTGCTTTTGTGATTGTAAGAATAAGTTTCATTGTATTTTCCTCAAAAACTTTCTCATTGCTCACTGGTTCTGTTTACGGTATTCTCAGTATTGATGGAACTACATCTCTGTTGCTTCAAGTTTTTTCTTCATCCCTGAGAAGATTGTCCAGCATTCATTGCCATGTCAAAGATTTATTACATAACATTTCAGCATTTTGTTTTAAATTATATTTTCTTACCTCTTAATACTTTTGCTTTATTTAAAATGTCATTTTTGCTAATAGTGAAGGCTTTCAAATATTTCTGTTGCATTTTTCAATGTCTCTTATTACATTGTTCAGATAATTTTCTGCACATGATTTGTATCAATAGCCATCTGAAAAATAGCTGGCTAAAATAGTCGCAGTAACAATAGCCATCTAAAAATAGCTGGCTAAGATAGTTGCAGTAACAATAGCCATCTAAAAATAGCTGGCTAAGATAGTCGCAGTAACAATAGCCATCTAAAAATAGCTGGCTAAGATAGTCGCAGTAACAATAGCCATCTAAAAATAGCTGGCTAAGATAGTCGCAGTAACAATAGCCATCTAAAAATAGCTGGCTAAGATAGTCGCAGTAACAATAGCCATCTAAAAATAGCTGGCTAAGATAGTCGCAGTAACAATAGCCATCTAAAAATAGCTGGCTAAGATAGTCGCAGTAACAATAGCCATCTAAAAATAGCTGGCTAAGATAGTCGCAGTAACAATAGCCATCTAAAAATAGCTGGCTAAGATATGTCGCAGTAACAATAAGCCATCTAAAAATAGCTGGCTAAGATAGTCGCAGTAACAATAGCCATCTAAAAATAGCTGGCTAAGATAGTCGCAGTAACAATAGCCATCTAAAAATAGCTGGCTAAGATAGTCGCCAGTGGTAAGTCAATAAGCCATCTAAAAATAGCTGGCTAAGATAGTCGCAAAAACAATAACCATCTAAAAAGAGCTGGCTAAGATAGTCGCAGTAACAATAGCCATCTAAAAATAGCTGGCTAAGATAGTCGCAAAAACAATAACCATCTAAAAAGAGCTGGCTAAGATAGTCGCAGTAACAATAGCCATCTAAAGATACATGGCTGAGGTAGTCGCAAAAACAATAACCATCTAAAAAGACATAGCTAGTCACAATAGCAAGGCCATCTAAAAATACATGGCTGAGATAGTTGCAATAACAATAGCCATGTAAAAGACCTGGATTAGCTAGTCACAAATTACTTAAAATTTTGTTACTTTTCTTATAATAGCACAATAAAATAAAAAATGGCAATTGTTTTCTGACACTTTGAGATTAAATATTTATATTATGATAAAGTAAACTTGACCACCATTGGTGTGTTTTAGATAGACTATAAAGTTTCTCTGCATGACAGTCTATTATAATTTCTTTTTATTATTAATTAGTTTGAGTAGTAAATTATTTTTAACTAGCAGTATTGCTCGGGTGTAATGAAAGCTTTAAAACTAATCCATGGTCCTGGAGCTCAGACTTTTTGGATGTTGGCACGAAAGACTAAAAAGCAATAGTTGTTTTCAGTTAAAGCAAAACTGTAGACTGAAAGAAAAATGAATGGATGTAAGTCAATAAGTTTTTTCATTGTAAACTGAATTTTGAAGGCTAAATAAGTCCTCTGAGTAAATGGTATCATGGCTGAGACTAAGAACTACAATTATACATACTTAGAGCCAAACTCAAAGCAAAAACTGAAATAAAAGGGATGAAAAAAATACAGACATACAGGCAGATAAACAGACACACACAAACATTTTGCCTTTTATATACATATATTATCGATTTTCTGCACTATTGTAAGAACTGCAACCTTGAAACTTCTGAATATCATTTCTTATGTTTTTGTCTATGAGTGTATCAAATTTGATTAAAATCGGACCACTCCTTCTATAACTCGATTTTTTTAATATTTAACGGGGGGTATCTTGACACAAAACCTAGCTAAGAGCACTCACAGACAATTATAGTACAGCTGTGTAAATTTTTAAAAAATCGGTTCAGCCATTTCGGAGGTAACGGACACACACACACACACACACACACACACACACACACACGGAGACAAAGTTCTATTTATAAATAAGTTTAGAATTAGATGAGATTAGATATACATGTTCTTATTCATAATAATCTCACTCCCTTTGTTCAAGGATTTCGATTTGACTCATTTACATAGAAAGTCACCGATAGTATGAATAACTCAACATGAGGCTGTTGAGTTTACATGGATTATTTTTATAGAGTTTTACAAATTTAATAGCAATAGAAAATGTTGATAGATTTTTAAATGTGAATACATGTACAGTAATTTATTCTAATGTGAGTATACTTCCAGAAGCAAAATCTTCAATAGAATGCCAGGGTATTGTAATTCAATAAATAAAATTCTGTCTATATTTCTGAGATGAGGTATTGTAGTTATTTACATTTTGGACTCTTGTCTTCATCTTCGTTGTCCTCAAGGTCCTGGGCATGACGGTAAACTGCATCCGGCAGCAAGGCCTCTGATTGGGAGGTTGTGAGGAGCATGGAACCACCTCTTAATTGCTGTTGTTCCCAGGTCCACCCTGACCCGGAGTTGTAGCACCTGTTAGGGTCCCAGCTATGGGCAAATAGTTAACTCCCAGACTGGGGTCAAAACACTATGAAAGTATAAAAATACAGTGTTATAGAAATATATACATACAAATATACTTTTATAGAAAAATATACATTTTTGAGGGGAAAATATTACCAACAATACATTTTTGAAGAAAAAAAATTACCATTACACATTTTTGAAGAAAAAAAAAATTATTGTCATGATACATTTTTGAAGAAAAAAAAAAAATTATTGTCATGATACATTTTTGAAGGAAAAAAAATGATTACCAGCAATACATTTTTGAACACAAAACTAGAAAACATCTTCAGTTTTCTAAAATAAAATAAATATAAAAATAAAAAAATTTTTCATTAAAATCGGACTAAATCAACCTTTTTGCTATAACCGAACATTAAAACAAATATCTTAAAACTCTACCTTTTTGGCATTTAATAACCCACAGAGGTTGATATGCCGCTAAACAAAACTCAAGCTCAAAATCTGACTAAATCAACCTTCTCACTTTAATCAAACATTAAAAAAAAAAAAAAACCTTTTTGGCATTTAGTAACCCACAGAGGTTGATATGCCGCTAAACAAAACTCAAGCTCAAACCATAAACAAAATCTTCAATAGAATGTCAGGGTATTGTAATTCAATAAACAAACTTCTGTTTCTATTTCTGAGATGATGTAATTATTTACATTGTTTGGACTGTTGTTCTCATCTTTGTTGTCCTCAAAGGACACATGGGGCCAGTGGTTAAAAATGTTGTTTGTATCCAGTGACTTGACCTAAAGAGATGTGAGTTCAATACCTGGCTACAGCAGTTGTGAACAAAATCTTGTAAAGTTGAGTTAAAGAGAGATAACCGAGACACCTGGAAGTGGGATGAGAAGAATCTATCATAGTGATCAAAATAAAGGGTTCAGTTCATAATTCCAATTACCTGAAGAACGTACAACAACAACAACAACCAAAATGTTGTGAATATGGCAGCAAAGATAAGGACAACAAGTCTAAACAGTGCCAATAATGTAAAAAAAATTCTGTAAATATCATACAAACACGGGTGTCCCTTAAGGCTCTATTCTAGGTTCTATGCTTTTCCTTATCTAAATTAACGATCTCTCAAATGTAATAAGATCCCAAGTAGGCACATACACTGAGGACACTACAGTTTACTCTTGCATCGATCAAAAATCTACCAAGGCTGACAAAGTAAACCTCACTGCCAAGCTTGAAAAGGACCTCCGATCCGTGATGGACTGGGGTAAGAAATGGCTTGTGAATTTTAATGCTTCCAAAACGAAGCTGCTATCTATTAACCATCACAGACAATTGCTCCTACCCCCCCATTAGAATGGATCAGGCTAGTCTCCCTGAAAGCAAAACACTGCGCCTCCTCGGCTTAACTCTCACAAAAGACCTCAAGTGGAATGGCTAAATAGAATCCATAGCTAAATCTGCTGCAAAGAAAGTCGGTTGTTTATGCAGGGCCAGAAAGTTTTTCCCGTCTGAAACAATCCTGCACATATATAAATCTACCATCTGCCTGTGCATTGAATACTGTTGCTATATCTGGTCGGGTGCTCCTGTTATTCACCTAGCTGTCCTTGACAAAATCCAACAGAGAATCAGTAATGTGACAGATCCCGACTTGGCAGCTTGGATACAGTCACTTTCTCACCAGCACAATGTGGCTTCCGTGTCTCTTCTACAAATACTTTCACGGCTTCTGCTCCGATGAACTTGGCTCATTGGTGCTCCCTATATATAAATTTACTTGAGCCACAAGATTAGCAATTATATCCCACCCTTTTACCAATAAAATGTAAATGCAAATTCTACTCCAGCAGCTTCTTTTCTCACACTTCTCACCTGTGGAATTTCATTCCATTTACTTGTTTTCCCGACAGCTATAATCTCCAAGAATTTAAATATAAAATTAATCGTCATCTCCTATCTCACTAATCTGCATCCTCTCTCTCATGCTCCTTTCTCCGTCCACTCCACTCTCATCAGTATTCTCATCCTTCTCTTACCCACTTCCTGACACCTCTTATAACTTTCCTCCTATGTAACTCCCTGCAAAACAGTGGCAGTAAAATGCCTTGCCTGGGGCAATATGATTATAAAAAAGAAAAATAAATAAAAGAAAAAAACAGAAGAAAAGATAAAAAGATAAAAGATAAAAACTTTTTTCTGTCAGCCAGCCTGCAACTTGGTGAGTTTAGCCAGTGTGATCTTATTTTTTATTATTTTTTGAATTATTTATTTATTTTCATTTGTATTTTTTATTTTATTTTTTTTCGGTTCTTATCTTTTCTGCCTAATTTTTGTGTAAATTGTTCTTAATTATCAAATTTAGGTTTGACTTAAGTTAAAACTTAATTAACTTTAGTCACACATTTATTCTTTTTTTTAATTGGAGTAGATAGTACCTTCTATCGCCCGGTCTCACACTCCACCCCCTTCTTTTGGACAGGAGTAGAGGTGATCGCCTTGTTTCTTGTTTAGGAAGGGGTTCCCGGTTCATCTCTCTCTTTTTCGGTCTTTATGTCGGTTCGGCTGGAAGCTTTTTGCAGTTGGTGAGTATGGTGGCAATGTCTCTTCATTCTGAGGGTACTGGGTTGGCAGTTTCCTGGTTGCTGCTTCCGACTGGTAGTTAGGAGCCCGAACTCTTGTGTAGCGTCTTGAGAGGCTGCCCTGAACAACAGTTGAATAATATTGGGGTTCCTGTAGTGCCATTTCGCGCATGGACGGGCGTCCCTGCATGAATTTTCGATGGGCAACCCCGAGGCCACATTATGCTGCAGGCGGCGCCATTCTCCATCCTTCACCTGCTGCAATTAACGACCATCTGACCCTACTCTAGACCTCTCTCTATCCACAACTATAACCAGCATGAAATTAAACAAACAAAATAGCAAGCCTAAACCAGCTAGTCGTAAATCGCCCAAACCTATATGCGTCACCTTCACAAATATATGAGGTATTCGCAGTAACTTTAATAGTGTAGAGTCTTTCCTTCTAACTAACTCACCCGATATCTTAGCTATATGTGAGACTAACCTTGACCCTTCTATCCCCTCTTCAGAGCTGTTCGTTCCTGGTTACCTTCCTCTCTTCAGGAAGGACTCCAATGTCCATATGCATGGGCTTGGTGTATATGTCAGCGAACAACTCCCCCTAGCCAGGGTCACATCTCTTGAATCCCTTGATCATTCCTTCATGTGCTTCCGTCTCTCACTTCTAAGCTTGGTTAGCTATCTCTTCTTCCTCTACCGCTCCCCCTCCTCCTCTGACTGTACGTTACTTGATTGCATCTCGACTAACATCGACAGGGCCATTTCTTCTCACCCATCTGCCCATATATTTGTGTTTGGCGATTTTAACGCCCACCACACCAAGTGGCTTGAAAACTCAGCCACCGACCTTGCTGGGATCCGCACCATGCACTTTTCAATAGCCCAAGCTCTAACGCAAGTGGTGGACTTCCCCACGCGTTTCTCTAAAAACCCTAAAGGAAGGGACTCTTTACTCGACCTTTGTTTTACCTCCATCCCAGACTCCTGCACTACCAGGCAACTCTGCCCCCTTGGAAACTCTGACCACGCTGTAGTCTCCGTAAACATATCAATCCGCACTAACTCTACCCAAGAAAACCAGACCAGCAGAATATCATACTGCTACCAAAGAGCCGACTGGGACTCGTTCAGGGACTTCCTCTGCGACGTCCCCTGGAACAACGTCTTTGATCTTCCTGTCGAAGACTGTGCCTCCGAAGTCTCCTCTTGAGTTAAGACTGGCATCGATGCTTTTATCCCTGCCAGAAAATTCCAACTAAAACCTAATTCGTCCCCCTGGTTCTCACCCGCTTGCTCGGCCGCTATTGCCCACCGGAAACATTTCTTCCGGCTCTATCGAAGCTGCTCGTCGAACCAAAACAGGCGCCTTTTCACCTCAGCACGGAACAAGTGTAAAAAAAGTACTGAACAAAGCCAAGAGGGCGTTTGCTACCAGAATTAGGCAACGCATAGCATCCTCTAAGTTTGGCTCCAAAGATTACTGGCGTCTCTGCAAAAGCGTGCTCAGCAGGAACAAGACTTCAATACCCCCACTAATCAATGAATTTGAAGTTCTCACCTCCCCAGCCGACAAGGCTGAATGCTTTGCCCGTAGATTCTCAACCAATTCAACACTGGACTCGTTAGGAATACCTACACCAGACTTCCCACCCAGTACTAAGGCTCAACTAAATAACGTCCACATTTCACCCTTGCTGGTCGCCAAGATAATTGAGCAACTTGACCCACACAAAGCGAGCGGCGGTGACGGAATCCCAGTCATAGTACTGAAGAAATGTGCCCCAGAACTCTCCTCTGTCCTCTCTAAACTCTATAACCTCTGCCTATCTGCTTCCTGCTTTCCTGCCTGTTGGAAGTCCTCCTGCGTAGTACCTATATTTAAGAATTCTGGCGAACCCTCAGACCCCGCCAATTACCGTCCTATTAGTCTCCTTCCAATCTTTGGCAAAGTTTTCGAAGCCATTATCAACACCGAGGTGATTCAGCACCTTATGACCAACAGGCTTCTCTCTGACAAACAGTATGGGTTTCGCTTCACCAGGTCTACTGCTGATATGCTAACGACCATTACCGAGTACATATACCAGGCACTCGACAAGAATGGTGAAGCCCGAACCGTTGCCTTGGATATCTCCAAAGCATTCGACAGGGTCTGGCATGCTGGCCTCTTGTGCAAACTGCGGAGCTATGGGATAACTGGACATCCGTTTGACCTCATCCAGTCCTTCCTCTCTAACCGCACATTAAAGGTGGTATTAAATGGGCATGCCTCCCAAAACTACCAGATGAACGCGGGCGTCCCTCAAGGTTCTATCCTAGGTCCCACGCTCTTTCTGATCTACATTAATGATCTCCCCGACACCATTAGATCCCAAGTTGGCATGTATGCCGACGACACAACAATCTACTCCTGCATCGATCAGAAACCAGGTCTGGACGACAAAGTGAACCTCGCTGCCGCACTTGAAAGGGACCTCCAATTCGTAGTGACCTGGGGTAGGAAATGGTTGGTAAATTTCAATGCCTCCAAAACAAAGCTGTTATCAACTAACCACCATAGACAATCGCATCTACCTCCCATTAGCATGGGACAGGCTAGCCTCCCAGAGAGTAAAATACTACGCCTCCTTGGCCTTACACTCTCGGCAGACCTCAAATTGAATGACTATATTGAATCCATTGCCAAATCTGCTGCTATGAAAGTGGGCTCCCTGTGCAGGGCCCGGAAATTTTTCCCACCTGAAACTATTCTGCACATATACAAATCTACCATCCGCCCGTGTATTGAATATCGCTGCCATATCTGGTCGGGTGCCCCTGCTGCTCTCCTTGGGCTTCTTGACAAAATACAAAGGAGGATCTGTAACGTGGTTGATACTGACTTGGCAGACCGGCTGCAGCCGCTCTCACACCGGCGTGATGTAGCTTCCCTGTGCCTCTTCTACAAGTACTTTCATGGCTTCTGCTCCGATGAGCTTAGATCACTGGTGCCGCCTAAGCACGAATTTACACGAGATACTAGATTAGCAACTAGGTCCCACCCTTTTACAGTTAAACAAATAAGATGTAACCGTAAATTCTACTCCAACAGCTTCTTTTCTCGCGCTTCCCGCCTGTGGAACTCCCTTCCACAAGTCTGCTTTCTAGACAGTTACAATCTCCAGGTGTTTAAATGTAGGGTCAATAGACACCTCCTATCACACTAACTCCCAACTATTCTCACAACACTCTCATCTACCCAACCCTCATTCTCGGTATCCTCACCCGCCTATCACCCACCCTCTGTTATTTCCTATATTTAATCAGCCTTTCTCCACTCTACGTAGCCCCCTGCACAGTAGTGGCAGTGACATGCCTTGCTCGGGGGGGGGAAACGCTTATAAAAAAAAAAAAAAAGATCCCCACCTCCCCTCCAGTTGAGAACCACTGCTCTAGATCTTCAAAGGAAAGGCCTTGCAGGTGGCAAGTTGTTTTAGAGGTAAGATTTCAGTTTCTTATGTCAAGGGTATTAGATTCAGCTTCCCAACTGGGTACTTTCCTTGGTTTCAACATAGACTACGATGATGGGAGGGGCACTTCTATAGTAGTCAATGTTGAAAGGGGACATTAAACCTATGCCAGTCATTGGCTGTTCATACTCAATTTTCTTGGATTGGGTAGTAGTGTATAACATTTTATAAAGACAATGGTCACATAAATTCCACAAGGAAATCTTTTTAAGCAGTCTAAGGATATCATAATCAGTGGTATATCCGTGGGTGGGTGGGAGATTGGGCTTAGATAGTATCCCCCACTGAAATCTTTTAGGAAAACCAAAATAAATTCAAAGAATTAGTAAGCAAATACCAAGAGCATAACAAAAACAGAATCTTATTCTCAAAATCTTTGTTATTATTAAGAGGAATTTTTTTATGTAAAAATTAACGTTTTATTCATTTAAGAACCCTTGAAATTCTGGTCACAGAATAGTCTTTGACATCCAAGCTTGACCTTCAATTTGTACAGGAAATTTGTGGCATCTTTTAGCAGTAAAAACACACACACACACACACACATACACAAATTCTTGTAAAAATCAGATAATAGCTGGATTTTAATGAAACTTTCAGGACTTTTTTTTTTTTTTTTTTTTTAAATCATATCACCCCAAGCAAGGCGGTGACGTCACTGATGCGCATGGGGCTACTTAAGAGTAGAATGATTGGAAGAAAAAAGAAAAGAAAAAGAGAACCGGGAACCACATCCTAAACAGGAAACAAGGGATGAGCCTCTTCACCTGTTCAAAAGACGTGGGTGGAGTGTGAACCGGGCGATAGTTAAGTCTATCTACTCCAATTGAGAACAAAAAAAAAAGAGTAAAGAAAAAAGTGAAAGATTGGGAAAAAAAAAGAAAGCCAGGAACCACATCCTATTCAGAAAAGAATTAATTTATTTTTTAAATGTACTTTTTTGTTTTTAGAAAATTTTTGTAAAATTATTTTTTCAACTGTTGCTTCCCCTAACCCATTCATTTAATTTTATGAAATTTCAAAGAAATTTTTATTGTATGTTTATATCTGTTATAAGTATAAGTCCTCGGAGAATTTAAATCATTAAAATATTTTGGTCAAAACAGGGCTTTGTTGTAAGACTTCAGTTGTAAAATAAAAAATGCAATAAGACTAAATGAAGTATTAGATTACTTAAAATATTTTTTTAAATTTTAATATTACTGAATAGTTAATAAAAAGTGTTCATTTTGTATTCCTCAAGTAATTTCTTTGTTTTTTTTCCTTTACTTAATTTCCCAAACATCAAACTTTCAATTAATCACTCAACTAGTCAGAAAAACACCTTCTCCATGTTAAAAATGCTTTTCTGTGATATTTTAAATTAAAAACAAGTAATATTTATTTCAGTTCAGATTAATTAAGCTTTAAATCAGCTAATTTTCCTCAAAAATAAGATAAAAAAAAGATTTTAGTCAATTTAAATTCAGTTTGAAATATATCAAAGTATTTTGATTATTGGGAATATTAATTTTAATCTACTGGCCTGAAATTAAAACTAAAATTAAAGCTTCAAGAAAGAGTTTTCATTTTTTTTTTAGATGCATTTTAAACTTTGGTATTGACTTTTATTCTGTTGTTTAGACTAAAGAATTGTAAATAAGTGTTGTAGAGCGAAAATAGTTGTAAATCAAGAAGAGAACATTCAATTTTTTTTTCTTCATTTTTATTTACACTTTAAATATGTTTTGATACAAGGTAATGAGTAAAGTATATATCTGCAAATAGATTTCTGAGGGTGAGGAGACAAATAATGATTTTTATCCACGTATCTAAATCTAAACTTATTTATAAATGGAACTTTGTATGTGTGTGTCCGTTACCTATAGACTCCGAAACGGCTTAACCGATTTTCTTGAAAATTTACGCAGTAGTACTATAAGCATCTGTGAGTGTTCTTAGCTAGGTTTTGTGTCGAGGTACCCCCAATAAATATCGATAATCGAAAGATTCGGGTTATAGAAGGAGTCGTCCGATTTTAATCAAATTTGATACACTCATAGACAAAGAAATAAATGATATTCAGAAGTTTCAAGGTTGCAGTTCTTACAATAGTGCAGAAAATCGATTATATATATATAAGGCAAAATATTTGTGTGTGTGTCTGTTTATCTGCCTGTATGTCTGTATTTTTTTCAGCCCTTTTATTTTAGTTTTTGCTTCAGGTTTGGCTTTAAGTAGGTATAATTGTAGTTCTTAGTCTCAGCCATGATACAATTTACTCAGATGACTTATTTAACCTTCAAAATTCAGTTTACAGCAAAAAAAAACTCATTTGATATCGATACCAGGAAATCAAAATTTGACTCGCATTCATTCATTTTTCTTTTAGTCTACGGTTTCGCTTTAACTGGAAATAACTATTGCTTTTTAGTCTTTCGTGCCAACGTCCAAAGTGTCTGAGCTCCAGGGCCATGGATTAGTTTTAAAGCTTTCATTACACCCGATCAACGCCAAGCTATACTGCTAGTTGTAAATAGAACCATTTAAATATAAAATTTTACTCCAAAAGTAGAACTTTATTCCTCAATAATTTTCTTGGTATTAAACAAAGATCTTTGTATAAAACTTTTTTGTCACATTGCAGATAGAATATGTGATAACTTAAAAAAACAAAATTAAATGTAAAATCTCTCCAATCTTAAGTGAGTTACTGTATCAACTATGTTTCTTTTATGAATTCCACAAGCGAATTTTTCAACAGCTAAGGGCTTCCATTTTGATATTGGATAGATTTTTATCAAGTCTTGATAATAAAATGTATATGCAAAACAACAAATTAAAACAAACACAACACCAATATGTAACAAGAAATACATTGGATGTTCAGGCCCAATAAAAAATCTATCAAATACCAAACAGGAAGACCTTAACTTTGGTTTAAAATTTGTCACCAGGCTTTATAAAGGAAACCTAATTGATACAATAGTTAAAAATCATAGAATTTACCAGGTTTCGTTCAAGAAATAATTACTGCTACTCTAGAAATGAAAAAATGAAAAAACTCTACCACATAGATGCTTAAATACACTCAGTCAGTTAAGTGCCATACGTGATAAATACTTGGGCAATCGTGTCTCAAAAGAGGTATAGCTGGCTGGGCAGAAGATTTTCCCACAGTAGATTGCCATTACTTTCTGTGACAGACTGGTTGCCAACCAAGGCTATAGAATTTGATCTGTCCTGCTATTTAACCCATAAATGGAGGGAGAAGTGGTAAATTAATACCTTTCCTAAGGGTATTTGTGCATAAGTGAATGCAATGAATTTGACTGGGATTTGAACTTGGCTCTCTGATTTCTTGTTCTGAGCCAATATCAACTGTACTACAATGCACATTAAATACACTAAAAACTTATTCAAAAATAATATCCATTACCTCTTCAGTCAAAGGAGGTGAGATTGTTATTATGAATAGAAACATACAGAATAATAAGATTCATACTTATGTAACGAGGAAGTTAGAAGCATTTTTTCGCCTCAAAAGCCTTGGGTCATGACTAAAATAGTCACCTTAGTAACAGTAGTAGTATGAATTAGGTCATTCGGTCAGGGTTCTGCCACTCCAGAAAGGAGAGTGGTATGAATAAAGTCACTGGGTCAGGTTCTACCCTTCCCAAAAAGAGATTAAATAACCTGGTAACTATGGTTACAGTGAAAAGAAGGAAAGGACCAGAGAAAGAGAGGGCCAATGAATATAGGCCCCTGTTTCTAAATAAAAGGGAAGAAATAGTAGAAAACCAGAGAGTTGTTGGGCTACCGGCCAGGCAGTGTAGACTTCTCTCCGGCTATTCGTTCACGATGTCGAAAGAACTTTCCATCAAGCTACCAGCTGAAATTCTACACACGAAGACCTTCCTCAACATCTAGTGAATATACCATGTGCTGCAATGAAAGGTAAAGATTGTTTTATTAACTACTCTGACCAAACCCTAGCTGTGTATTGTTTTATATATATATATATAATCTTTTGCTGAGTTGAATGACCTTTTTCCATTTTGCCTAAACTTCCTTCAAATAACTTCCTCATTAGACTCACCTCTTATTTTCCAGTGAATATTGTGTGAAACTAGTACGAAGTTGAACCCGTTCTAGTGTCCGGTATATTATAGTTCTGTCACCTTATTCCTGTGTTTTTGCTGAATATTTTTGTATGTTATAATAAATTCCCTTTCTGTATAAAATTATCTTGCGTTATAGTTTAATTCACTCCCTTCAGCATTATTCCAACTAAAATTGTATTTTTATGTGTTGCTGACCCAAACCGGTGCGTAACACTTACAATACCTACATGTTTGAAAAAATAAATGAACACAAAAATAATTACTGAAACAGAAATTTAATGGGGCGGTTTTTTTTTTTGTTTTTTTTTTTTAAACAAATTGGGTCCTGGGTATGACGGTAAACTGCATCCAGCAGCAAGGCCTCTGATTGGGAGGTTGTGAGGAGCATGGAACCACCTCTTAATTGCTGTTGTTCCCAGGTCCACCCTGACCTGGAGTGGTAGCACCTGTTAGGGTCCCAGCTATGGGTAAATAGCTAACCCCCAAACTGGGGTTAAAACACTATGAAAGTATAAAAATACTTTTCTAGAAATATATTATATATAAAAATAGACTTTTTATAGAAAAATATACACCTTTGAATGAAAAATATTATATACATTTTTGAGGGAAAAATATTACCAACAATACCTTTTTTTTAAGAAAAAAGTTACTACCATTACACATTTTTGAAGAAAAAAATTATTGCCATCGTACATTTTTGAAGGAAAAAAATTATTACCAGCAATACATTTTTGAATACGAAACTAGAAAACATATTCAGTTTTCTAAAATAAAATAAAAAATAAATTTTTTTCGTCAAAATCTGACTAAATCAACTTTCTTACTATAACCGAACATTAAAAAAAAATATCTTTAAACTTTACCTTTTCGGCATTAAATATACCCACATAGGTTGATATGCCGTTAAACAAAACTCACATCAAAAATCAAATTTAAACAAATTAATAACAGAAACAAATTATAGCATAAAGTAATAAAGTATCACCTTAGAAACTCCTCTGTTATGAAGGTTGTCTCAATATGGCTAGAATAGATTTTAAGGCACCTGTAAATTCCAATTCAGTTATCATGACTTTTAAAATAAAATAATTTTGTTATTTTTCAGCAGGTTAATTTCTAATTCAGCAGTTTGAATATCAGAAATTTCATTGAAAAAAAAACGAAAAACAAAACTAACATGTTTTGGGAAGCAGATAGAGGAACAATTTTGCCGTTCTTTGATCTGACAAATCACTGAAGAGATCACAGAATTAATCTTCTTAAGCTTAATTTCCAGGACTCAAACTGGGACAAGATTCAATTTTTATTATAGTTTTAAGCTCTTATAGAATAAACTATTTTCATGACTCAGCACCTCTTTAATTTGTGACCTGACATAAAAGAAGACAAATACTGACAGCTTTTATCTCTAGTGTGGTGCCTGAAAAAACTCTTCAAATTGAGACAATTTTGTTGAAATCTATAACAACAACAATGATAATAATAATGGCTGATTTCTGAGAACACCAGTCTCTTAGAGCAGCTAACAAATCCCTATTGCAAACACCTTCTCAGGCACATTTTTGTATGATCAACACCTACAGAACCCATCTGTATTTTATATTTTGTTTATACTTTTCCATACACCAATTTAAAGGATGTGCATTGTGGTGCATTGGATATCAGCTCGGAATGAGGAATTGGAGAGCCGAGTTTGAATTCCAGCTGAATTCATTGCATTCACTTACGCGCAAATACCCTTGGGAAAGGTATTAATCCATCTATTCCTTCCAGTTATGGGTTAAATAACAGGAAAGATGGGGTTCTATAGTCTTGGTCGGCATCCAGTTTACCGCAGAAAGCAATGGCAACCTACTGTGAGATAATCTTCTGCCCAGTCAGTCATGTCTCTTTCGAGACATGATCGCCCAAGTGTGTATCATGTATAGCACTTCTTTTTTTTTTTATCATATCATCCCGAGCAAGGCGGTAACGCCACTGATGTGCAGGGGGCTATGTAAGAGTGAAAAGATTGGAAAAGAGAAAGCCGGAAACCACATCCTAAACAGGGAACAAGGGATGAGCCTCTTCACCTGTTCAATAGACGTGGGTGGAGTGTGAAACACTTAACTGACAGACACCAATATTAAACTAGGCTAAGCTCAGTTAGCATTTACAGGATTTCAATTTATTTCTTAAAAAAAAAAAACATGTATTTGCTCAGGATCCATTAAAACTGTGTTTCCTAAACTTTTTTTTAGCCATGATCTTAAACAGTGTGTTCAAGGAGTTTGTTTTTCTTTTTTTCTGTTACAAGGCCAAAGTGCCATTTGAGATCGGAGATTACATAAGGAAAAGGCTTTAGAGAAGAAACCTGATCCTAAAGAGGAAACAAGGGAAAGAACTTCTACTTCTGTTCAAAAAACTGGAGAGGAGTGTGAACCAGACAAATAATCAAACCTATCTACACCTATTGAGAAAAGAAAATGTAATTCAATACTAAATAAATGTTCAAAGTTTTCGGCAAATGTGTTTGAAGTATAGAGTTGAAATAGACTTTAGGAGGAACCAGAAAACCCAATCCTAAATGGAAAACAAGCAAAGAAAGTGAAAGGCACTATTTTATGTTAATCTCTCATCTGTATATCACAGCATGGCTAAATGTGCAGGTAGTGTAATAGATAGCGGCTTGAAATGAGAAATCAGAGAGCTGAGTTTGAATTCCAGTTGGGTTTGTTACATTCATTTACACAAAAATACCCTTGATAAAGGGATGAACTCTTGTACTTGTATCTGGTAAAATCATTATTCTGAAAAAATTGTTAATATTCACTCACAAAAATTTTAAAAAAAATTATTCTTCCAATCCAAAATATTATTTACACTATATTTACATTTAGACTATGGTCCTCGTTTTTGTTGCTATCACAACGTTTTGGTCATTGTGCCCTCAGGCCTTCATCAGATGTATATCTATCTGAGTAACAGGGTATTTGATGTAATGAATATGCATATACCTTGGTTCCCCTCTCACAGTAATGTGATTGGCCGGTATAGACTAAGGCAAGAACACATAGCAGTCTATTGGTCTGCCGCCAGAGGTCAACAAGTCTTCCAACAAGAAGTCTACATCCATACAACTAGAGGTCTACGCCTATGTGTCTACCACAATTGGTCTACGTTTATTGACTATGCACACGTCTCAGGATTACTGTATATGAATAGTACCATCCATTAAGTCTCTGTACTAGATTGCTATTGTGACTAGCTAAGCCAGGTCTTTTACATGGCTATTGTGACTAGCTAAGCCGGGTCTTTCTAGATGGCTATTGCTATTGTGACCAGCTAAGCCGGGTCTTTCTAGATGGCTATTGCTATTGTGACCAGCTAAGCCGGGTCTTTCTAGATGGCTATTGCTATTGTGACCAGCTAAGCCGGGTCTTTCTAGATGGCTATTGCTATTGCGACCAGCTAAGCCGGGTCTTTCTAGATGGCTATTGCTATTGCGACCAGCTAAGCCGGTTCTTTTTCAGATGAGTATTGCTATTGCGACCAGCTAAGCCGGTTCTTTTTCAGATGAGTATTGCTATTGCGACCAGCTAAGCCGGGTCTTTCTAGATGGCTATTGCTATTGCGACCAGCTAAGCCGGTTCTTTTTCAGATGAGTATTGCTATTGCGACCAGCTAAGCCGGGTCTTTCTAGATGGCTATTGCTATTGTGACCAGCTAAGCCGGGTCTTTCTAGATGGCTATTGCTATTGCGACCAGCTAAGCCGGGTCTTTCTAGATGGCTATTGCTATTGCGACCAGCTAAGCCGGTTCTTTTTCAGATGAGTATTGCTATTGCGACCAGCTAAGCCGGTTCTTTTTCAGATGAGTATTGCTATTGCGACCAGCTAAGCCGGTTCTTTTTCAGATGAGTATTGCTATTGCGACCAGCTAAGCCGGTTCTTTTTCAGATGAGTATTGCTATTGCGACCAGCTAAGCCGGTTCTTTTTCAGATGAGTATTGCTATTGCGACCAGCTAAGCCGGTTCTTTTTCAGATGAGTATTGCTATTGCGACCAGCTAAGCCGGTTCTTTTTCAGATGAGTATTGCTATTGCGACCAGCTAAGCCGGTTCTTTTTCAGATGAGTATTGCTATTGCGACCAGCTAAGCCGGTTCTTTTTCAGATGAGTATTGCTATTGCGACCAGCTAAGCCGGTTCTTTTTCAGATGAGTATTGCTATTGCGACCAGCTAAGCCGGTTCTTTTTCAGATGGCTATTGCTATTGTAACTACTCTGTTACATTTGCCTAAACCGCTTAACTACCTTGAATGATATATATATATATATATATATATCCCTTTCCGACACTGACAAAGCCCACCTGTGGACTATAATGCAAGTATGCTGAGAAGGCCTTGGTTACAGTTTCTGAGAGAGAGCTCATAATCTATCATGATGAACATTTTGAAAAAGGCCAGTTGGCTCAAACTCTTGATTACAACCATTGACATCTAGCCAGTGTCATTCACAAGGCTTGGGTCAATCCACAGTATGATTTTGAAAGCACACATGCAGGGATTGTTTTTCCAGGCCACTAACACCAAAAAGTCACTTCCCTGACAAATAGCACTTGCAACAGGTTGATGTCATTATTACGAGGGTCATTCAATAAATAAAGTGAATTTTTCGGTATAACGGCATCTAATACAGATAGAAGCTTACTTTTTTTAAATTTTTTAATGTAGTCTCCCAGCAGTGTCACACACTTTTTCCCATCTGTGCAAAAGCTTCCATATTCTCTCAGCATAAAAATCTTTGGACTGATGTCTCAGCCAATCGCTCACAGCACTTTTGACTTCATCGTCATTTTCAAACTTCGTGCCTCTCGTGAGCGCTTTCAAGGGACCAAACAGGTGAAAGTCTGAAGGGGCAAGGTCTGGGTTGTAAAAGGGATGAGGAAACTGTTCCCAGCCCAACTTGTTGATGGTCTGCACCATTTGGGCTACTGTGTGAGGCCTTGCAGCTGACCTTTGAGTAGGCAAGGTCATCATGGACAATTTTGTGTGCTGTCCCAATAGATGGGCTCTAAGTCCTTGCAATGTCTTCCACTGTCAGAGTGAATGAGGTCATTGACTGATTCGATCACCTCAAGAGACCTCGCTTCTGTAGGCCTCTCAGGCCTGTTTTCATCCTCAACACTGCTCCATCCTTCTTTAAACACTTTAGCCCACTTGTAGACATTTTTTTGGCTGAAATATGTGGCACCATACACAGTTGACATTCTCCAATGAATTTCAACTGGTTTGCACCCTTTAGCAACCAAAAACTTGATAACTGACCTCTGTTCAATCCTGGAGCATGCTTCTTGGTCGACCATCTTTGTTAATCTCCAAAACTCTCAAAGTTATTTTCAATCTGCAAAAAAAAATAAAATCCTTTTGTGAAAGAAGTAAAGGAAAAAAATTAAAAAAAAAAAAATGTAAGCTTCTATCTGTATTAGAAGTCTTTATTCCAAAAAATTCCCCTTATTTATTGAATGACCCCCGTAGAAGTTCTTATATTGAAAAATTCCCCTTATTTATTGAATAACCCTCGTAGAAGTGCTTATACCAAAAAATTCACCTTATTCATTGAATGACCCTTGTATGTGAAATTCCTCACTGTAGCCATTGCAATAAACTGATGACAGAGTTTGTCTGGATGTGGAAAAGAGATTGTATCGAAAAAATGTTTATATCTTAATGTCTTAATTTGATTGTAATTTAATGTTTGGAATTCTTGAATCTTTTGTTCCGTTGTTTTAAATTATTTTTACTGCTTGAAATTGTTTTAAAAGCAAATAACTTTATGAATTGTTAAAAGCTCTGTTAAGTATAAAATGTGAAAAAACACAAGTTGACTGTCTGCTAACAATATATTCTTCTTGGAGTGACAATAGTTAAGATATATTTATGGTGCAGATGAGATCATGTCAATTTTTGGTGGCATAGTAATTGTGAGTTCAATCCCTGGGCCAGACAATGTGTACTTAGACTCAGTGGAAACAGTGACCACTAACTGAGAGCTGTACTAAAAATAAGAACTAGATGATATTCCTAGAAATGGGCAGTGGAATGCGGACAGTCTACCCCATTGATTAAATAAAGGACTGAGTTCAGAATTCCCTGGATCAACATACACCTGATGAAGGCCAGAGTGCATAACACTTGAAATGTGATAAAAACAACAAAAATGAAGACAAGAGTCCAGATGTAAATAATAACTGTTCATTCTAGAAATTCTGGCAAAAAATCCAAAATATTTTTCTGCTTTAAATAACGAAGAAAAGGTTGATAAGCCTTAAAAAACAAATCAACTATATAATTATACAATGTGAACAGATTGTAATATTTCAGAAGTTTTTGTACATTTATTGATGCTTTATTATTTGCAAGTATTACCCTGTTCCAGAATCTTTATTATTTGCAAGTATTACCCTGTTCCAGAATCTTTATTATTTGCAAGTATTACCCTGTTCCAGAATCTTTATTATTTGCAAGTATTACCCTGTTCCAGAATCTTTATTATTTGCAAGTATTACCCTGTTCCAGAATCTTTATTATTTGCAAGTATTACCCTGTTCCAGAATCTTTATTATTTGCAAGTATTACCCTGTTCCAGAATCTTTATTATTTGCAAGTATTACCCTGTTCCAGAATCTTAACAATGCTTTATCCAAAATTTGCATGTTTTTATTTTTGACATTGATGTATTGGTTGGTTGGTTGTTTTGTTTTTATGGCAAATCAACCTCGGCAGGTCATTTATTGCCAACTAAATTTTTATTTATTGCTGGTAATACCTTTTTCTTTCAACAGTTTATTGTTGTTTATATAAGTTTTTTCTTTTTGAGTATCAAGATTCATTGGGATTTGTTTTTAAGGGCAGGATCCCCAAGTCCCACCCTTGTTATTTAACCCATAACTGGAGGGAAGGGACGGATTAATACCTTTCCCAAGAGTACCAGTGCTTAAGTGAATGTGGGGTATTCAACTGGAATTCGAACTCGGCTCACCAATTTCTTTTTCCGAGCCAATATCCACTGCACCACAACGCACATCCATCACTAAACGCTTACAGCACCTGGTATTCCCAAGCAGTCACCCATCTAAGCAATTTCGGTGATCGAGCAAGAACCAGTGTATTCAACGTGATATGGCCGTAAGCCCCATTTTAGCTGTTACTGCTCTTGAAAAGTGATATGGTTTCTTTTATTTGGTGCAATTTTTTGTTTATGATTCTGTAGTGCTAATTCACGTGTTTTGAAGGATAGTCCTCACTAAAACCTACAGACTTCATTTGCTTGAAGCCACCTGCAATCATTGATCTGAGAAAGTGTTTGTATTGTTAACCCATTGTAGAAGTTTTCTAATAGTTGTATACTGAATTTTTTCCTGCTTGAGTGAAAAGTAAATAAATCAATAGTTTAAAATGTAACTTTTAATTAATCAAGATACAGTAGAGGATTTCTTTGAAGCTGTCCTTAGCACATGTAACTCAAAGAGAAAATAACATAATCAAGATGCTGACGTTCCACACTACTTCAAGCAAAAGTTTAGGAAGGAAACTGCCATCACCAATGTTGGAAACAGTGATAACAGCTAGTAGACTTGATAAAACTATTTTCCTGAAAAATTATTTTAAGAGAAAGATTTTATGCTGAAAAAGATTTTGATCTGGAAAACAAATAACAGAAACCACATCACTGAAAGTGTTTCAATAGCAGCAACAATTAAAATGGATGACACATGTAGCATGAAGAGAAAATGACATAACCAAGATGTTGAAATTCCACACTACTTCAAGCAAAAAGTTAATCTTTTCCTTAGGTATCCAAATACCATCTGCCAGGCACCATTCTTGGGGTACAACACCTTGTTTCCATGCTTACTGGAGGAGGATTGCTTGAGGACATTTGAAAAATTCTTTTAACTTGTAGGATTTTTCATTTATTCCAGGTGCACTACCAGCATTGGATTTGCAAATTAATTCACAAATCCTCTCTCAGGTTTAGTGTACTGTCATTAAACATGACCTTTGGATCATGGGATCTAATGAGGTCATTCATAGGTGGGATTAAAACATCTTTCTGCGCGTCAGAATACATCTTCCTCATGTCAGTCACTGCAATTCTGTTTGTTAACATTTTGTAGAAAATAACTGAGCTGCTCCTGTTGCAGTTAATTAACACCAGAAACTTGTTTATCTAATCTATTTAAACTTATTTATAAATGGAACTTTGTATGTGTGTGTCAGTTACCTATAGACTCTGAAACAGCTGAACCAATTTTCTTGAAAATTTACACAGTTGTACTATAAGCGTCTGCGAGTGTTCTTAGCTAGGTTTTGTGTCGAGGTACCCTCGATAAATATCAAACTGATAATCGAAAAAATTGGGTTATAGAAGGAGTGGTCCAATTTTAATCAAATTTGATACACTCATAGACAAAGACATAAGAAATGATATTCAGAAGTTTCAAGGTATCAGTTCTTACAATAGTGCAGAAAATCGATTATATATATAAAAGGCAAGATGTTTGTGTGTGTGTCTGTTTATCTGCCTGTATGTCTGTATTTTTTTCAGACCTTTTATTTTAGTTTTTGCTTCGGGTTTGGCTCTAAGTAGGTGTAATTGTAGTTCTTAGTCTCTGCCATGATACCATTTATTCAGAGGACTTATTTAGCCTCCAAAATTCAGTTTACGACAAAAAAAACTTATTTGATATCGATACCAGACAATCAATATTTGACTTACATCCATTCATTTTTCTTTCAGTCTACGGTTTCGCTTTAACTGGAAATAACGATTGTTTTTTAGTCTTTCGTGCCAACGTCCAAAGAGTCTGAGTTCCAGGACCATGGATTAGTTTTAAAGCTTTCATTACACCCGAGCAATGCCGGGCTATACTGCTAGTACTTGAATAGACACAATCACAAAACTACTAGGTCACTAATTAACTTTGTATCATTATTAAAAAAATTTTTTTAACAAAAACAAAACTGCTGAACATAACCAATGCTTATCTGTAGACTCAACTCTAAGTCTGGTCAATGCTTAAGTCTTGTCCCAAGTATATGCCTGACTAATGCTTGCCTCTTGACTCTAGCATTAATCTACCCAATGCTTACCTCTTGACCCAAGTATAAGCTTGACCAATGCTTACTTCTTGACTAAATGCTTCAATATTGAATGATATAGCATGTGTTAAAATGTCATTAAATCTATTAACCTAAATACAAAACTTATGGTAGTCAGATACTGAGATTTAACAACTGCTGAGAATATATTAAGGTATCAATGTTCAAAATGAAGAAATCAGAAGCCTTTTCTCAAACCATGTCTCATATTATGAATATGCTTTATTTGAAACTTTGACAACGCTAAGAATTATTTATTGTTGAAAAAAAAAAGCAAGTTTTAATTTCCATCAATTGTTTTTATCTAGACATAATTTGGATGTATTTTTTTTTTAATGATTTTTTATGATAACTTTTTCATGTCTTTAATCTTTATTGTGTAATTATTTTAATATTTCAGCAACTGAAGCATCAGAATTTGGTAAATTTGATTGAAGTCTTTCGCAGAAAGAAACGTCTTCACTTGGTTTTTGAATATGTTGACTATACCGTTCTTAATGAGCTGGAAAAAAATCCTCACGGGTAAGTAAATTGAACAGGACTTTTCTTTTTTAACTTTCTAAACAAGATGTTTTATTGCCTTTTATTCAGATGAATCTGATAATAATCTATAGCCTTAATAATAAGTTTCGAAATTGTCAAGAAGTCTTCAACCAATTGACAAATAAGAATTTACTTCACAAAACAGATTTATACTTCTTTTCCACCATTATATGGAGGTATTTTATAAAATTAAAAGTTCACCTAATACAAAACTCCAAGACTAGACCAATACTACATCTGAGTACCCCTCCCCCAACCTGACCGCCAGTGCTTTGTGACCCTCACTATCTTCTTCTTCTTCTTCTTCTATGTGCCCTGTCCCTTCAGGACGTAGGCGATCATGGATCTCCACGTCTCCCTATCCCTTGTGGCTCTTAGTATGTTTGCTCCTGTTGCTCCTGGCAACCCCCGTTCCGTCATCCACCTGATCAGGCCCTGCAGATATGTTATCCGCTGCCTTCCTCTGTCTCTCCTTCCTTCTATCTGACCAGTCAGTATCAGGTTCTCCAGGCTCTCCTTCCTCATTGCATGTCCCAGGAACTTCAGTTGTCTCTTCCTGATGCTCAGCATCAATTTCCTTTTTGTTGACATTCTAACACTTCGTCGTTGCTTGTATGCTCAGTCCACGATATCCGTAGCATCCTTCTGTACAACCACATTTCGGCCGCTTCCAGTTTTTTCCTCATTTTCGATGATATTGTCCAGCATTCACAGCCGTACTGATCTTATCAACATTTAAATTTTCTACCTACATTTATATACATTACAATTTTAAACTGAGCACAACTGATGATTAAAAGATGAGGCAGACCTGAAGCAGACTACCACCACATTTAATTTTGTTGTTTTTCATTTTTTTTTACTTTTTTCAGTGCAGTCCTATCGGTTGTTACTTAAACTTTCCGATTATCAAAAAATTTTTGAAAAATTACAATATTTAAACACATTTGTGGGGGGTCAGTTTCTCATAAATAATACATTAAAGTAAATCGATCCTCCATTTTCAATCCACTCATGTTGGAGTAGCTTTGTTTATCTTAATTTTGTTGTTTTTAATTTTTTTTTTACTTTTTTCAGTGCAGTTCTATCGATTATTACTTAGACTTTCCGGTTATCAAAAAAAATTTTGAAAAATTACAATATTTAAACACATTTGTGGTGGGGGGGGGGGTCAGTTTCTCATACAATGTTAAAGTAAATCAATCCTCTATTTTCAATCCACTATAAGGTTGTCTGAAAATCTGGCCCCACCCAAGATTGTTTAAATATTGAAATTTTTGCAAACTTTTTTTTGTCATTCGTAAAGTTTAAGGTCTAAAAGATAATATTGCACTGAAAAAAGTCCAAAAAATTTGATAAACAAATTTACAGGTGGTGGTAATGTCGTGCCGGCGACTGGTTTCAAAATGGGGGCTCGATTTTACTATAACATTGTATGAGAAACTGATCACCACCAGAAAATGTTTAAATATTGAAATTTTTCAAAACATTGTTTATTTATCTTAAGATGGAATGATCTATTATGTCATGTCTCAAATTTGTATTTAGATACATTGTATTAAATTTTTTTCTAGTTAAATTGTTTACCTATATTACATATAATCCATTCTTATACATATTTAGGTTACAATAAAATTTGTATTTTATATGAATACTATCATATGAAAATTAAAATGTAGGAGAGTGGAGAGCCTAGATCAAGAGGGGAGGGGCACAAGAATCTTGCACCAGTCCTCAGTCAGTTAAGTACCATACGTGATACACGCTTGGGCGATTATGTCTCTTTCGAGACATGACTGACTGGGCAGAATATTATCCCGCAGTAGGTTGCCATTGCTTTCTGCGGTAGACTGGTTGCCGACAAGGGCTATAGAACTCAATCTGTCCTGTTATTTAACCCATAACTGGAAGGAAGAGATGGATTAACACCTTTCCCAAGGGTATTTGTGCATAAGTGAATGCAATGAATTCAGCTGGAATTCGAACTCGGCTCCCCGATTTCTCGTTCCGAGCCGATATCCAATCCACCACAAGGCTCAAAAGTCAATTATGGCAGATGCTCACTGAATGAGTTATGTGATATGACCATAAGAAGTAGAAGGAAGTGACATTTATGAGGATAAGGAGGATAGATAGCGATTGACTTGAAGAAGTTAAGATTGTAGTTTAACATTCAACATTTGACATTTGCAGCAATCACGAAATTAAAACTCTCTCGAATAACATCCTTAAACACATTGAAGACTACAAATATCTAGGATCACACATCAAGAATTCTGGAAAAGACTTTGATATCAGAAAAGGCATAGCATGGACTGCTTGTAACAAGATGGATAAGATCTGGAAATCCAATCTTGATCGTAATATCAAAATCCAAGTTTTTTGCGCACTTATTGAACCAGTCTTACTCTATGGATCTGAAACTTGGACTCTTTCAGCAAAACAACAGCACCGTTTAGATGAATTTTATACTCATCTTCTCAGAAGAGTACTTGATCTTTCATAGTGAAACCACCCAACTCTAGAAATGATATATGAAGACCTACCAAGAGTATCAACCTTAGTTCAAAAGAGACGTGTCCAGTTTGCTGGGCATTGTGCACATGCTACAAATGAACTTGTTTCATCGTTTGTATTATGGAGGCACCCATCATCTCACAATTGATCTCGTAAGTAAACTTTTCCAGATAGGATGCATAGAGATACATCTATCGCCAAGAAAGACCTTACAGGAGCTATGACAAATAGGGAATACTGGAAGGGGTCCTGTCTTGGCTGAGGCTGCAGGATGATGATGATGATGATAAGATTGTAGTGTTTGGAGAAGGAGCCATGCAGAAGTTTTGTTCCACAAGGTTGCAATTCCAGGAGAAAATGCTTTTCTGAGTGGAACATTCTCCTTACATATAGAATATGCAGGTGATTCTATGGATGTAGCGTGGTGAGTCCTAAGTGTAAAGGTCTGAACTGCTAGAACTAAAGAGTGGAGTTCATCTGAACATTTGCCATGGAAATAGCAAATAATAATGTAGTGACAGGTTTGCAATGTTGTGTCTGTGTGAACAAAACTGTAGATTGGAAAACAAATCTAAACTTATTTATAAATATATATGGGAGATGATATGGGCCTGGAATGAGAAATCAGAGAGCCGAGTTCAAATTCCAGTTGAATTTGTTGCATTCACTTATGTGCAAATATCCTTGGGAAAGGTATTAATCTGTTTTCTCCTTCCAGCTAAAGGGTTAAATAGCAGGACAGCTTAGATTCTATTGCCTTGGTTTCAACCAGTCTATACAGAAGATCATTTCTCTTTTGATCAATGGCTGGCTAGGCAGAAGATCATGTCTCTCTCGCTCAATGGCTGGCTAGGCAGGAGATCATGTCTCTCTCGCTCAATGGCTGGCTAGGCAGAAGATCTGCCTCAATGGCCTCTCTCCGCTCAATGGCTGAGTATGCAAAAGATCATGCCTCTCTCGCTCAATGGCTGAGTATGCAAAAGATCATGCCTCTCTCGCTCAATGGCTGAGTATGCAAAAGATCATGCCTCTCTCGCTCAATGGCTGAGTATGCAAAAGATCATGCCTCTCTCGCTCAATGGCTGAGTATGCAAAAGATCATGCCTCTCTCGCTCAATGGCTGAGTATGCAAAAGATCATGCCTCTCTCGCTCAATGGCTGAGTATGCAAAAGATCATGCCTCTCTCGCTCAATGGCTGAGTATGCAAAAGATCATGCCTCTCTCGCTCAATGACTGAGTATGCAAAAGATCATGCCTCTCTCGCTCAATGACTGAGTATGCAAAAAATCATGTCACTTTCGATCACTGACTGACTAGGTAGTTAGTAATGGCAACCTACTGTGTTAAAATCTGCCAAGTCAGCTATGTCTCTTTCGAGATATGATCGTCCAAGTGTGATCACATATGGCTTTTAACTGATTGACATTGAAAACTGGATTTGCATTTCTTTTCTTACCATGGCAATATTTCACTTTTCCCTTCTTTGTTGATCAAGTCAAGCCTTACCAAGTTTTTGTTTATACTGACGCAGACAAGCATTGAAATACATTGTAGAGTGAAGCTGTCTGGTCAGTTAGAATGGACTGAGGGCTGCAGTTACATGTTTGTGCAATCACTTTTTTGAGAAAAGTCAGAAACTGTCTCTCCCCCCCCCACACACACACGCAAATATTTTCTTAGATGATATGTTGTCTTGTAAAGATCTTTATCTTCTCCTCTTGTGAAGGTCCTTTGTTGAGCATAGATCTTCCCCATATTCCTGGGAAGGAATTAACCATTACAGTACTGTGCTAGCCTCAATGTATGTTGGTGACATGCTTAGGCTATCGTGTCTCTTTTTAATACATGATCACCCAAGGGTAGTTGCGTGAGAGTGAATGTAACAAACCTGGATGGAATTTGAACTTAGCTCTCTGATTTCTCGTTTTGAACCATTATACATTACACTACCCATGCATCTAATCTTAAAGCATTTAGTATTTACAAGCAATCAGCCATCTATGTACTGACCAAGCTTGACATTGCTTAACTTTGGTTATCAGACAAGAACCAGTATTTCAATGTGGTATGGCCATAAGCACTGCTTTGCAAAGATTGGTTTAGAATAAAACATTAGCCAAAGACTGAATATATAACCAAAGACTTTTACTGATTTTTCTCTTTTAATTTAAGGAACTGCAATATCATAATGTTGTCATTAAGTTTTTTTTTTTAAAATCATATCACCCCAAGCAAGGCGGTAATGCTACTGATGCACAGGGGGCTACGTAAGGGTAAAAAGAATAGAAAAAGAGAAAACCGGAAACCACATCCTAACCAGGAAACAAGGGATGAGCCTCTTCACCTGTTCAATAGACATGGGTGGAGTGTGGACTGGGTATCTTGTTAAAGTATTAAAGTATCTTGTTAGAAATACTTGTAGATAATATCCTCATTAAAATACCATAATGATAACTGATTAAGTTTTATTTTTTGAATTTGAAATGGGTAAAATACAAGATTTATTTCCCCTTGATAATTTTTTCTTTTTCTTTGCAAATAAGATTTGTTTTATTCACAACAACAAAAAAATAAATAAATAAAAATTATCATTTTAAATTAATTCCTTTTAAATGAATACATTTATCAACTTTTTAAAATAAAATATAAATTTAAAATATTAAATATAGGCCCATGTGTTAGTTAATGTTACACTTTTTAAAATTCCCTATCAGAAATTAGAACAGGTTTTTATGTAGTTCAGTTCTTTTAAATATTGAAAGGTATGCACATATGTTCATCCTTTTAAATAATCTGTGGGAAGGGGGTCAGAATTTTATTAAGTCTTTAAAAACGGATATTTTAAAAGTGTACATAAATATCTACAAAAATAGACAAAGGCAAAGAAGAGCAAGGATAAAAGAAATTACTATCGTAGTGGATCAAATATTAACAAAAAAGGGGCTAACCAATTATCACACCTCACTCTTCAGATACAAGTAAGGACAAAAAATATAAATATGTATGCAATTAAGAAAGAGGAGAAAAAATACTACCAGAGAATCGAAAGTATAAACCGCAAACAGATTACATTTAGACCCAGCAGCTGTAACTTGTGCTTATAGAGGGAAGGCTGCTTATTTTAAATATAGATATTTTCAAAGATTCTAAGATGGTAATACAGATGTATTCTGCTGACTCCTTTGAAAAATCCCTGGTGAAAGATGAGGCACAAATTGAATTATTTATTAAGTGTTCTGTCATCGCAGAACTAGAAGTATTCACAAGTGTATGCAAACTATCATATTTTATCCTTGTAATTAAAGTTCTGTAATTCAGCTAAAAAAATATATACACTTTTAACTTGAATAAGTAAAAAATATGAAAATTTAAAAAATGAATACAATATTATAATTAAAAACTCCCATATATAAAAGCAGAATTGACTGATAGCTCTTTTTTTTGTGTGTGTATCTTCTTCAAGGGTTCTTACTAAAAAGTTCCTAATTTCAGGGATAGAAAAACATCAGGATTTAAAAAAATATTTTAAGTGTAATATTAAGTTTTTTTTTATAGTAAGGTTTCATTCACAAGAAAGTTATACTAAGGTATTTCATTATTTAATAATAATGGCTGTCTATACAACCACTTTCTAAGATCAATTGTAAAAAGTCTTTGAGCCAGTAAAGCTTGAGGCTTTTGGCAATAATTATTCTTCTTTGAACATTGTGGGATGGCATTTTAGAATCACAAAGAATTGTACCAAATAACAGGAACTACGTCACCTGAGGAGTAGCAACAGTTAAAATGGATGGCACATGTAAGTCGAAGAGAAAAGAATGACATAATCAAGATGTTGACATTCCACACTACTTTAAACAAAAGGTTTGGAAGGAAACTCCAATCAATACTGGAAACAGCTTCTGGACTTGAGAAACCTGTTTTCCTAAAAAAAAATGCGTTTTAAGAGAAAGATTTTACAATTTTCTACCAAAAGCAGTTCTAGCTGCCTCAACAACGAATGCCAAATGTTTCCTTGGATGGAAACGGTAAATATTACCATTGCTCATTTCCAAGTATACCCATCTGCTAGGGTTGTAAATGCTGGTCTTCATCATCAACAGATTCCACCTGTGGTTTAGTGAGTGAACTTTATACACTCTAGCCAAGAGGCTGTAACTAATCAACAGTTTAGGCTGGTACATTAAAGCCCTTGGTCATGATAACTTTTATCTTCATGCTGGCACAACCAATGATGGATTTAGAACAGTTTCTTCTACTCATTTCACTTGGGTCAACCTGGGATATGATTTTCAGGCACTTTACAACAGCTTTGCCTGCTAAGATCCTTCCGCCCACCCTCCAAGCTATATTATGAGGAAGTTATTTCTCTGACAAAACAACATTGGTGAGATTTGACCCCAGATTATTTAATCAGAATATTAATGCACTAATCATTTGGCAGTGCATCTAAACTTATTTATAAATGGAACTTTGTCTGTGTGTGTGTCCGTTACCTATAGACTCCAAAACAGTGGAACTGATTTTCTTGAAAATTTACACAGTTGTACTATAAGTGTCTGCGAGTGTTCTTAGCTAGGTTTTGTGTCGAGGTACCCCTGATAAATATCAAAAATCGATAATTAAAAAAAAAAGGGTTATAGAAGGAATGGTTCGATTTTAATCAAATTTGACACACTCATAAACAAAGACATAAGAAACGATATTCAGAAGTTTCAAGGTTGCAGTTCTTACAATAGTGTAGAAAATCGATTTTATATATATATATATATATATATATATATATATATATATATAAAAGGCAAGATGTTTGTGTGTGAGTCTGTTTATCTTCCTGTATGTCTGTATTTTTTTTCAGCCCTTTTATTTTAGTTTTTGCTTCAGGTTTGGCTCTAAGTAGGTATAATTGTAGTCCTTAGTCTCAGCCATGATACCATTTACTCAGAGGACTTATTTAGCCTTCAAAATTCAGTTTACAACAAAAAAAACTCATTTGATATCGATACCAGGAAATCAAAATTTGACTTACATCCATTCATTTTTCTTTCAGTCTACAGTTTCACTTTAACTGGAAATAACTATTGCTTTTTAGTCTTTCGTGCCAACTTCCAAAGAGTCTGAGCTCCAGGACTATGGATTAGTTTTAAAGCTTTCATTACACCCGAGCAACGCCGGGCTATACTGCTAGTATATATATATATATATATATATATATATATATATACACTAGGTGCGATTGGTAAATAGTCGCAATTATTTTATTATTTCAAATATTCTTTATGCTGAGTCTGAACACCAGGACCATGGATTAGTTTTAAAGCTTTCATTACACCCGAGCAACGTCGGGCTATACTGCTAGTGCGCATATATATATATATATATATATTGGGTGCGATTGATAAATTGTCGCAATTATTTTATTATTTCAAATATTCTTTAGACTGAGTCTGAACTCCAGGACCATGGATTAGTTTTAAAGCTTTCATTACACCCGAGCAACGTCGGGCTATACTGCTAGTATTTTCAAAATCTAAAAAAAGATATGTAATATTTTTAAAATTAGTAAGAAACATGTCACTGAATGTATTGTTAATTGCTAGCCACTACTTTTTTCATCTTTCTAGAAGCATTTGAATTCTTCTTTTGAGGCTAACCACAAGTCAACCCATTTTTTTGGCATCTTCATAAGAATGAAAGTGTTGCTCAGCCAGGCAATGTGCCATCGGTTGGAACAAGTGATAATTGAAAAGGGGCAATGTCTGGTACATACAGCGGGTGGGGTAGGACTTCCCATTTAAGTGTTTCCAAGTAGGTTTTCATCTGTTTTGCAACATGTGGTCTAGCATTGCATGTTGCAAAATCACTTTATTGTGTCTCTGCTTGTGTTATACTCTGCCTGCTTCTGGACAAACAACAATCGTCTTGACAGATAGGGGAACACACATATACACACACACACATATATATATATATATATATATATATATAAGCTTATATTTTTATTCTTCATCGGTGAGTGTTGTGTGGAGAAAGAGGGTAGAAAGGGCAAATCACATATACGTAGGAGCTGTTGGGGTGTTGTTAGCCAGGTGAAAGGTCTCTGTTCTCTCTTTCTGTGTTCTGACTTTTGTTTTTGACCGGAAATCCCAGACTTATATAACCCAAAATTCCTACGCATTTTTGCTTTTGCGGGTTGTTGCCTAATTGACATCAATCATATCTTTGTCAGCTATTGCCTTTCAAGCCTTTGTTGTCACCTGTGTTTTCTGTCTTTGGAGTCAATCATATCTTTGTTGGCTATTGCCTGGATTTTTGTCTTTGATGTTGTGCCCTGTCACCACCATCCACATCTAGAATATATTTTTGTTAATTATATTTTTTCCAGTCAAGGTAATATATTACACTCATAGAATGGCTATTTTTCTTCATTGTTCAGCTCAAATGCATTGATTGTGGTTGATAGCAATCTCCCGTGATGGTTTCGGTTGGTTTGAGCAGCTCTTAATAAACTACAGCCAGCTGATCCCACCAAATGCAGAGCAGTAGCTTCGAACCTTGGATGTTCATTTTTCTGCTAATGTTGATGCATAGCCGGACTTACCCCACAATCTTCTATGCTTAAGGTTATCGTAGTGTATCCACTTTTCTTCGTCAGTCACGATACAATGCAAAAAACTTTTCTTTTCTGCCATGCAGGTGTTCACACATGACAAGATGCCGTTTGACATCTCTTGGCTTCAACTCATATGGTACAATGTTCTTGCTTTTGAATCATTTTTAATATTGAAACTTTTGTGTGATCAACTTCTAATGATTCCGACACAAGTCTTCATGAAATAATGCCTGCAATTCTTTGTCTTCAAGCTTTTTTGGTGCGTCAGAGCATTCTTCATTTTCAACATTAAAATCTTTTTTTTAAGCATCTAAGTTAATCTCTGCATGTTGTTTCCGACAGGGTATGGTCATTGTAAGCTTCAACAAGAATTCTGTGTGCTTCAGCTGCAGATTTCTTTTGAATAAAGTAGTGCATTAAAATTCCCTGCAAATACACAAAAATGAACATGTTTAACATTATGAAAAACAAAGTTGTTTAAACTTAGGCAAAATGACATACACTGAATTTCAAGCTCGCTTATAGTACTGTTTTATAGATCTGAAACTACATGCACACAGTTCTGGGAACAGCATCTGTTGGAAAACAGCAAGAACTTATTCAAGGTCCCAAAAATATTTTCAAAATCTGTAAAAAATACATGTAATATTATTTTCTAAATATGAAAAATAAAAAAAAGCATTTAAATATATTTTGTAACCATAAATAACTTTATTATCTTTTTCATTCATTTCTATGTTATAAATTTTTTCTTTGTAAATAAGATTTTCCTTTCTTTCCAGAGTAGTAGAAAATCAAGTGAAAAAAATTGTTTATCAAACATTGAAAGCTGTTGACTTTTGCCATCAGCATAAGGTGAGTAGATATTGTTGGAAAATCTGGCACTACTTAAAAATATAAAAAATAGGGAAACATTTTTATTGGAAATAATTTTTGTGGAATTCATTCATTAGATTTTTTTCAAATCATGACATTTGTCAGAACTAAAAAATAAGGATTTCTTTTTTAAATTGGTCCTGGGCATGACGGTAAACTGCATCCGGCAGCAAGGCCTCTCATTGGGAGGTTGTGAGCAGCACGGAACCACCTCTTAATTGCTGTTGTTTCCAGGTCCACCCTGACCCGGAGTTGTTAGGATTCTAGCTATGGGCAAATAGTTTAACCCCCAAACTGGGGTCAAAATATTATGAAAGTATAAAAATATGTACATAAAAATAGACTTTTATAGAAAAATGTACATTTTTGAAGGAAAAATATTATCAACAACACATTTTTTAAGAAAAAAAATTATTCTCAGCAAAACATTTTTGAATACAAAACTAGAAGACATTTTCAGTTTTCTAAAATAAAAATATTCTCATTAAAATCTGACTAAATCAACCTTTTCACTATAACCAAACATTAAAAAAGAATACCTTAAAACCCACCTTTTTGGCATTAAATAACTCATAGAGGTTGATATTCCGTTAAACAAAACTTAAACTCGAACTTTTTTAAATGAAGTTATAAATGTGGAGACATCTGTTCATAATATCAGTAGTGTAAAATAAAAACCCTAACATTTTACAGTTATCAGGGCTTGGTATTTCTGTGGCTGAAAACAAACTTGCCTTTTTAAAAGATCTGTTTTAAATTTAGAAAAAATAAAAATAACTGATATATACATATGTTAAAGTGTGCATTTAGGCAGTATTTTTTTATTGATGCATGTTTCATTAAATAATATAGACAAGTTTTGTCGATTTACTTTTGTAAATATTTTTCATATCGTCTGATAAGCTTAATAGCATTATCATTGAAAGAGGAAAGAAAATCACAATATTAATACATGTTTTTATTTAATCCTTTCTGAGCTTTCGGATTACATCAGCCATTATCAAAGATGACAATAGTGTTGGTTGTAATGAGCAGTTCGCAGATGAACAATAGTAGTAGTCGTCTATTTTGTTTGTGTGGAGGATTGGCGAACACGTGCGTGCATGCTGGAAGCGAAAATCGGACTACAGCTTGTGGCGTCTCACATGACCACACGAGAAGTATATATCAATGTATTCTTCATTTAAAATAATTATTCCCTTTAAATGTTTGTGCATTTGCTTCTGAAAGGATCCCTCTCTTTCCTCACAAAAAAAAGTTTGAAAATTAAGGAAAAAAAATGCAGATATCAATGATGCTGAGCAGTGATGATTTCAAAGTTGGTATGTTATTTTTTGTTTAGCAGCATATCCACCTCTATAAGTTCTTTAATGCCAAAATCGAAATATATTTACACAATTTTATTATCGTTTTGAGAAATAACAGAGGTTTTAGTGATACAAGTCTTAGTAATTAACAAATAGCCAAAGGTATACAAAATTATTTTGGAAATGGGGATATTTTTGCTGATTTTGAACAATTTAGGGGTATTGAATCCAAAAATAACATTCTTTTTCCCCCCATAGAGTTGTGAGTTCAATACCAGGCTACAGCAGTGGTGGACATGTAACTTAGAGAGAGATACCTCATGACTACCAAAAAATAATTTTTGCAAGGAATGAGAATGATATACCCCAGTGATTGTAATAAAGTGTTTGGTTCAAAATTCTTAGCATATAAATTTACATTAAATTTTTGAAAAATTACAAGTTTTATTATTTAGCGTACAAAATACTGCCACTATTTTAAAAACAATTTTAAAGATTAAAATAACAAACACTTATTTAATAAAAATGCAATATTGTTTTTTGCATATATTTTCTTTAAGTTTTTATATGTACAAGAATCCAGTTTTTTGAGGTTGTTCTGCGTTTGTGAGAAATAGGAACAACTCATGGAGTCAAACACTTCAAAAAGTTAAAATTTGGCCACAAAAAGAAATACGCATGGTCAGTTGTGTGTTGCATGCTCAAGAGTAAGAAATCCCAAAAAATTATTCTTCGCTGTTAAAAAGGAGAAAAATAAATTTTCTTAAAAAACCTGCATTCACTTAAGCACTGTTACCCTTGGGAAAGGTATTAATCCGTCCCTTCCCTCCAGTTATGGGTTAAATAACAAGGGTAAGACTTGGGGACCCTACCCTTAAAAACAAATTTCAATGCATCTTGATACTCAAAAAGAAAAATGTATTACTAGACACAAAAATTTATATAAAAAACAATAATAAATTGTTGAAAGAAAAAGGTATTACCAGCAATAAATAAAGTTTAGTTGGTAATAAATGACCTGCCGAGGTTGATTTGCCATAAAAACAAAACAACCAACCAACATATGAATCATAACTGTAGGTTAATATGTCTAGAATTTTTGATTGCTTGTATTTTGTAACTGGGGTTCATAAGAGTTGGTAAAACTCCTTTTTATGACTTGATCTTTCATTGCTAAGATGTAGGGTGGGTTTTGAGTAGATTTTTAAGTAAAACATGCATCTTTTCAGACAGGAAATTCAGTAGAACAACACAATTGCATTGTCGTTATTATGTATTATCATAATATAAAAACCAGGTGTTTGTGCAATCAGGAATTCCATAATATTCATGATTTTTTTTTTTTTGCAAGAGATATTCAGAATTAATTTAGACATTTGGTTACAAATAGTCATTTCTTTCAAAAAATTCAAGATTTGTACAGCAAAATATGGAGATAACCAGTAAAGATATATTTGATATAAAAAATTACATAAGAAATAGTGTATATTGGCTTTTGTTTCTTTTAATCATTTCACCCCATGCAAGGCTGTAAGGCCACTTAAATATAAGAGGTTACTGAGTGTGAAAGAATAAGAAAAAAGATAAACATTATTAAGGAGTGGGAACAATAGAAGAGTAATAAAGAAAGACAGTAGATAACGATTTATTTTGCATTTAAATTTTTGAAGATCAAAGTTGGCTGGAAAGCATGGAGCTAGAAGAGAGTTCCACAAGTAAGAAGTTCAAGAAAAGAAACTGTTAGCATAAAACATAGGGTTACATCTAGCAAATTCAACTATGGATTGGTGAGACCTTGCTGCCAATCTAGTACTGATTTCGCCAGTGTTAATCAATGATTTATCAAATTCTATAGCGGCTTCCAATTTTATTTTAGACTATTTCTTAAGAAAAAATTTAGTGTTAAAAAGAGGAGAGAGAGTAAAATTAATTTTTTATTTTATCAATTTATTTTGTTGTAACTCTAAAAGATTACTGTGTGAGTATTCACCAAAATGGAGATTGGGAATAATAGTATATCAACAAGAACAAAACTTGCACGCTGAATGAAGTAGATGCCCTGCTAGTGAACTGTTAGTCAGTATAATCACTCTCCTCTACTCTAATAATGTCCACGTATTTAAAAGAACTGGAGCATTCCATTCCTGTATATACGAGGGTCAGTCAATAAATAAGGTGAATTTTTCGGTATAAGGGCATCTAATACAGATGGAAGCTTACTTTTTTTTCTTTTTTTTTTTAAATATTTTCCCTGTACTACTTTTTCAAAGGGATTCAATTTTTTTTTGCAGATTGAAAAAAAACTTTGAAAGTTTTGGAGATTAACAAAGATGGCCAACCAAGAAGCATGCTCCAGGATTGAACAGAGGTCAGTTATCAAGATTTTGGTTGCTAAAGGGTGCAAACCAGTTGAAATTCATAGGAGAATGTCAATTGTGTATTGTGCCACATGTTTCAGCCAAAAAAATGTCCACAAGTGGGCTAAATTGTTTAAAGAAGGACAGAGCAGTGTTGAGGATGAAGACAGGCCTGGAAGACCTACAGAAGTGAGGTCTCCTGAGGTGATCGAATCAGTCAATGACCTCATTCAGTCTGACAGAAGGGTGACAGTGGATGACATTGCAAGGACTTTGAGCCTATCTGTTGGGACAGCACTCAAAATTGTCCATGATGACCTTGCCTACTCGAAGGTCAGCTCACACAGCAGCCCAAACGGTGCAGACTATCAATGAACTGGGCTGGGAACTGCTCCCTCATCCCCCTTACAGCCCAGACCTTGCCCCTTCAGACTTTCACCTGTTTGGTCCCTTGAAAGCATTCACGAGAGACACAAAGTTTGAAAGTGACGATGAAGTCAAAAGTGGTATGAGCGATTGGCTGAGACAATACGGAAGCTTGTGCACAGTTGGGAAAAGTGTGTGACAATGTGAAAAAAAAAAGAAGAAAAGTAAGCTTCTATCTGTATTAGAAGTCTTTATACCGAAAAATTCACTCTATTTATTGAATGACCCTCGACAATTTTTAAATCTTTTGTAAACCATTATCACACACTGCACATCTCATTTTATTGGTAAAGAAAAGATTTTTATACATTTTGTTTCATTTATTCACTTGTCAATAATTTTCTTTTTTTTTTTTCTAGTGCATTCATCGAGATGTAAAACCAGAAAATATTCTTATCAATAAACATGGACACGTAAAACTCTGTGATTTTGGATTTGCACGTGTTTTAAGTTAGTATCAAGTAATTTTTAAAAATATTTTATAGTGATCTTTTTAACCCTTTCAGGAAATTTTTTTTCCCCCATTTTTAATCTGGTGAGAATTCATCAAGGCATACAAATTAATGTCTATAACATTTTTATAAAGACATTATTTATTTATAGATATAAACAATGTTTACAATATTTTTATGAAGATATATGTCTGCAATATTTTTGGTAACTGAACGTGGTGTTTAACCATGTTTATTAACAAAGATATCTTAAATTTACTTTTTAATGGCTCTTTCAACTGACGAGCCTCTTTTAACCCTATATTAATTAACCATCAGCTTTCAAATCACAAATGTAAATGGCTAAGGATTCATTGATCCATGTTCTTCAAAATTTTGGCTCAAATCTAGAAATATTTGATGACAATAGAAATTTCAGTTTTTAAAATTTTTTTTTACTATTTTTAAGCTGGTCCAGGTGATGAATATACTGATTATGTTGCTACACGTTGGTATCGAGGTCCTGAATTATTGGTCGGTGATACACAATATGGCCCTCCTGTTGACGTCTGGGCTATTGGGTGCGTCTTTGCAGAACTTTTAACTGGTCAGGCACTTTGGCCTGGACTTTCAGATGTTGATCAATTGTATCTCATCAAGAAAACATTAGGTAATTATTAAGTTTTTTATCTTTTAAATTAAAATTAGCTTTTTGAATTGATATTTTTTCTTTTTTTTTTTTTTTTTCCATAATCATATTGTCTCAAGCCAGACATTTTACTGCCACTTTTTTGCAGGGAGGTTACATAGGAGGAAAGTTATGAGAAAGAGTGACTGGTTATAGGGGGTGTCAGGAAGTGGGTAAGAGAAGTATTAGTGTGACCATAATTTATATATTGGTTGTAATGTGGAATTGATCCCCCACTTTATACCCACATTATAATAGTATAGAATTTTTTTTTTTTTTATAATCATATCACCCCAAGCCAGGCATTTTATTTCCACTGTTCTGCAGTGGTGGTGGTGGTGGTGGGGGGGGGGTTACATAGGAGGAAATTTATGAGAAAGAGTGACTAGTTATAGTGGGGTGTCAGGAAGTGGGTAAGAAGGATGAGAATACTGATGAGTGGAGTGGACGGAGAAAGGAGCACAAGAGGATGCAGGTTAGTGAGATAGGAGATGACTATTGACTTTACATTTAAATTCTTGTAGATTGTAGCTGTCAGGAAAGCAAGTAAATGGAAGGGAATTCTACAGGTGAGAAGTGCGAGAAAAGAAGCTGTTGGAATTGAATTTGCGTTTACAATTTATTGGTTTCACAGTAAAAGGGTGGGACCTAGTTGCTAATCTTGTGGCTTGAGTAAATTTACATATAGGGGGCACCAGGGAGCCAAGTTCATCAGAGCAGAAGCCATGAAAATATTTGTAGAAGAGACACAGGGAAGCCACATTGTGCTGGTGAGAAAGTGACTGTATCCAAGCTGCCAAGTCTGGATCTATTACATTACAGATTCTCTGTAGGATTTTGTCAAGGACACCTAGGTGGATAGCAGGAGCTCCTGACCAGATATGGCAGCAGTATTCAATGCACGGGCAGTAGATTCATATTGCTATTATTAATGAAAGAAAGTGATTTACTGTTTATGAAATATACCAAACTTTTGCATCAAGCAGAAACTCTGGTCCGTTGTTGAGTTGCTAAATCCCATTTTTTATTAGTTTAACTTACACTCTCCTCATTTGACTTAAATAAAGCATGCTTGGTGTGATTGTTTTCAGTTTAGAAAATGAAATCTGCAAACCAAAGTCAGGCTAAGGCAGTTTGGCCTTTGGTAAGGCATTCTTCTCTTCTAGATATAGATTGAATAGTAGGGTGGATTAGGATCCTTATCTGTGGTAGGGTAAACAGCCAAGAACAACTCTATATTCAAAACCAACCTGAAAAGAGATGGGTTCCATCTGGCTATTTTGCTTTTGACTCATCCTGCTACAGGTTATGTGGTACCTCTAATTAGCCTGACATGGAGCCTGACAAGATTCCTGCAAATGAACTCTGAGAATTCTTCACGTTATTATTATTATTACTAATAATTGCTGCTGCTATTACCACCACCACCACCACCACCACCACCACCGCCACCGCCACCGCCACCACCACCACCACCACCACCACCGCCACCACCACCACCGCCGCCACCACCACCACCACCACCACCACCACCACCACCACCACCACCACCACCACCACCAGCAGATTATTTATTACCACTAATAACAATAGTAACTAGCTTTAACATGAAAATATCAGTTTTCCTATTTCAATATTCTTGCTCAATCATTAAATGAAGAATTTAACATGAAAATTACAGTTTTCCTAGTTCAATATCCTTGCTTAATCATTAACTTAAGAATTTTTCATTGAGAAAATGAAAGAAGGGAAAAAAAGTTCTTATCTGTTGATTCAGTGAAATGGAAAAAGTTGTTTCAATTTTTTTTTCATTTGTCCACCTTTAAATTCTTAAAGTAACAACCAGCATTTGTATTAATGATTGCTACTGTAATATTTTGTGAAAGGAGAATTTCTACAGATTTTTATTGTTGCAGAATAGAATCATTAACTTAAAAAATAAAGATTTGTCAGAAAATTTAAATAGGGAAACTGAAATTTTCATTGGTTAAAACTAGTATTAAATTATTTCCAGTAATTATTTGAATTTACTTGACAGACATAAAATACTACTTCCTTTCTTTCATAATAATTGATACATTAGCATACTTATTCTCTTTTGATTATTGGCAAAATTTATTAAAGGGTGTGTTTTTTATCTTCAAGACCACTTTGTTTTAGGGTTCAGTCAGTTAAGTGCCATATGTGAAACATGCTTGGGCGATCATGTCTCGAAAGAGACATGACTGACTGGGCAGAAGATTATCCCGCAGTAAGTTGCCATTGCTTTCTGCGGTAGACTGGTTGCCAGCCAAAGCTATAGAACCCAATTTGTCCTGTTATTTAACCCATAACTGGAAGGAAGAGACAGATTAATACCTTTCCTAAGGGTATTTGCGCATAAGTGAATGCAATGAGTTCAACTGGAATTCGAACTTGGCTCCCCAATTTCTCGTTCCGAGCTGATATCCACTGCACCACAACGCACATCCTTATTTTAGGATTTTTAGGGTTACTGCTTTTAAAAAGCAGTATTTTTTTTTTTTTTAAATAACATGAGATGTTTTAAATTGAACTGTTTGAAGCTACTGTAAATTGCATTGTACAAGTTGGATTTTCAAGCCTAAAAAACTTTTTGGATCATGGTTTTGGGTTACTGGTAGCCTACCATATGTTTTGTGCAGTGGGGTCAATGTATGCAGTAAGTATAAGCCTAACTCCACTGCTAAGAAGGTCGGTTTTCTCTGTAGGGCCAGGAAGTTTTCCCTGTTTGAAACCATCCTGCACATATATAAATCTACTATCCGCTCTTGCATTGAATACTGCTGCCATATCTGGTCGGGTACCTCTGCTATCCACCTGGGTATCCTTGACAAAATCCAACAGGGAATCTGTAATGTGATCGATCCCAACCTAACAGCTCAGATACAGTCACTTTCTCACCGGCACAATGTGGCTTCTTTGTGTCTTTTCTATAAGTACTTCCATGGCTTCTGCTCCAATGAACTTAGCTCACTGGTTCCCCCTATATATGAATTTGCTTGAGCCACAAGATTAGCAACTAGGTCTCACCCCTTTTTTCATGTGAAACCAATAAAATGTAAATACAAATTCTATCCCAGCAGCTTCTTTTCTTGCACTTCCCGCCTGTGGAATTCCCTTCCATTTACTTGCTTCTCCAACAGCTATAATCTCCAGGAGTTTAAGTGTAAAGTCAATAGTCATCTCCTATCTTGCTAACTTGCATCTTCTCTCTCATGCTCCTTTCTCTGTCCACTCTACTCTCAGTATCTTAACCCTTCTCTTACCCACTTCCTGACACACCCTGTAACCTGTCACTCTTTCTCATAACTTTCCTCAATCCCCTTGTAGACTGCCTTGCTTGGGGCAATATGATTACGGAAAAAAAAAACTCAGAATTTTGAGCTAAAAATCTTGCGGTTGACTTGTACACTGCAATTTATGCTAAGTAAAAATTGAAATTTTAAAAAATTTATTAAAGGTTGTGCTTATCTATCTTCAAAGCCACTTTGTTTTAGGGTTAAACTTTTTAGTAGCATTTTTTAAAATAACATGCGATCTCTTAAATTGTTTGGAGTTAAGCATAAATTTTGGAACTTGCTCTGGTTTCTATAATTATATTAGATAATATAAACCCTGTGTAGAAATTTAAGAACATGTAAGGCAATAATCTCTAAATGAAAAAAAAAAACCTGGAAATCTTGGGTCACAATTTGTGTTAAAATATTCTGAAAATGGAAAATTAATTCAAGGAACAATAAGTGAATCTAGAGTACATCATGTCAAAAGAAAGAATTAAGTGTAAATTGTTTAAATGTTTCTCAAAATTAATGTTTCAAAGCGCTGAATTAATTATTTTATTTTCATTGAGTTTATCTTTTATAAAATACAACTATTTTGCATCCAATTTCACTCTCGAAGTGCAACAACTATTATGGGATAGCATAGTTAAGTTCTTATAAAATTTGATACTTATTTTTGTTTTATTTTTAGGTGACTTAATACCTCGCCACAAAGAAATTTTCAGTAACAACAGTTTCTTCCGAGGATCTTGCATTCCAGAAGCAGAACAGGAGGTGATAAATACAAATTCTAGTTTCTTACAAATTTCTGCTATTATAAATACAAAATAAAATAATAAGCTAAAACTTGAAGGAATTTAATCTATTACCTGTAATAATTGCCACAAGAAATACATAGGAGAAACCTCAAGGAATTTAAATAAATGATTATCTGAACACAAAAAGAGATCTTTTACAAAACAACACATTAAATTCATTAAGTGATCATCATGAGACTCACCACAATTTTTATTTTAAAAATGCTACTGTAATTAAAAGAAAAAACAATTTACTAAGATGAAAATGTATAGAAAGCGCTTTAATCGCTAGATCATCCACTGTAAATTTGTGTCAAGGTTCTTACATTTCACAATTCTTGGCAGATCTTCTATTATCACAATGTGGAATAATAAAAAAAAAAAGTTATGGAAACAAAAAAAAAAAAAAAAAGTCTAAATGAAATTGGCTAAATTATTTACCCAAAATAAATATTAAATTTAAAAGAAAAAAAAAGTTAAATTCTCAGCATCCCCCTCATTCCTGCACCATATGTATAGCCACATCAATGTAAACATAAATTTAGTTTTATGATGTCTGTCCGAAGGGAAAAATGCATCACAGGAAATCTTTTTCTACTTTAAAAAAATATGGAAAAATGGGGTAATAATTTTTTATAGATTGACATTTGTCAGAACTGAAAAATGTTGACATTTTTTAAATGAGGGCTCCTGTTCATAATATCAATACAGTGTAAAATTGATCCCCGACTTTTGACAATGTTACTAGACTTAGCTGCTTTTCATTTCGTTTTTTTGACATTATTTTGTAACAAAAAGATTTCAAATAGCTACTCCTCAAAAAATGACAAATCATTTTTAACAAATTTTTTCAAAACAAATAATTATCTTTCAATGTTTGTGAATGTGCTTTTTAAAAAGAAAAAAAAATTAACAATTCAGTGAAATAAAATGCATATATCAATGATGGTAAGCAGTTTCGAACTTGACATTTGTAAACAAAACATAAGTACAACTCTGTACAAAGTCAAAGATCAATCTTTCACTGTATTGATGTTATTAATAGGACCAACATCTTTTAAATTGATTAAAAAAAATCAATATTTTTTTTATTCTGACAAAAATTGATTTGAGGAAGATTTAACGAATGCTAATCTACAAAAATTATTCCCTGAAAAAAAAATTCCCTATTTTTTAAAATTTTTTAAAATAAGTGGACCAATCAATTTAAGTATTGCCTAAATTAATTTCTCATATTTTGTAGTCTATAAGGAACTTCACCCAATCTATTTTGACAGGGAATATTTAAAAATTGTAGATGGTAAGTTGAATATTACTGGAATTGGATTTGTGTTTGGTATTTGGCCAGAGCTCAAAACAATTTTCTTTCTATGTATTTATTGCAAATTTATGAAATATTAATTTTTTAAAGAGTGGGTTTTATATACCATTAAATATGGTGAATGCTTAAAATTACAATCTTTAGCAATTGAAGAAACTTTGAAAGAAATGTATGAAAAATATAATAATTTATCGTTACAAATTACTGAAAAGAATTTTTTTATTTTATTTCAATTTTAGAGATATTTTTGGTTTTTACTTGAAGTCTAAAGAAACTTTTGACTATGACTATATGAACTGTCTTGTACATTTCAGGAAACTTTAGAAGAAAAAATTCCTCTTATCAGTTCACAAGCACTTAGTTTTTTAAAGGTAGGTACTTTTCTGTCTTAGTATCTTGATTTTTATTTTGCTCTTTTATTATTAATTGTTTCACCCCAAGCAATACAACAAAGCCACTAAGATGCAGTGGTTTACTGAGTGTGAAAGAATATAAGAAAAACATTATTAAGGAGTGACAACAATTAGAAAACAGAAGATAATGATTGACATTGATCCCCCAAAAAATTTAAATGCAATGTCAATCATTATCTTCTGTTTTCAAATTTCTGTTCTGTTATTGTTGTTCAAGTTTGATCCCCCAAAAAATTTAAATGCAAACTTGAACAACAATAACAGAACAGAAATTAGAAAACAGAAGATAATGATTGACATTGCATTTAAATTTTTAGGGGGTCAAACTTGACTGGAAAGCAATAAGCTGGAAGAGAGTTCCACAAATGAGAAGTGTGACAAAAAAAAACTGTTACCATAGAAATCACGGTTACATCTCATTATGTCAGCTATAAAATGATAAGATTTTGCCATCAGTCTAGTACTGCACTTAAATTCATAAGAGTCTGTGTACCATAGAGGAAAGGTCATCAGAACAGTTATCATGAAAGTATTCTTAGGGAAGGTTACATTTAGCCAATTCAGCTGTAAATTGACGAGCCCTTGCTACCATTCTAGTACTACACTTAAATTCATAAAGTCTATGTAACATAGAGGAAAGGTCATCAGAACAATTATCATGAAAGTATTCTTAGGGAAGGTTACATCTAGCCAATTCAATTGTAAATTGATGGGCCCTTGTCACTGATCTTGTACTACACTTAAATTCATAAAGTCTAGTTACCATACAGGAAAGTTCATCAGAACAATTATCATGAAAGTAGTTTTGGGAATGCTTACATTTAGTCAATTCAACTGTAAACTGATAAGCCCTTGCCACCAATCTAGTTCTACACATAAATTCATAAGGTCTAGGTACCATAGAGGAAAATTCATCAGAATAATTATCATTAAAGTATTTACATTATGACAGTGGGAAAGTAACTAAAGGAGAAATGCCAGGTCAGAACCAATAATATTGCAGATTCTTCTTTGGATTTTATCAGAAATCTTTTAATATATAGCAGGAGCACTAAGTGGTAGCAATATTCAAAGTATGAATGAATGGTAGACTTGTAAATATGTAAGATAGATTTGGTTGAAAAAATTGTCTAGCATGACATAGAGAACAGATTTTCCTAGTAGCAGACATAGCAATCGATTCAATATAATCATTCCATACATATCCTTGTTAGCTGAAAATGTTAGCCCAAGAAGGCCCAACGAGACATTCTCATGCAAATTACCATTAACCATGCTGATGAAAAGCAGAAAAGTTTCTCGAATTGAACAGTATAGAAAAAATATGCTTATAATGCAAGTAACAATAGAATGCTTATTATTGGCTAGACTCATCTTTGGAAACATTGTGAAAGTAAAATCAAAAGCCAAGAAATCTAATATTAACAATAAAATAAAAAGGTAATGCGACTTATCAATGTTATTAATAATCTACCATGAAAAATCTTTTATGTGCTGGGTTTCTTCAGGATAGCGTTGATCATGGTTCTCTTTGACTTCCTATCCTTTGTAAGCACTAAGCTGCATTTGATTCCTTCCTTGTTCATATTCTGCTCTCCATTGTTAGAGTGTTAGGCATGTTACTGTTTTGCTCTTGGCTTCAGTATGTCTTGTGAGTATTAAATTCTCCAAGCCCTCTTTCTTCATCGTTATCAAAATTTCATGCATCTCTTTCTGATTCTAACTATAAGTATCTGTTTGGTTTTCATTTTCTCTAAAACTTCCTCATTGCTCATATGATCTGTTCATGGTGTCCTAAGCATCTTTCTGTAGAACCAAATCTGTTGTTTCAAATTTCCTCTTCATCAGTGAGGAAATTAATCAGCATTCACTGCCATATTGGCAGATCGATATTCCATAACAATTGAGCAACTCTTACAGTTGTGCCCAATGATAGTTTTCCTATCTCTTAATATTTTGCTTAGTTTTTTTTTTTTTCATTTCAATGTGTCTTGTGATTTCTGTGTCAACATAAAGATTATGAGGGGCATTCTAGAAATTTTGTTAGTTATAACTATCATAGATTATTGTAATTTTAGTATTTCGTTACTGTACATCTAATAAGCTGATTTGCTAACTTTGAACACAGCCTACTAAACACTACTTGCCACAGTTGAGTTGTTTGCAGAATGCAGTTGAGGCATGAAGAAAATTTAGAAGCTCAGTATATTGTGTTAAACTGGGAAAAAAGGTTAACAAAACTGAAATATTCCAGACTGCTTAAAGTTTAACTTGTATGAGCCAAGCATCTGTTTTTTGTTTATTTTTTGCTGGTACAAGAGGTTCAAGAACAGTAAAAAGGAGAGGGAAGATAGAAATTAGAACATCAGAGTTGGTTGAGAAAATTAGCAATATTCTGGATGAAGATTGCAAGGCATTTTACTGCCACTGTTTTGCAGGGGGTTACATAGGAGGAAAGTTATGAGAAAGAGTGACAGGTCATAGGGGGTGTCAGGAAGTGGGTAAGAGAAGGATTAGAATACTGATGAGAGTGAAGTGGACGGAGAAGGGAACATGAGAGAGGATACAGGTTAGTGAAATAGGTGATGACTATTGACTTTACATTTAAATTCTTGGAGATTGTAGCTGTCAGGGAAGCAAGTAAATAGAAGGGAATTCCACAGGTGAGAGGTGTGAGAAAAGAAACTATTGGAGTAGAATTTGCATTTATAATTTATTGGTTTCACTGTAAAAGGGTGGGATCTGGTTGCTAATCTTGTGGCTCGAGTAAATTTATATATAGGGGGCACCAGTGAGCTAAGTTCATAGAAGCAGAAGTTTATAGTTGATGTAACAATTGTGTACAGAATTATTCATGAAAATTTGTGCAATGTTTGATCCTAGCAGGATAATGTGGTTGATAGGCATCAAACATGTCTTACAGTCCAGGCCTTTCATACCTGTGACCTTTTGGTTGTTGTCTAAACTAAAGTAAAACCTTAGAGGCAGTAATTTTGAAGACGTTGAGAAAATGGGGAAAAGGGGTCCTGGACACTTTCACTCTGAATGACTTCCATGAGACCTTCACAAATTCCCTGAAGTGTTATGTGGGCATTGAGTTTTTTTATTTTTTTGAACTTAGTAAATGTCTCTCCTGAAAACTTCTGGACTGCACTGTGTACAAAGTGTAAAATAAAATTAGTTTAGTTCAGAATCCTTTGCCGAAATTTAATTTTCCTCAAATTGCTGTTATAGAAATTTGTCACAAAATTTAGTTAAAAATTTGTGAAAATTTCCTTATTTAAAAAAAAAATTAAGTAACTTGATTTAAGTCATTATTTGCTAGTAAAGTCCATTAAAAACTAAAGCTTAAAAAAGAAAACCTATTTTTATTTTTCTGATGTTCATTTTTTCCTGTAAAATCCTTTCAAATAAATATTACCAAATATGAACTTAATAGTATCTTTTTGCTTTAATGGGAAAAAATTTAAGGTTTAATGTTTTAAAAAAAACCCAAAAACTTCTGAATGTAAACAAAGCTAGAAGCATTTGTTACTTTAGACATTTTATAGAAATTCTAGTATAAAACATTTTTATTTTAGGGTTGTCTTGCAATGGATCCAGTTCAACGCTTGACTTGTGCTGAACTTTTGGAGCATCCTTACATGGACTACAGTCGCGATATCTTTGAACGGGGAGCAGATGCAGAACAAAAACGAAAAGAGATTGGTGAGAAACGCTTACAGAAGAATGGACCTCGAAATAAATTAGCACCAGTAGGTAGAAAAGAACATTAAATTTCTGAGCCGCTTCTTATGGTGGTTAAGATTTGGTTTAATCAACTAATGTATTTTTGTAGGAAAATATATTATTCTTGTGCTTTGAATGAATATAACCTGTATTTGTAGAAACTTTTTAAGGATAGGTTTTGATCGACAAATTTCAACTGTTTCTTTCTGACCCTAGACAAAAGTGTTCTTTTTATTCCCATTCTCCTGAAATTTTGTGTAAAATTCACCAAGCTCTTTCTTCATCATGTTGCAGAAATTTCAACCGTTTCTTTCCAATTCTAAATACAAGTATTCTTTTTATTTTTATTCATGTTAAAACTTCCTCATTGCTCACTTGTTCTATCCATGGTATTCTCAGCATCCTTCTGTAGAACCAGATCTCTGTGAGGAAACTATCTAGCATTCACTGCTATGTAGGAGGATTGATATTACATAACAATTGAACACTAAAAACTTAAGACTACTGCAAAAACTCCAACCATTAACTGTACCCACAAGTTACTATCTTCAGTAAGAGAAAAAAAATATCCAAGTGAACAGACAGTGCATAAGCTGGGCGGCAAAAATCTAAGCTGACCAAGCATAGAAATGAACACAAGAACCAGTAATACGGAGTGCTAGAGGAAAACAATAACAAACATTAAGATTGTAATATGAACTCTGGAAAAAAAAAGTCCTTACTGAGTTAATACATTAGGTTTATAAATCCAAAATATTCATATGCTGATGTACTCAAAAACATGGCCCAGTGGATAAAAGTGTTGGCTGGATCCAGTGACTTTATCCAAAATGTTGTGAGTTCATTAACTGGCTACAGGTGAACAAAATGGCAAGTGGTGTGATTTCTATTGTTCTCTCATGAGGGGTAGAAATTCCAATCACTTGAGTGTGCAATGGCCAAAATGTTGTGACCCAAAATTTCAGTCACCTGAAGAAGGTCAGAGGTTGAGAACAGTCTGAACAATATAAATAATTACATCTCATCTCAAAAATATAGATGAATAAAGTACACATACATTTAAAGACACAAAAAATTCAATCTTAAATGAGAATTGACATCCAGATTGAATTAAGACTCAATCATGAATAAAAATTTGTTTTATATATTTATTGTAAACTAGCAGTATAGCCTGGTGTTGCTCGGGTGTAATGAAAGCTTTAAAACTAATCCATGGTCCTGGAGCTCAGACTCTTTGGACGTTGGCACAAAAGACTAAAAAGCAGTAGTTGTTTCCAGTTAAAGCGAAACCGTAGACTGAAAGAAAAATGAATGGATGTAAGTCAAATTTTGATTTCCTGGTATAGGTTTTTTTTTCGTCGTAAACTGAATTTTGAAGGCTAAATAAGTCCTCTGAGTAAATGGTATCATGGCTGAGACTAAGAATTACAATTATACCTACTTAGAGCCAAACCCAAAGCAAAAACTAAAATAAAAGGGTTGAAAAAATACAGACATACAGGCAGATAAACAGACACACACACAAACATCTTGCCTTTTATACATATATATGTATTATCGATTTTCTGCACTATTGTAAGAACTGCAACCTTAAAACTTCTGAATATCTTTTGTTATGTCTTTGTCTATGAGTGTATCAAATTTGATTAAAATCAGACCACTCCTTCTATAACCCGATTTTTTCGATTATCGATATTTATCGGGGGTACCTTGACACAAGACCTAGCTAAGGACACTCGCAGATGCTTATAGTACAACTGTGTAAATTTTCAAGAAAATTGGTTCAGCCGTTTCGAAGTCTATAGGTAACGGGGACACACAAAGTTCCATTTATAAATAAGTTTAGATTGAACCCACATTCCATTCTTGCTTTAAATTTTGATTTTTATCAAAAATGAAACATTTCTGGAATAACTGGTCATATTCCTATTCATAGCAAATTTAAATATACTACTTAACATTTTTGAAAATTTTTCTGTTTTATCTACAGGTATTTACACATTGTCCTCAACTTAATGTTCGGATTCGTATTGTATGTTTTTTTTCAGGTGATATGCATTGGAATTTCAAAATAAGCCCTTTATTTCATCCACCCGAGTAGATTGTTCTAGATATCTGTTTCAGCTGTAGCCAGGTATTGAACTCACAACTCATTGGCTCAAGTCACTGGAACTAACCAACGCTTATATCCACTGGGCCATGTGTCTTTGAGGAAATCAGTATATAAAATTTTGGGACTTAATGTCAGTGTGTGTGTTTTTTTTTAACCAGAGCTCATATTACAATCTATCATTATTGCTGTTTTTCTCTAGTTTTCATATTATATTGCATTGTAATCTAGCATTTGAATTTTCTTATTTTTCAGTGAGGTTTTCTGTCTAATATTTCAACCTCATCCTATAGGGGGCAGTGATCTCGCTTTTCTCTCTCCATATATGTTCAGCCATGCCTGATTTTTTATTTCCTCCTTTTGTTATGACTGCAGAAACATTGTAAAGTCATATCTTAAGTGAGTGGTCTGTTTTTTATATTTCTTCTACAGCTGCATGTGATAATGTACACGCAATTCTTAATCATGCTTACTTACTTAGTAGAGGTGTCTGTGAAGTGTCGAACAACATTTCAATGTCATCCTGATGATATATAGACTACAGACCTTTTGTATTTTTTCCAATAATCTCTCCATATAGAAAACAGCCTCAGTCCATCTACTCTGAATGTTGTTATTCTCTTGTACCCTTCAACCCAGTTTGTTGGATCTACTGTACTGACCATTCTTGTTATGTCTCTGGGTCATTACTTAGGACTTTTTCCTGATATTGTAGGCTGCGGACAATTCCTTTCTTTGTCAAAGTTGAGGTAATTTCTGGTGAATGTTGGCTTGTGATATATCAAGACCATGAGCCCATGATTTGTTTGAGATATTAGCACATCCCGGAATACTAGTTGTTGTTGTTGTTTTCTCTCACCATTATGAACAATATTGATCTTATTGAGTTCACATGGTTCAGTAGTAGCCAGAGTATGAAGGTGTCATCTATGTATCTAAGCCAGGGAATTAGTTTTAGTGATGTTGATTCTAATGCCATTTCCTCAAAGCAATGTTAGCTATTGCTAAATTTTCAGCTTGCCAATATACACTACCGGCCATAATTATTAGGCCACCCCAGTGTTTTAAAAAAAAAAATGATGTTATAGTAAATCGTCTAAAGACACCGGGAAGTAGAAACCGTGGTTGCGTAAAAACACGTTTACAAATGAAATATATATATTGATTTTCTAAGCGCCGCTTAGATATGACCCAAAGCCGAAAATATGGGGCATCCAGTGAGGATCGAACTCACTATTTAGCTGCAATAGGTTCTAGCGAAACAAGCTTGCTAAACATTACACCACGTCGGGTTCCCAAATATATATAAGTCGCCCAAGGGTTTAAGAAAAACGATGTATCTCATACTATTTTTTTTAGTATTTATTGCCAAGTGAATAATTGTAAATGAAAATAGAATGGTTCTTTTGTTAATACTGCACAATAACATGTGCATCAAATCTAAATCAATCTATTTTCATTTAGAATTATCCACTTGACAATAAGTACTAAAAATCATTTCTTTAAAAAAAAACTCGTGTTGCCTAATAATTATAGCCAATAGTGTATGTCTGGTCCCATTCAGAAATGTCTTGTCAGCGGAATTACACGTTTGGCCAAAGACATATATTCCGTGATCAAGACAGCACATACACTACCGGACATAATTATTAGGCCACCCCAGTGTTTTAAAAAATGATGTATTTCATACCATTTTTTAGTATTTATTGCCAAGTGAATAATTGTAAATGAAAACAGAATGGTTCTTTTCTTAATACTGCACAATAACATGTTCATCAAATGAATTTATAAATATTTAATAATTACTTATATTGCAGTTTCATCAATGAAAGAATGAAAAAAAATTTACAGTGATTCTGACGAGTTCATCTTTGCTTCCTTGCCTTGTAAAATTTTGCAAAGTATTAATAACAAAAGAACCATTCTATTTTCATTTAGAATTATCCACTTGGCAATAAATACTAAAAATAGTATGAAATATATCATTTTCTTTTAAAAAAAAAATGCTGAGGTGGCCTAATAATTATGGCCAGTAGAGTATGTCTGGTCCCATTCAGAAATGTCTTGTTTGTTTACCGAAAATCAGCATCTCCATCAGGTTATCTATTAGCATACTGGTATGTTCTCCACGGGATGAGCCTGAGGCCACTCTGTCCCTACCACTAATGATTTGTCCATGGGTACACCTTAGTGAACAAATTCACCACATCCAAGCTCAGAAGCTTGAGAGGAATAGTGTCCTTGTGAATTTTGACGAGACCATATAATGTGAGGTAGCTTGCTGTAACGTTGTACCAACTGCCTATATGTCATGTGAGGCAAGCAGTCCTTGTTCATGATTAAGATCTGTGACAGTTTTCTTTGTTTTTATTGTTGGGGTCTTTCTTTACTTGACTATAGCTGCCATTTATAATGTTCTTTTAGTTTTTCTGTATATTCCATTTTGTCCATCACTACAGTCGCACTGCCTTAGTCAGCTGGGAAATGACTGAAACTGAGATATCCAGAAGAGGCATGGCACATGGAACTAGAACAATCTATCCCAGTGAATGAAATATAGGGTTCGGTTTGAAATTCAGAAGTATACCAGAAGAAGGCTGGAGTGTAAAACAACCGAAATGTCATGAATCTGTCTAAATCAAAACTTATTTATGAATGGAACTTTGTGTGTTTGTGTCTCTATGTGTCCGTTACCTATAGACTACGAAACGGCTGAACCGATTTTCTTGAAAATTTACACAGTTGTACTATAAGTGTCTGTGAGTGCTCTTAGCTAGGTTTTGTGTTGAGGTACCCCTGATAAATATCGATAATTGAAAAAATCGGGTTATAGACGGGGTGGTCCGATTTTAATCAAATTTGATACAAAGACATAAGAAACGATATTCAGAAGTTTCAAGGTTGCAGTTCTTACAATAGTGCAGAAAATCAATAATATATGCCAGGTCTGATCAACATAAGTTTTTCAGCCCTTTTATTTTAGTTTTTGCTTCGGGTTTGGCTCTAAGTAGGTATAATTGTAGTCCTTAGTCTCGGCCATGATACCATTTACTCAGAGGACTTATTTAGCCTTCAAAATTCAGTTTACGACGAAAAAAACTTATTTGATATCAATACCAGGAAATCAAATTTGTCTATGGTTTTGCTTTAACTGGAAATGACTATTGCTTTTTAGTCTTTCATGCCAACGTCCAAAGTGTCTGCGCTCCAGGAACATGGATTAGCTTTAAAGCTTACATTACATCCAACCAACGCCAGGCTATACTGCTAGCATATATATATATATATACTAGGTGCGATTGGTAAATTGTCGCAATTATTTTATTATTTCAAATATTCTTTAGTCTGAGCTCCAGGACCATGGATTAGTTTTAAAGCTTTCATTACACCCGAGCAATGCCGGGCTATACTGCTAGTGCAAATATAAAAGTGGACATTGAGGTCAACGCAGGTGAATAACAAAGAAAAAATATACATGAAAGTAACTGAAGGGAACATTGAAACTACACACTTTACCAACAGAAAATATGTGGTGAACAGCATAATGCTTTTTAAACATAATGAGAAATTAAAAACCAAATCACACCAAAAATATCACGGAAATTAGCGTAAACTTACAACTGTAAACTCTACCTGAAGGAAAAAATAGCTCTAATTACTTTCCTAGACTACTAAACAAACTACTAAAATGATCAGTCTTCTTCTATATGTCATGTTCCTTCAGGCCGTAGGTGATCATGGCCCTCCACGTCTCCCTATCCCAGGTGGCTCTTAGCACGCTTTCTCCTGTTACCCAACTCAAACCTGCACTGCCATCCACCTGCTCAGGTTTTTCAAATATGTTATCCGCTGCTATCCCCTGTCTCTCTTTCCCTCTATCTGACCTGTGAGTATCAGATTCCCTAAGCCCTCCTTCCTCATTTGCATGTCCCAAGAACCTCAGCTGTCTTTTCCCGATGCCCAGTATTAATTTCCTTTTCATTTCCATCCTTTCTAAAACCTCGTCTTTGCTCACATGCTTGGTCCATGATATTCACAGCATCCTTCTGTAGAACCACATTTCAGTTGCTTCAAGTTTTTCCTTAATCAGATCAGATGATATTGTCTAGCATTCACTGCCATATTGAAGAACCGGCATCACATAGCAGTCCAGTACTCTCTTCTTTGTTTCTAGTAAAATTTTCCTGTCTCTTAATACTCTGCTCAGCTTCTAGAATGCTTCCTTGGCCATACCAATCCGCCTTCAGATCTCAGTGCCGCACTTTCTGTCTTCCATTAGAACACTTCCCAAGTACTTAAATACTTCCCAAGTACTTAAATTTTTGAACTTGCTTGATTTTAGTATCCCCAACCTGTAATTGGCATTTTGGGCTCCTCTGTTTGCTGTTGAACATATATTCAATAAATTTTCAATAAATTTATTTGTAGTTCTTTCTTTCGATATTCTTCATCTACCTTTTTTAGGTCTTGTAGTTTTCTTTCTGTGTCGGTTATCAGTACTGTATCATCTGCATATCTTATGTTGTTCAGATTGTGACTGCCAATGACAAATCTTGGAATAATCTTGCTGTACAAGTTGAATAGATCCGGTGAAAACAAGTTAAATAGATCCTTGTCTTATGCCCTTTTCTATCTTTGTATATCTGCTGAATTTGTTTCCTGTCCATATGCAGTTGTTTCCTGTTAGTCGAGGTTCTTGGTTACTCTGATGTCTTTACCAAATATGTCGAGGTTGCTGTGCATTTCAGTCAATTCTTAGGGGTGTACTTTGTCAAACACCTTGGCATAGTATACAAAACACGGGTGAATGTCCTTTTTTTTCATTTGTATCGCCCTTTCTGACAGCATCCTAAGCATAAATATTGCATTCTTGTTCCAGTGTCCTTGACAAAACTGCACTGTTCTTGTCTCATCTCCGGCCTGATTCTGTTTTTCGCTCTATTCATCAGGATTCAGAAAATGAGTTTCGTTATGTGGCTCATCAAACTGATTTGGTAAAGTGTGCATTCAATTGCACCTGGCTTCTTAGGCAGAGCTATGAAAATTGATCTGCTTAGGTCATCTGATATTACACCACTGTTGTAGATTTCATTTATTTTCTCTATGCCGAAATCTTTTAAGGCTGTCAGTATCTCCATTACAATATAATATATTCCATCTCTTCCCCATCTAGCTATGAGTCAAATAACAGGACAGATTGGGTTCTATAGCCTTGGTCGGCAACCAGTCTACCGCAGAAAGCAATGGCAACCTACTGCGGGATAATCTTCTGCCCAGTCAGTCATGTCTCTTTCGAGACATGATCACCCAAGCGTTTATCACGTATGGTACTTAACTGACTGAAGGTCTGCCAAGTACAGAAATTAAATAGGTTAAAAGATCCATCACCCCACCCCCTGTGAAGAGAGTTGTCAACATTAGCTAAGTGCCTCTGTCAGTGCTGTACAAGGATCTCAACTTATAATGCTTAGACATCATTTTTTTTTTTTAAATCGTTTCACCTCAAGGCAGGCAGTATTGCCACTGATGTGCAGGGGGCTACATAAGAGAGTAAAAGGCAGGGAGAGAGTGAAGAGAAAAGACCAGTTATGGGGGTGTCAGAGAAAGGGCAAGAAAAGGATGGGAACACAGGTATGAAGACAGTTGTGAAGTTAGTAAGAAAGGAAAAGAACAAGATACATGGGGTGATTTAGAAAGGATGAGGCAAGAACTAGAGTCAAGTGGATAACAGATGGGAATTGACATTGCATTTAAATTCCTGGAGGGTGTAGCTCTCAGGAAAGCAAGTATACAGAAGGGAGCTCCACAAGCAGGAAGTGTGAGAAAAGAAGCTGCTGGAGAAGAATTGTCAGCTGCATTTGGTAGGTTTAACTGTAAAAGGGTGGGACCTTGTTGCCAGTCTGGTCACTTGAATAAATTCTTGTGGAGGGGTACCAGTGACCTAAGTTTGTTGGAACAGAAAATATTTGTAGAAGAGACAGAGGGAAGCCACATTCCACCTACGAGAAAGTGGCTGGAGTTGAGCGGCCAGGTCTGGACCGATCACATTACAGATTCTCCTTTGGAGCCTGTCGAGAACCCTGAGATGAACATTGCCCATACCGAGAAAATAGTCTTGAACATCTTTCAGACTCAGACAGATGAGCTAAGATGGAAAATGAGACAAACATTGGAGAAAATCAAGCCACCCAGACCAAATGTCATGAAAGAGGAGGAGCTGGCAATCAGGATGTGGTAGCGATAGCAAAGTAAAGAAAGACTCTGTCAAAAACAGAACAACAGCTGTTGCAGATCCTAATCATGAACAAAGATCACTTCCAGCCTAAGACATACAGGCAGTTGTTTCAATGTTACAGTAAGCTACTGCACACGTCTGGTTTACTTGATGTGATTTAATCTCCAAGAGTGATCCGAATTCTAGACTTTAATGTAACATTTGGTCCTGGGCATGACAGTAAACTGCATCTAGCAACAAGACCTCTGATTGGGAGGTTGTGAGGAGCATGGAACCACCTCTTAATTCCAGGTTCATCCTGACTTGGAGTGGTAGCGCCTGTTAGGGTCCCAGCTATGGGTAAATAGTTAATTCCCAAACTTGGGATCAAAACACTATGAATGTATAAAAATACACTTTTATAGAAGTATATACAGAATAATATACTTTTATAGAAAAATATACATTTTAGAGAAAAAAATTATTACCATAATACATTCATGAAAGAAAAAATTATCAGCAAAACATTTTTGAATACAAAACTAAAAGACATTTTCGGTTTTCTAAAATAAAAAAGAATAAAACAAAAATTTTTCATTAAAATTTGACTAAATCAACCTGCTTACTATAACCGAACATGAAAGAATTACCTTAAAACCCCACCTTTTTGGCATTAAATAAAACCCACAGAGGTGTTGATATGCCATGAAACAAAACTCAAACTAATGTAACATTCATTTTCTTTTCAGTTTCCCTTTGGAAACCTGCCCTCCATTTTGACAATACAACCTACTTCCCCAGGACCAACCAAGTCAACGTATCAAATAAAAGCCAAGAGCAAATTTGATCACCTACCAAACATTTGATGCCAACACGCTCAGGTTCCAGCCCTGGAAATGCCAACTTTTAAAAAAAATTTTCTTTTCACACCACTGACAATCTTCTTTACATGATCGTAAACATCACAGACCTCTCATTTTTTATCAGATCTCTACATAAATTTTCATTTATCACTTATAAAAATTGACTGTTAAAGAAGATTCAAATAATCAAGGCAGATTTGCACTTTAATATTTTTAAACATTTTTACATCCAATAAATCAAAAAAGTATTTGGTAAACTTGGACCATCGTGCCCTTAAAAAACAGTGTCGAAAGGACAGTTTTTCCCTTGACACTGCTCTTATTTTTAACTACCTTCACTCCTTGGCAATGTTTGTTTTAAAAAGCATATAAAACATATGAAAGTAAATTTATACATTTTCTTTGTTCTTGAAAAAATGGTTGGCAAAACACTAGATTGATTCAAACTTTATGAAATGGTAAATAATAAGGATTTTCTTACTATTTCAATAATTTAGAAAAATCATTATGAATAAAAAATTGTTTTTTATTTATTTCTTTATAAATTGTAATAAATATTGCATTAGCTTTAATACAATGGTATTATTTTTAGAATGTTATACATAGAAAATTGTTCTTGTAAATAAACACTAATAGTGATTAATAGTTTTGTTTAGGTTTTATTACAATTCTAATCATTGCCTTATAAAACAAACATTGCTGAGGATGAAAGGTAGTTAAAATATTAGTGGTGTCAAGGGAAAAACTCACTTTCACAATCTTTTTTTTTTTTTTGTAGGCACAAAGGTCCAAGTTTGTCAAATTTTAATATTTGCGGATATATGTATTATAAATTAGAATTTTAAATTGTTTTTTTTTCTTTTAACTCCATATTTCTATCATAGTTAAATCATTGAAAATTTCAATGTCTGAAAAAAACAACTTACCTTTCATAAAATGTTCAAAATATAATATTAAGCCTAAAAGGATATACAAATATTAAATGTGAATGTGTGAAAATACTTACACCGTGAAGTCATCTTCATAGACATTTGAAATATATACAGGGTGCGATGGATAAATTGTCGCCATTTTATATTTTCAATCTTGTGCATGTGCATTGTTTTTTATTTTGTCAACTGAACAGTATAGTAGGGTCAGGTGGGCACCATCTGTGAGAAAAGAAAGACCATGGCACAATACACTTTGCCACAAATTTGGAAATGGCATGCTGTACTGCTTGACATTTGCACCAGAAGCTCCAATACAAACATTTCAGAATGTCTTGGAATCAATATGAGGACAGTAGCATAGAGAATTTGGAAAGAGTTGGCTGAGTCTAATGGTGAGTACAAAGACATTTAGAGTTGATCACTAGTAATGGTGACACTGTGCCTCTGTTCACAAACTCAACACAGAGTGCCTTGAGAAGGTAGTGCTGTACTGGGTCAAGAGGTTGGCTGCTGGAAAACGTTATGTCTGACAACAGGACTCTACCTCAGGCCATACAAGCAAGAGAACCCAGTCATGACTGTCAAACAATTTCTTGAACCACATCACCCCTTACATCTGGCCACCTAACTTCACAGACTGCAACCCCCCCCCCGCTCTTGATTATCATGTGTAGGGGGAGCAGTTGAGTGAGTAACCAACAAAATTTCTTGTAACACCAAAGAGATGGACAGACTAAAGGCAAGGATAATGGCAACATTCACCAACTTAAGTAAGGAGACTGTCCAGAAAAATTGTACGAGATTTTGAAGTTGTCTGGAGGCTGTGGCTGATGCCAATGGCGATTTTATTGACTAAATTTACTTTATTATTTCAAAATATTTTTGTGTAATTTTGGTAAATATATCTGTTAAAATGAGATGTCAGCGTAATTTACTTTATTATTTCAAAATATTTTTGTGTAATTTTGGTAAATATATCTGTTAAAATGAGATGTCAGCGTAATTTGCATTTTCGTGTATTTTAGATAATTTATGCATCGCATCCTGTAAATGCAAAATATAAAGATGTATTTGTCAATATTTCTAAATTAAAAAAAAAAGAAAATCTTTTAACGTTCTTTTTCTGCTTGATTTAAAATTTGGGCCATTTTTCCTGAAATTTTACAATAATATTTGGTACATTTTTACTTAAGTAGTTTTTTTTTTCTTGTTAATTTTGTTCATTTATTTAAAGCTTACGGCCATATCACGTTGAATACACCGGTTCTCGCTCGATCACTGAAGTTAAGTAATATTGAGCCTGGTCAGTACTTAGATGGGTGACCGGTTTGAAATACCAGGTGCTGTAAGCGTTTAGTGACGAATAGGCGTTGTGGTGCAGTGGATATTGGCTTGGAAAGAGAAATCAGTGAGCTGAGTTCGAATTCCAGTGGAATACCCGTATTCACTTAAGCACTGGTACCCTTGGGAAAAGTATTAATCTGTCCCTTCCCTCCAGTTATGGGTTAAATAACAAGGTAGGACTCTGGGACCCTGCCCTTAAAAACAAATCCCAATGAATCTTGATACTCGAAAAAGAAAAAGTATTAATAGACACAAAACTTATATAAAAAAACAACAATAAATTGTTGAAAGAAAAAGGTATTACCAGGAATAAATAAATAAAATTTAGTTGGCAATAAATGACCTGCCAAGGTTGATATGCTATAAAATAAAACAACCAACCAACAATCATTAATTTAAAAATCTTTTTTTTTGACAAGGTTTTCTAAAATGTTGAATTTTTTGTATAGTCCTACTTTGGCTACGGTATTAATCTTTAACATCAAAGAATCTATTTTTCATTCATAAAGCCAAATTAGAAAGCTAGAAGCTAGAAGAAAGCTTCACAAGAAAGAAAAAGAATATTACCATAGAACTTACAGTTGCATATAAGAATTCCAGCTAAAAAATGATGCACTTAAATTCACAAAGATATGAAAGAGGAAACCTCATCAGAACAATCACCATGAAAATATTTATAGAAAAGGCAAAGGGAAGCTATATTATGGCTTAAATTCATAAAGTCTAGGTACCAAAGAGGAAAGCTTATCAGAACAATTACCATGAAAATATTTATAGAAAAGGTAAAAGGAAGCTATATTATGGCTTAAATTCATAAAGTCTAGGTACCAAAGAGGAAAGCTCATCAGAACAATTACCATGAAAATATTTATAGAAAAGTTAAAGGGAAGCTATATTATGGCTTAAATTCATAGATCTGGGTACCAAGGAAAGCTCATCAGAACAATTACCATGAAAATATTTATAGAAAAGGCAAAGGGAAGCTATATTATGGCTTAAATTCATAAAGTCTAGGTACCAAGAGGAAAGCTTATCAGAACAATTACCATGAAAATATTTATAGAAAAGGTAAAGGAAGCTATATTATGGCTTAAATTCATAAATCTAGGTACCAAAGAGGAAAGCTCATCAGACAGTACCATGAAAATATTTATAGAAAAGTTAAAGGGAAGCTATATTTATGGCTTAAATTCATAAAGTCTAGGTACCAAAGAGAAAGCTCATCAGAACAATTACCATGAAAATATTTATAGAAAAGGCAAAGGAAGCTATATTATGGCTTAAATTCATAAAGTCTAGTACCAAAGAGGAAAGCTTATCAGAACAATTACCATGAAAATATTTATAGAAAAGGTAAAAGGAAGCTATATTTGTGTAAGCTTCATTCATAAAGTCTAGGTACCAAGAAAGCTCATCAGAACAATTACTGTAAATATTTATAGAAAAGTTAAAGGGAAGCTATATTATGGCTTAAATTCATAAAGTCTAGGTACCAAAAGAGGAAAGCTCATCAAATTAATTACTGTAGAAAATATTTATAGAAAAGGTAAAAAGGCTATATTATGAAAACCCAAGTGTAAAGTCTGGGTACCAAGAGAAAGCTCATCAGAACAATTACCATGAAAATATTTATAGAAAGAGCAAAAGGAAGCAATATTATGGCTTAAATTCATAAAATCTAGGTACCAAGGGAAAGCTCATCAGAACAATTACCATGAAAATATTTATAGAAAAGGCTAAAGGAAGCTATATTATGGCTTAAATTCATAAAATCTAGGTACCAAAGAGGAAAGCTCATCAGAACAATTACCATGAAAATATTTATAGAAAGGTAAAAGGAAGCTATGTTATGGCTTAAATTCATAAAATCTAGGTACCAAAGAGGAAAGCTCATCAGAACAATTACCATGAAAATATTTATAGAAAAGGTAAAGGAAAGCAATATTATGGCTTAAATTCATAAAATCTGGTACCAAAGAGGAAAGCTCATCAGAACAATTACCATGAAAATATTTATAGAAAAGGTAAAAGAGCTATGTTTATGGCTTAAATTCATAAAGTCTAGGTACCAAAGAGGAAAGCTCATCAGAACAATTACCATGAAAATGTTATAGAAAAGGTAAAAGGAAGCTATGTGCCATGGCTTAAATTCATAAAATCTAGGGTACCATAGAGGAAAGCTTATCAGAACAATTACCATGAAAATATTTATAGAAAAGTTAAAGGGAAGCTATATTATGGCTTAAATTCATAGATCTAGGTACCAAAGAAGGAAAGCTCATCCAGAACAATTACCATGAAAATATTTATAGAAAAGGTAAAAGGAAGCTATATTATGGCTTAAATTCATAAAATCTAGGTACCAAGAGAGAAACTCATCAGAACAATTACCATGAAAATATTTATAGAAAAGGTAAAGGCTATATTATGGCTTAAATTCTTGAAGTCTAGGTACGAAGGAAAGCTCATCAGAACAATTACCATGAAAATATTTATAGAAAGGTAAGGGAAGCTATGTTATGGCTTAAATTCATAAAAGTCTAGGTACCAAAAAAGAGGAAAGCTCATCAGAACCAATTACCATGAAAATATTTATAGAAAGGTAAAGAGCTATATTGTAGTAAATTCTGTAAAGTCTACAATTACCAAGAGGCACAAATGAACAATTACATGAAAATGTTTATAGAAAAGGTAAAAGGAAGCAATATTATGGCTTGATTGTAAAAATCTGAGTATAAGAGGAAAGCTCATCAGAACAATTACCATGAAAATATTTATAGAAAAGGTAAAGAGCTGCCATGGCTTAAATTCATAAAGTCTAGGTACCAAAGAGGAAAGCTCATCAGAACAATTGCCATGAAAATATTTATAGAAAAGGTAAAGGAAGCTATATTATGGCTTAAATTCATGAAGTCTAGGTACCAAAAGAGGAAAGCTCATCAGAACAATTACCATGAAAATATTTGTCAAGAAAAGGAATCAAAGAAGCTATATTATGGCTTCAGAAATTCATAAAATCCAGTGCTAAAGAGGAAAGCTCATCAGAACAATTACCATGAAAATATTTATAGAAAAGGTAAAGGAAGCAATATTATGGCTTAAAAATTCATAAAATCTAGGTACCAAAGAGGAAAGCTCATCAGAACAATTACCATGAAAATATTTATAGAAAGGTAAAAGGAAGCTATGTTATGGCTTAAATTCATAAAGTCTAGGTACCAAAGAGAAAGCTTATCAAGTTAATTATAGAAAATATTTATAGAAAGGTAAAAGAAAGGAAGCTATATTGTGGCTTAAATTCATAAAGTCTAGGTACCAAAGAGGAAAGCTCATCAGAACAATTACCATGAAAATATTTATAGAAAAGGTAAAGGCTATATTATAGCTTAAATTCATAAAATCTGGGTACCAAGAGGAAAGCTCATCAGAACAATTACCATGAAAATATTTATAGAAAAGGTAAAAGGCTATATTATGGCTTAAATTCATAAGAATCTTGGTACCAAAGAGGAAAGCTCATCAGAACAATTACCATGAAAATATTTATAGAAAAGGTAAAAGGAAGCTATGATATGGCTTAATTCATAAAATCTAGGTAGAAATATCAGAACAATTACCATAGAAAATATTTATAGAAAAAGATAGGAGAAACTGTAATATGGCTTAAATTCAGGTACCAAAATAAAAAATAAAATCAACAAAAGTAAAATGATAATCTTTAACAAATACACAAAATGAAAAAACAAATTTATCAAGACAAACAAAAAAAGCAAAACCCATGATGGAGGAGGGAAACTTCGTATACTTCACGACAGGAATCTCCTCGATGTCTTTGCAGATCCACTTGTCGTTCTGCCTGTTGCTCGTTTGTTTCTGGATAAAATTCTTTTCATCAGAGAAGAACCTCAGCATTCTTTCAAAAGGGCCTGAGAGTCACTGCCCATACACATTCCAGCAGGATTCCACTCCTGCACACAAGGCCAAGATGACCCAGGCATGGCTGCTCAACAATGTTCCTCACCTCTTATCGTTGGACTTGTGGCCTTCCTCTTCACCTGACTGCAACCCCTTGTCTATTTCTTCAGGGGGCATGATCGGGGCCAAGATCAACAAGCACGCCCACAACATGGTTGGCTATCTGAAAGCTGCCATCGTGGAGGCGTTTGCCAGAATGGATAGACATGGTCGTCAAAGCATGTGACTCATTTCGCATTCGTCTTGAGATGGTCGTTGCCGTCGGCGGTGGTTACATTGTAAAATGATGTAGTAACTAACTATTGCTAAATCAACTGCTGGATTTCTGAAGATACAACTTTTGTTTTTATTGCCTATTTCGTTTTCTTTTTGGCAAGTGTTGGATTTTGCTGCAACATCTTGTATAAGTTTATGATTTTATATATATTCTGTTATGTGTTTGTCGTCATTCGTCAAGACAATTGTTGTTTCCAGGTGTAGAAGTGATAGTATATAACATAATCCTTACGAATTCAATGATGAAGTAATCCTGACAAATTCAATGATAAAGTAATCATTACTAATTCTAGAATTTATAAACCTAAATAGAAAAATAAAGCAACAGTTATTAATTCAGTTATATCAATGAAATGACAACTAATAAAGAAGTACTTATGATATTTGTTAATATTTGTTAAAGAGCAAAAAATAAAAGCGGGAAAAATTTAATTTTCCTATCAAAGATAAAAAAACAAACTTGCCTGTTGTATGGATCCCATCAACTGTAATTTTGTCTTATTCAAGTCACATGCTGAAAAGATCAAAGTGAATAATACATAATTTGTAAACGTTTATAGTTCATTGTAGAAACTTTCAAGACAATTCTTTGCAGCAGTTGAAACAAAAAAAATTGATGAAACTACCTATGCAAGTGTTGATTAATTTGTGTCTGTAGAGGGACTTCTTTGCTTTTTTGTTGCTCTGATTTTTTGGATGGTGCTAATGAGAGTTGAGGCAGTGGATAGATTTGGAGTGTGAGCAGGAGTAGACTTGACTTTACTGGAGATTTGCTGATCATTTTTTTTAAAAGTTCATTTTTTTTTTCAAAGAGAATGGAATTTTCTATTCAAAATGGAAAATAAAATCAATAAAAGTAAAATGATAATCTTTAACAAATACACAAAATGAAAAACAAATTTAACAAGACAGACAAAAAAATACAAACAAAAGACTGATGCAAGCTAGTTTAACAAGTTTTGACATGAAAACTTAAGTTAACTTAAAAATATATGCATTTATCTATACTTCTGATATAAGGGTAACTTTTTTCGCTATTTATATTGTTCTGGCTAATGTCTCATCTTTACGATGTTTCAGCGATTGTATGCTGTAGCCTTCTTCAGATGCTAGAAATTTTGAATTGAACCCTTTATTATGATCACTAGAGTATATTATTCTCATTCCATGTGTGATACTACTTCTGATAACCATATAGTTATTTCGCTTTAACTTATATCCACTGGGCCCAGGGGATATAGATGTTAGTTAGTTTCAGTGACTTGACCCAAAGAGTTTTGAGTTCAATACCAGGCTACAGCAGTGGTGAACAAATAACTTAGAGAATTGAGTTAAAGGGAGATAACTTCATAGCATTATATCACTACACAAAACTTTTCATGTTTCAGAACAATATGCGCTGTGGTGCAGTGGGTATCGACTCGAAACGAGTGATCGGCATATTGAGTTCGAATTCCAGTTGAATTCCTTGCATTCACTTATGCACAAATACCCTTGGGAAAGGTATTAATCTGTCTCTTCCCTCCAGTTATGGGTTAAATAATAGGACAGATTGGGTTCTATAGCCTTGGTCGGCAACCAGTCTACCGCAGAAAGCAATGGCAACCTACTGCGGGATAATCTTCTGCCCAGTCAATCATGTTTCTTTCGAGACATGATCGCCCAAAGCGTGTATCACGTATGGCACTTAACTGACTGACTGTTCTTCTTCAAGTGATATGTTAAAAAAAGTTCAAATGATTTATTTTGAAAACATAAGATAAATTCATGGTTATTTAGAAAATTAGGGAGTGGTCATTGTGGTGCATTGGATATCAGCTTGTAACAAGAAAATGAGGAGTCAAGTTTGAATTCCAATCGAATTCATTGCATTCACTTATGCGCAAATACCCTTGGGAAAGGTATTAATCCGTATATTCCTTCCAGTTATGGGTTAAATAACAAGACAGATTGGGTTCTATAGCCTTGGTCGGCAACCAGTCTACCGCAGAAAGTAATGGCAACCTACTGTGGGTTAATCTTCTGCCCAGTCAGTCATGTCTCTTTCGAGGCATGATCGCCCAAGCGTGTATCACAGTATGGCACTTAACTGACTGAGTTGGAGAATATGTTTTTAGGTGTGTCAATATTGTTCAATCAAAATTGAGAATTATGTAGCTATAGAGATTGATGATCTGGGTCGTAAAAGGAAGCAGGATGGCCTGGTGTCTAGACATGTCACTTTTTAATTTTGTCTGGATAAGATAAGCAGTGAAACTATGGATCATTTAAATGAGTAGACAATTTTTTAACAGCAGGTTGGATTTTAGATTTTTTAAATTATATTTTGTAGTACGTCATGAGTAAAGGGGCTGGAATGTTTAGGTTAGAATTAGTATTAAGTAATTATGGTATACTAAGAAAACTAAATAAGTATTGTGTGAGCCATTTAGTTTAATCTGCCTGATATTTCACTTCCTTATAATATATACTAGCAGTATAGCCCGGCGTTGCTCGGGTGTAATGAAAGCTTTAAAACTAATCCATGGTACTGGAGATCAGACTCTTTGGACGTTGGCACAAAAGACTAAAATGCAATAGTTGTTTCCAGTTAAAGGGAAACCATAGACTGAAAGAAAAATGAATGGTTGTAAGTCAAATTTTGATTTCCTGCTATCGATATCAAATAAGTTTTTTTGTCGTAAACTGAATTTTGAAGGCTAAATAAGTCCTCTGAGTAAATGGTATCATGGCTGAGACTAAGAACTACAATTATACCTACTTAGAGCCAAATCCGAAGCAAAAACTAAAATAAATGGACTGAAAAAAATACAGACATTTTCGATTTTCTGCACTATTGTAAGAACTGCAACCTTGAAACTTCTGGATATTGTTTCTTATGTCTTTGTCTATGAGTGTATCAAATTTGATTAAAATCGGACCACTCGTTCTATAAACCGATTTTTTCGATTATCAATTTTCGATTTGAGAATGTGACTGTATCTGTATTAAAGATTCTCTGTTGGATTTAGTCACAGTCCCCTAGCTGGATAGCAGGAGCACCTGACCAGATATGGCAGCAGTACTCAATGTACAGGTCGATGGTAAGAGACGGATGACTGTGGCCATAAAGTAAAGGATCAGTTTGTATATTGATTGTAATGTAAAATTGAACCCCTTCTTTATATCTACATTCTAATAGTATAGAATTTTTTTTTATAATCATATTGCCCCAAGCTAAGTTCATCGGAGCAGAAACCATGAAAGTATTTGTAGAAGTGACACAGGGAAGCCACATTGCGCCGGTGAGAAAGTGACTGTATCTGAGCTGCCAAGTCGGATCGATCACATTGCAGATTCACCGTTGGATTTTTTCAAGGACACCTAGGTGGATAGCAAGGGCACTTGACCAGATATGGCAGCAATATTCAGACATATATATGAGTTAAATATATCGATATTAAATCCGATTTTGTACTTCTTCTTAACCGGATGTGCGTTGTGGTACAGTGGATATCGGCTTGGAACGAGAAGCCGGGGAGCCGAGTTCGAATTCCAGTTGAATCCATTGTATTAACTTATGCACAAATACCCTTGGGAAAGGTATTAATCCGTCTCTTAATTCCAGTTATGTGTTAATAGCAGGACAGATTGGCTTCTATATCCTTGGTCGACAACCAGTCTACCGCAGAAAGCAATGGCAACCTACTGCGGGATAATCTTCTGCCCAGTCAGTCATGTCTCTTTCGAGATATGATCGCCCAAGTGTGTGTATCACGTATGGCACTTAACTGACTGACTGACAACTTCTTAAGTTAAAGGGGCTGGAATGTTTAGGTTAGAATTAGAATTTAAAAAATTATGTTATAATTAGGTATAATGTAGATAAGAAAACTAAATAAGTATTGTGTGGGCCATTTATTTTAGTAAATAATTTTTAAGTTATATTGGATCATAAGCTATAAATGAAACATTGCAATTAATTAAATTTTAAAGAAATATTTTTTTTAATTTGTTTTTATACTACTTTATGAGCAAAGTGGCTGGAATGTTTAGGTTAGAATTTGAATTAAATAATTATAGTATACTAAGGTATATTGTAATTAAAAACAAACTAGCAGTATAGCCCGGTGTTGCTCGGGTGTACTGAAAGCTTTAAAACTAATCCATGCTCTTGGAGCTCAGACTCTGCCTAAAGAATATTTGTGTGAAGTTTGGTGAGAATCAGTTAAAAATTGTGGATTTGTATAAAGGACATACAAACAGATAAACAGACACACACACAAACATCTTGCCTTTTATATATATATATATTATTGATTTTCTGCACTATTGTAAGAACTGCAACCTTGAAACTTCTGAATATCGTTTTTTTATGTCGTTGCCTATGAGTGTATCAAATTTGATTAAAATCAGACCACTCCTTCTATAACCCGATTTTTTTGATTTTCGATATTTATCGGGGGGTACCTCGACACAAAACCTAGCTAAGAACACTCGCAGACGCTTATAGTACAACTGTGTAAATTTTCAAGAAAATCGGTTCAGTCGTTTCGGAGTCTATAGGTAACGGATACACACACACACAAAGGTCCATTTATAAATAAGTTTAGATTTAGATTAGATAAGAATTGTGTGGGTCATTTATTTTAGTAAAATAATTTTTAATTTATATTTGAGCATAAGTCATAATGAAACATTATAATGAATGAAATTTTAAAAAAATGTTTGATCTTTTAAAACAGTCAATTCATCTCTACAGTTCAGTAGTTATTTCTTTTTAGGGAACCTTAAAATTTGCAGCTCTTCACTTAGGCACAGAGAGCAGATATCATAGAATGACTGACAGTTTCTAGTTTTTTTCCAGAATTTTCCATTTTACTTTGGGAGTTTTGATAGTCTTCTTTAACTTTCACAAATACGCAGAAAGGGATGTTTGGTTTTGGTAAGTGTTGTTTATGAAGGAAGTTAAGTGCATATACCAACACTGTTTAAAAGTGTTCTTAGTAAATCCAATGTAAACTTTTTAATTGTTGGGTTTTCATTTGATACACAATAGAATTTGTTAGACACCTGTTTTCCAGTTGGCAATTGTTAAGATTATGACAATTATATAAGTTTGTATTATTGTTACTTTATTAGTTGGATTTGACTTTGGGTGGATGTATAATGGCTATTCCTTAGGATTTATCTATGGTTGATAAATATCATTTACTAAGTCTAGTGTTACATTGAGGAAGTTTACTATTTTTAGGTTTAGACTTTCAAATTCTTTATGGATTAGTTTTCTTATTTTATCGGTTTTAAAATGTGTGGAAATTTTTACTATTATATATATATATATATATTAATGTATTTTTTGATGCAACATATTTTTATTAATTCAAACATTATATTTAGTGGTTACCTGTATTTAAGTTGAAGCTCTAATTATTTTAAACAGTATTACTGGTTTGCATAGATGAGAAAACTTAAGAAAAAGTTTTTATTATGTTTTCTTGACTACACAGGCCAGTAAACAAAAAAATAGTTTAAATGGAGTGTCTACTCAAATATGGCTATCTACAGAGATTTGAGGGCAAATTGGCATGGTAAAAAGCATTCCAGAAGTTGAGTAAAGTATTAAGAAACAGGACCATTTCGCTAGAAACAAAGAAGAGAGTACTGGATTGCTATGTGATGTCAGTTCTTCAATATGGCAGTGCGTTGTGGTGCAGTGGATGTCGGCTCGGAAAGAGAAATCGGTGAGCCGAGTTCGAATTCCAGTTGAATGCCCTGCAGTCACTTGCGCACTGGTACCCTTGGGAAAGGTATTAATCCGTCCTTTCCCTCCAGTTATGGGTTAAATAACAGGGTAGGACTTGGGACCCTGCCCTTAAACAAATCCCAATGAGACTTGCTCCGTCAGGGAGGAAGCCCGCTCAACCCGACTAGGGTGAATGCGGCATACATACATACATACAATATGGCAGTGAATGTTGGACAATATCATCAAAGATGAAGGAAAAACTTGAAGCACCTGAAATGTGGTTCTACAGGAGGAGGATGCGGATATCATGAACCGAGAATGTGAGCAATGATGAGGTTTTGGAAAGGATGGAAACGAAAAAGAAATTAATACTGAGCACCAGGAAGAGACAGCTCAAGTTCCTGGGACATGCAATGAGGAAAGAGGGCTTGGAAAACCTGATACTAACAGGTTAGATAGAGGGAAAAAGAGACAGGGGAAAACAGTGGATAACATATTTGAAGGACCTAATCAGGTGGATGATAGAATGAGAGTTGCATGGTGTAACAGGAGAAGGTGTGCTAAGAGCCACCAGGGATAGGAAGACGTGGAAAGCCATGATCGCCTACATCCTGAAAGGACAAGGCATATAGAAGAAAACTAAAACCAACATTTGAAGCAAAATTTAGATAAGTGACAAATTTCTCCACATTATTTCTTATATATATATATATATATATATATATATATATTTTTTTTTTTTTTTTAATCATCTCACCCCAAGCAAGGCATTCCACTGCCACTATTGCGCATGGGGCTACATAGGGGAAGGTAAAGAGAAGGTAATACAATTATAATTAAATTTGTTTTTTATTTAAAATTAATTTAATTTACATTGTGACATGGAAATTTCTGTTTTGAGATTCTACCTCATCATCAGGCAATGTTGACTCATTGCTGTGAAAATGATTTACGTTTGAATTTATAAAACAACTAGCAGTATAGCCCGGCGTTGCTCGGGTGTAATGAAAGCTTTAAAACTAATCCATGGTCCTGGAGCTCAGACTCAGCCTAAAGAATATTTATGTGAAGCTTGGTGAGAATCGGATAAAAATTGCGAATTTGTATAAAAGACATACAGACAGATAAACAGACACACGCACAAAGATCTTGCCTTTTATATATATATATATATATATATATATATATATAAATAATCGATTTTTGTCTCTGTGTGTGTCCATTACCTATAGACTCTGAAACAGCTGAACCGATTTTCTTGAAAATTTACACAGTTGTACTATAAGCGTCTGCTAGTGTTCTTAGCTAGGTTTTGTGTCGAGGTACCCCTGACAAATACCAATAATCGAAAAAATCGGGTTATAGAAGGAGTGGTCCGATTTTAATCAAATTTGACACACTTATAGACAAAGACATAAGAAACAATATTCAGAAGTTTCAAGGTTGCAGTTCTTACACTAGTGCAGAAAATTTGATATCGATACTAGGAAATCAAAATTTGACTTACATCCATTCATTTTTCTTTCAGTCTACGGTTTCACTTTAACTGGAAACAACTATTGCTTCGTCTGAGCTCCAGGACCATGGATTAGTTTTAAAGCTTTCATTACACCTGAGCAATGCCAGGCTATACTGCTTGTACATATATATAAATTAATGTGGAGAATCTCACTTAGCTGAGATGAGTTATTCCAACTTTGAAGTTTCATGAAGGCATTATTTTGATGTCTTCCCTATTCAGGGATTTTTGTTTCTTTTGAAAAAAAAAAAAAAAACAAGCAGGAGAAAAAAATAAAAAGTCCTGAAAAGTGAAGATTTTATTATGATTTTTAATAATAATGCCTTCAAGAAACTTCAAAATCGGCATAACTTTGCTGAGCTAAATGACAAACTTCTCCACATTAATTGTATTAATGCTCTATCTTAGACACTAAAGCTGCCTGCCAAAAAGACCTTGCTCCCAGTAAACTACTTAAAAAAAAAAAAAAAATTAACACCAAGCATGATCACAACTATATATATATATATATATATTACAGAAAAGTGAAAGAACACGTAGATTAAAAACCCACTGTTCAAGCATTTACTTTTATAAAGAGTGCTCGATACAGAGTAGAGCTTAATATTGAGTAGAGCTTAATATTTTGTTATTACAATGGTTTTGTGTAGTGATATTATGCTTTTATAGCATAATATTACTACACAAAAATTTTCAAGTTTCATAACAAAACTGTTCCTCTTCAGGTGATATGTAAAAATAAATGGTCGAAACAATTTATTTTTGAAAATATAAGATGAATTTCTGGTTATTTAGAAAATTAGTGAGTGGTAGTTGGAGGAAATGCATTTAGGTGATTGAAAAGTATTCAATTAAGATTTAGAATTATGTAACCATGGAGATTTTAAAATTTGGGTTATGGAGACGGGCAGGATGGCTTAGATCTAGACATGACACATTTTAATTTTGTCTGGGTAAAATACAAGACCGAATCAAGAGACATTGTTTCTTATGATCTTTGTCAACTGAAGGTTTTACAATTTACTGACATCAACTTTAAAAAAATGCTAAAAAGAAGCTTTTCAAATTAATAAACATGGATCAAAATTAATTTTTTAAGTGCTTAAATCGGAAAATTTATTTTGTATAATTCAAACACCACTTGAAAAAGAATAAAAATTGATGATCTTTATTTCAAAATTATATGAAATGAAGTTCAGAATATTAAAAAAATGAGTCACTTTTTAAGTGTTTATCCTTTTAATCTTTTTCTTTTTTAAATGAAACAATCCAAGGTTTGAATTTTTGAAGGCAATCTATTTCAATTCTTTTCATTGTTTTAAACCAATTTAAAAACAAGATTTTTTTTTATCAGGTCTTAAATATTTTCAAACTTTTCAGCTTCTAATATAAAAGTGCCAAAAATCAGTAAATTAAAAATTAGTAAACAACAATGGGGCAGAGGTTACACTTTGTTCTTTAGTAAAAAGCTTTTATGGTTCTCAGGAATGTGATGTTGACCTAGTAAATAACAGGTTAAATTTGGATAATTAGGGAAAAGCTTTTATAATTTTGAGGCATGAGAAGTTGGTCATATAAATAAGCTTTTATGGTTTTGAGGAGTGGGAAGTTGGCTAAATAAACAAAATGGGGCAGAGGTTAGACTTGCTGAAGAGATTTTATGGTTTTTAGGCACAGGAAGTTGGCCAAGTAAACAACAATAGGGCAGTAGTTCCTTGGTAAAAAAGCTCTTATGGTTTTGAGGAACCAGAAGCTGGCTAAATAGACAACTATGGCATAGAGGTTAGACTGGGTTTCTTGGGGAAAACCTTTTATGATTTTGAGGAATAAGAATTTGTACAAGTAAACAAGACTGAGCACCCATAAGTCAGAAGTAGAATCCTTGACTGATGTCAATTCAGTTGGGTTTCAATCCTGGCTAGAAGCAATCTGATGTCTAATTGTACTGATGAGCTGTGATACAGCAAAACAGACCTGTTGTGATGTGTATTGTGGTACAGTGGATATCGACTCAGAACGACAAATTGGGGAGTTGAGTTCAAATTTCAGTTTAATTCTTTGCATTCACTTACACACAAATACCCTTGGGAAATATATTAATTAGTTATGGGTTAAATAACAAGATAAACTGAGTTCTGTAGCCTTGGCTGGCAACCAGTCTACCACAGAAAGCAATGGCAACCTACTGCGAGATAATCTTCTGCCCAGTCAGTCATGTCTCTTTCAAGACATGATCGTCCAAGCGTGTATCACGTATGGCACTTAACTGACTAACTGAATAGTTGGAAACATGATTAAGGCTTCTACTGGGCATAAAATGGGGGATCAATTTTATATTGTTATGAAGTAATAAACTGATCCCCACTAATTACTACTTAATAATATAGTACATATCTTCTCCATCTAGCCATGAGTCAAATAAGACAGATTGGGTTCTATAGCCTTGGTTGGCAACCAGTCTACCACAGAAAGCAATGGCAACCTACTGCTGGATAATCTTCTGCCCAGTCAGTCATGTCTCTTTCGAGACATGATCACTCAAAGTGTGTATCACCTATGGCACTTAATTGAGCAGAGGTTAGAATGGTGTTCTTTTTGAAGATCTTTTATCATTTGAAGAATGGGAAACTGGCCAAATAAATAACAATGGAGCAAATGTTAGACTGTGTTAGGGAAAAGCTTTTAAGAATTTGAAATTGGCTAAGCAAACAACGATGGGCCAGAGTTTTATCTGGGTATCTTGGTGAAAAGCTTTTTTTAGTTTTGAGGAATGTCAAGTTGTCCAAATAAACAATAATGAGGCACAGGTTAGACTGTGTACCTTGGTGAAAAGCTTTCTTGATTTTCAGGCATGGAAGTTGGCCAAGTAAGCAACTATGGTGCCAACGGTTAGACTGGGTTCTTTGCTGAAAAGTTTTTTATCTTTTTGAGGAATGGGAAGTTGGCCAAGTAAATAGAAAATCAAGTAATCTTCAGAACAAACTCCTGGATGAGTAATTTCTGAAAGCCAGTGTGCCAATGATGAGAAATATATGCTGATAAGTATTCATATTTTGGATAAGAATAATCCTAAGAGGGGGGGGGGTTTAAAAAATTCTATACCAAGTGTTTTAAGAAGAGCTTATGATAAACATTTCTACAGAAAATCTAACTATCATGTAGTGATGATACCTCAAAAGATTTGAGAATGTGGAAATAATAAACTTTAAATACTTCAAATGCCTCGGTGTATGGTTCAATTAGAAAAAATTTAGTATAGGAGATCAGGAAATTGAAAATGGAATACACTGCACCTGGGCTAGTTTTGTCCAACTGTAAAATACAGTAAGCCAAAACATTTTTTTTAAGAATGTTGATATCTACCTAGTCAGTCATGTCTCTTTTGAGACATGATCGCCCAAAGCGTGTATGGCACTTAACTGACTTATATCTATGTGAGTTGTGGTGCAGTGGGTATCGGTTCAGAATGAGAAATCGGGGAGCCGAGTTCGAATTCCAGTTGAATTCCTTGCATTCGCTTACATGCAAATACCCTTGGGAAAGGTATTAATCCATCTCTTCCCTCCAGTTATGGGTTAAATAACAGGACAGACTGGGTTCTATATCTTTGGCTGGGAACCAGTCTACCGCAGAAAGTAATGGCAACCTACTGTGAGATAATCTTCTGCGCAGTTAGTCATGTCTCTTTCAAGACGTGATCGCCCAAGCGCGTATCATGTATGGCACTTAACTGACTGATATGTATCACAGCCTGCCTGTCGGTCTGTCTATTTAAGCCCGTTAACATCTACCACAACCTGTTTATATCTATCTACATAAATATCTATGATATCTATAAATTTAGTATAGGCAATAAAGAAATTAAATATAGGATAAGTCACACTGAGGGTGGTTTTGTCCAACACCGCTACAAAACCAAAATATTAACTGAAATCATATTAAATAACCTATAAAATCTAGACTTTCACGTGGAAATACTGACCTGACACATTTTTGTGTCAAGTAGGGACCAAAATCATCTCCTAGTTGCGTCTCTGTCCTCGAAGACAAAGTACTTCAATTGTAGCTCTGTTTATGAGGGCAGGGTTTTTTTTTTTTTTAATCATATCACCCCGAGCAAGGCAGTAACGCCACTGATGTGCAGGGGGCTACGTAATAGTGAAAAGATTGGAAAAGAGAAAGCCGGAAACCACATCCTAAACAGGGAAAAAGGGATGAGCCTCTTAACCTGTTCAATAGACGTGGGTGGAGTGTGAACCGGGCGATAGATCTATCTACTCCAATTGAAAAAAAAAAAAACAAAGTGAGAAGATTGCTTCTGAGAAAAAAAATACACTGTGTAGATGCCCAGTCCTAGGGAACAGTGTCCCACGGCCGTGCCACTGGGACCAGCTCAACCGGTGGTTGAGGGGACTGGGGAATTTTTGTTTCTTTGCCCATTCGTACGTGGTCAGGTCCCCACCTTAAAAAAGACCTTGTGTAACATCTCGCTCCAGTGGGGGGAGTAGGGTAAATATCCATACATATACAATCATTTTCTCAGGTCAATGATTAAAAATGGCTTCAAGAGAATCAGTTCTCTAAGTCTTGAACAAAAAAAATATTTCTTCAGACCCTATAGACCAGTGATAAAGAATAACAAAGAAATTAACCAAATAACAGAAATCATATCATTTAAACACTTTCAGCAATAGCTACAATGGATGGTACATGTAACGAGAAGGGAAAATAATTATATAATCAAGATGTTAATTTTCCACGCTACTTTAAGCAAAAGATTAGAAAGGAAACTCCCATCAATATGAGAAAAAGTGATAATAGTAAACTTGAGAAACCTGTTTTTGTGAAAAACTACTTTAACTCTTTGTTGCATATTGCAATATGCAACAACAGTTAGAGAATGGTTACGACTGCAACCAGTATGCCACCGTGGTTAGAGAATGGTTACGACTGCAACCAGTATGCCACAGCGGTTAGAGAATGGTTACGACTGCAACCAGTATGCCACAGCGGTTAGAGAATGGTTACGACTGCAACCAGTATGCCACAGCGGTTAGAGAATGGTTACGACTGCAACCAGTATGCCACCGCGGTTAGAGAATGGTTACGACTGCAACCAGTATGCCACCGCGGTTAGAGAATGGTTACGACTGCAACCAGTATGCCACCGCGGTTAGAGAATGGTTACGACTGCAACCAGTATGCCACCGCGGTTAGAGAATGGTTACGACTGCAACCAGTATGCCACCGCGGTTAGAGAATGGTTACGACTGCAACCAGTATGCCACCGCGGTTAGAGAATGGTTACGACTGCAACCAGTATGCCACAGCGGTTAGAGAATGGTTACGACTGCAACCAGTATGCCACAGCGGTTAGAGAATGGTTACGACTGCAACCAGTATGCCACAGCGGTTAGAGAATGGTTACGACTGCAACCAGTATGCCACAACGGTTAGAGAATGGTTACGACTGCAACCAGTATGCCACAGCGGTTAGAGAATGGTTACGACTGCAACCAGTATGCCACAGCGGTTAGAGAATGGTTACGACTGCAACCAGTATGCCACAGCGGTTAGAGAATGGTTACGACTGCAACCAGTATGCCACCGCGGTTAGAGAATGGTTACGACTGCAACCAGTATGCCACAGCGGTTAGAGAATGGTTACGACTGCAACCAGTATGCCACCGCGGTTAGAGAATGGTTACGACTGCAACCAGTATGCCACAGCGGTTAGAGAATGGTTACGACTGCAACCAGTATGCCACAGCGGTTAGAGAATGGTTACGACTGCAACCAGTATGCCACAGCGGTTAGAGAATGGTTACGACTGCAACCAATATGCAACAAAGGGTTAATCATTTTAAGCTGACAATAGCACTAATTATTCAATCAAAGAACACGGAATGATTCCTTCTAAGAAAATAGCTAATTTTACTATTACCATAATAAAAAATAAATAACTAATATAAAATACAATGTGATATTTATATATTATTTTATATTTATTTCATGCTTATGAGACTTACCATGTTGAAACACCAGTTCTTGTACGGTCACCAATGTCAAGCCTAGTCAGTACCTAGAGGAATGACCCACTGGTGAATATCAGGTATTTAATCTTGGATGTTCTGGTGGTGTAATTAATAATGGTTCAGAATTGGAAAATGGAGAGTTGAATTCCAATTAGGTTCATTATATTCACTTACCTGTAAATACCCTTGGGAAAGGTATAAATCCACCTCTTCTCACTCCAGCTATGAGTTCATTAGCAGGACTTTTATCAGTAAGTCATTATCTCCAAACATTCTTACAATATAAAAGTATTTTCTGACATGAAATAATCAGCAAAAGGTTGATAAGCTGTGAAAAAACAAAAACAAATCAGTCAATCAATCATGCTCATGATCAGCTGCTGTTATTTCAGACATTCTGTTGCTTATGAAAACAGAGACTTAATCCCACTTACTCTGACAATGATGTTCGGAAACATTTTTTTTTTCTTGTGCTTGCTTTCTTTGGATTTTCATGTAATATAATTGAAGAGTTGAAAAGTTGAATTGGCTTGGAGAATAAAACAACATGCAACAATAAAGATACTTGTACAGAAAATAGAAAGCATATGAAATTTGGCTATGTAGAAATGTCTTCCATCTAAATAATCCCATTAGCTATCTAATAAAATCCCATTAGCTATCTAATAAAATGAAAAAAAAGTATAAAGTAATTGGATATGGTTAAGTGTTATTGGCAAAAATCTTAATCTGAATTTATTTATAAATGGAACTTTGTCTGCGTGTGTGTCCGTTACCTATAGACTCTGAAATGGCTGAACCAATTTTCTTGAAAATTTACACAGTTGTACTATAAGCGTCTGTGAGTGTTCTTAGCTAGGTTTTGGGTCAAGGTACACCTGATTGTGGTACAGTGTATATCGGCTCGGAACGAGAAGCCGGGTTCGAATTCCAGTTGAATCCGTTGTATTCACTTACGCGCAAATACCCTTGGGAAAGGTATTAATCCGTCTCTTCCTTCCAGTTATGGGTTAAATAACAGGACAGATTGGGTTCTATAGCCTTGGTTGGCAACCAGTCTACCGCAGAAAGCAATGGCAACTTACTGCGGGATAATCTTCTGCCCAGTCAGTCATGTCTCTTCCGAGACATGATTGCCCAAGCGTGTATCATGTATGGCACTTAACTGACTGACACCCGATAAATATCAAAAATCAATAATCCAAAAAATCGGGTTATAGAAGGAGTGGTCTGATTTTAATCAAATTTGATATATTCACAGACAAAGACAAATGATATTCAGAAGTTTCAAGGTTGCAGTTCTTACAATAGTGCAGAAAATCGATAATATATATATAAAAGGCAAGATGTTTGTGTGTGTGTCTGTTTATCTGCCTGTATCTCTGTATCCTTTTCAGCACTTTTATTTTAGTTTTTGCTACGGGTTTGGCTCTAAGTAGGTATAAATGTAGTTCTTAGTCTCAGCCATGATACCATTTACTCAGAGGACTTATTTAGCCTTCAAAATTCAGTTTATGACAAAAAAAACTTATTTGATATCAATACCAGGAAATCAAAATTTGACTTATATCCATTCATTTTTCTTTTAGTCTACAGTTTCACTTAAACTGGAAATAACTATTGCTTTTTAGTCTTTCGTGCCAAAGTCCAAAGAGTCTGTGCTCCAGAACCATGTATTAGTTTTAAAGCTTTCATTACACCCGAGCAACGTCGGGCTATACTGCTAGTGTCCAATAAATTGAACTGTCAAAGATTCCAATAAGCAACAACAAAAAAAAAAAAAATATTGCTTAACTTGTATGCTATGCAGGTTATTTAAAGCCAGAAAATATTTTTTTGAATGAGTTAGCGATACAAGTATTACTAATTAACCCATAGCTGGGAGAGAAGAAATGGATTCATATCTTTTCCAAGTGCATTTGCATATAAGTGAATATAATGAAGTGAATTGAAACACAACTCTCCGATTTCCAACTCTGTGCCATTATCTATTATAACACCTGCACATCCAAGCTTAAAGAACCTGGTATTCCCAGGCAGTCACCCATCAAGATACTGACCAGACTCAACACTGTTTAATTTAGGTGAATGATATGAAAACTGGTGTTTCAATATGATGTTGTCGTAAGCTTAGACAAAATAATATTAAGTAAACAATATATATATATCCAATGACAAAACTAGACAAAATAACAGTCAGTCAGTTAAGTGCCATATGTGATACATGCTTGGGTAATCATGTCTCAAAAGAGACATAACTATGCTGAAGATTTTCCCGCAGTAGGTTACCATTACTTTCTGCAGTAGATATTTATGTAGAGAGATAGATATAAACAGGTTGTGGTAGATGTTAACAGGCTTAAATAGACAGACAACAGGCTGTGATAGATGTCAGTCAGTTAAGTGCCATACATGATACACGCTTTGGGCAATAATGTCTCGAAAGAGACATGACTGACTGGGCAGAAGATTATCCCGCAGTAGGTTGCCATTGCTTTCTGCGGTAGACTGGTTGCCGATTAAGGCTATAGAACCCAATCTGTCTTGTTATTTGACTCATGGCTAGATGGGAAAGATATGTACTATATTATTAAGTAGTATTTAGTGGGGGATCAGTTTATTACTTCATAACAATAGAAAACTGATCCCCCACTTTATGACCAGTAGAAGCCTCAATCATCTTTCCAACTATTATATTCCGTCAATCAGTTAAGTGCCATACGTGATAAATGCTTTTGGCGATCATGTGTTGAAAGAGACATGACTGACTGGGCAGAAGATTATCCCGCAGCAGGTTGCCATTGCTTTCTGCGGTAGACTGGTTGCCGACCAAGGCTATAGAACCCAATCTGTCTTATTTGACTCATGGCTAGATGGGGAAGATATGTACTATATTATTAAGTAGTAATTAGTGGGTGATCAGTTTATTACTTCATAACAATAGAAAACTGATCCCTCACTTTATGCTCAGTAGAAGCCTTAATCATGTTTCCAACTATTCAGTCAGTCAGTTAAGTGCCATACATGATACACGCTTTGGGCGATAATGTCTCGAAAGAGACATGACTGACTGGGCAGAAGATGTATCCCGCAGTAGGTTGCCATTGCTTTCTGCAGTAGACTGGTTGCCAACCAAGGCTATAGAACCAAATCTGTCCTATTTAACCCATAACTGGAGGGAGAAGAAACAAATTAATACCTTTCCCAAGAGTATTTGTGCGTAAGCGAATGCAATGAATTCAAATGGAATTTCAACTTGGCTCTCCTATTTGTCATTCCATACCCACTGCACGACGACGCACATCCTAACAGTAATAAGGCAAAAAAGTTCATCGAGTAAGAATGGTGTTAACATGCAAAAGAGATAGTCAAGTGATTGTAGCATTCTGATAAAAAAGAGCAGAAATTTGGTTGATAAGACTGAGAAGTGGTCTATCTAATTGGCTAGGAAGAATTCCCAGCATGCATCTGTAGCATTTGTTTATAAATTTGGGGAGGAGATGTTTTTGTAGTCATTCCCACAGATTGAAACCAACAAGAATAAAATACAAAATAAATAAATACGTTTCAAACTGGATACGCTTCAACTGCACAGAATTAAAATTACTAGACAAGACACTAGAAGGGCTCGTATCTTAAAACCACTGATAGTAAATATCAGCAGCTCTTGTTGCAATAAGGATGATAACCTTTAAGGAAAAAACAAATAAATAAAATAAAATAAAATAAAATAAAAACAAATAACAAAGATGACACATTTTATTTTTGATTACAGCATTCAAAATTTAAGGTTGAAATTCTTTCTGCAATCAAAAAAGTGTCACATATATAATCAGGCATATCGGCCAATTTATGAATTGGTTGCATACTGAGGCACAAACAGAAAGTCTCTCCATTATGGCAGAAAGTAAAATTTCCATCATTAAATATTAATCATTTTTAATTTTGTCCATTCAGTTAAAAGATGAAAATTGAATAGAACAGACCATTATAAAAGCTAAAATGAACGCTGGTTATTTTCATAATAATAAAAAAAAAAAAAAGAAAGAAGTCTTTTCTCTTCTTTCCAGTAAAGCTGAAGTTTTGTCCATTCAATAATAAAACAACAAGCCGCAGGTTAAGTTTAACTCAAGAAAAAAAAAGTTAATTATTTTTAGTGTCTCATTAATTCAGCTTATGAGAAATGGCTACGTTGTTTCAATATGTATAATATTAGAGACAGAATGAAAATTAGTTTCACATACTCACATGTATTTTTGTTCGCCTCTTGGTTGATATAGGTGTTATAATAGACACAACGTTTCAACCAAGTACCCTCTGGTCATCATCAGGTGTCCATAGATTGGCTGATGTGAATTATCTCGTTGATTATTGCGAAATATCCTGTGAAACCAATTATTGTTCTTTCATGTTGGAATTTGGTACCCTAAATACCAAGTCCAAGAATCAAGATGAGTGGTCATGAGTTCGATCCTTGGTACCAAATTCCAACATGAAAGAACAATAATTGTCTTCACAGGATATTTTGCAGTAATCAACGAGATAATCCACATCAGCCAATCTATGGACACTTGATGATGACCAGAAGGTACTTGGTCGGAACATTGTGTCTATTATAACACCTATAACAAACAAGGTGAAAACAAAAGTTCGAAATTCCAAGATAAATACATACTCGCACGTATGTTATAATTACTTCTTGATTTTGTAGTGTTTTAGAAGATTTATCGAAAGATTCTGATGCTATTCAAAATGTATTTGATTTTTGCTATTCAATACACTCTATAAAAAAAGAGATGTCAAAGTGTGGTATTAAATGGGGAAGCAAAGCTTCATTTGCAGGCCACAAATGAAAATCTTTTCAGAGTATGTCTACAATAGAACCACAACCATAAACTATGGTGCTGAATTAGTCAATTATTTCAATGATGAAACTAATTAAATTTTTATGTAAAACAATTCTGCAAATTCATAACAGATTTTTTTTTCCATGAAATATAATAAAATTTTGTACAATACAATTTCATTATTAAAGCACAATGAATATTATATAGTTAGAAAATTTTAAGTTTGTGAGTTAGGATAGAAGTATAAAAACAATTTTCATTTAATATGTGTCAGTTAAATTTATTTGCCTTTGGTAAATAAAAAAGCTCGTCAACAACTGTAAGAAGAAACCAATTTCCACAATGAATTTGCGATTGCCGGATGATTACTAATTCGCTAATTATTGGTTTTATGATTTACATCAGCGTAAAAATAGGCCTGCTTAGAATACAAATAAGGAGCAAAACTGAGAATGACTTCGAAATGTTTGAATTTCAAAAATATTAGAAGAAAATTGAAAAGTTAAACATTCTTAATAGACAATATTTTCATTACTTTTGTTAATATTACATTTGCTTCTATTTTACGTTAATGGTAGACTAAAATTCAATATACTTTTTTAAAAATCCCTTTTAGAAAGAAAAGCAAATTATAAATTAAATTTCAATATATTTGTTGTGATGGATAACAATATCAGAGAGAAATATATTACATTTTTAGGAGAAATAATGGCTTTTTTAAATAAATTTTGAAGTGCAAAAACTGAATTAAGGAAAAGTAATAGATGAGATATTTTCATTATTTACTTGGTTGAGCTTTTGTTATATTCATGATGTTTCGGCCATTGTACATTCGAACCTTCTTCAGGTAACTGGAATTTTTTACCCAACCCTTAATTTCAATCACTAGAGTAGATTGTTCTCATTCCATTAGTCATGTCACTTCCAAATGTCTTAGTTATCTCTATTTGATTCAACAGTCCTCAAGGACACCTGGATCAGTGAATAAAAATATTGGTTTGATCCAGTGACTTGACCCAAAGTTGTGAGTTCAATACCTGGTGACATTAGTGGCGAACAAAAGGTTAAAGGGAGATAACTAGGACATCCAGAAGTGACATGACTCATGCAACGAGAACAATCTACTCCAGTGACCAAAATAAAGAGTTCAGTTCAGAATTTCAATTACCTAAGAACGTTGGTTATGAAAATAAAGATAAGAACAGTTTGAACAATGTAAATAATAACAGAACATTATTAAAATTAACTTATAGTTTAGAACATTATGGTAATTTATAGTGTGGAACATTATGGTAATTTATAGTGTGGAACATTATGGTAATTTATAGTGTAGAACATTATGGTAAAAATCAAACTTAATACTGGCAACTAGATAACTTCTTAATTTCTGGGATTGTAAGTTTACTTATGTGTTGTCTTTCAGAAAAAAAACATTTGTTAGTCGGTGCCAATATTAGAACATTTTCATGAAAGTCACTGTCTATATTTTCAAAGACTAGTATTCTTAAACTTTCTTATTCTTAACCCATCGCGCCCAGTGGAGCATAGGCCAGTGACGACCCCTTATCATTGCACTTTGTTCCGGGCGGGTTTGTTGCTGATGCTTCTGTAACTTGTGTTTTACAGGTAGGGGTGTTGAAACTATACAAACCCCTTTCATCTTTCAGGTAAGGTGGTCCACCTCCAAGTTGGTTTTGAGTTTTTCCTTCTCTTTAACCAGTTGCCACCCAAGGCTATAGAACCCAGTCTGTCCCACTGTTTACCCCTAGCTGGGGAAGAGAAGAGATGGATTTGTACCTTTCCCAGGCTTATTAGCATGCAAGTGAATGTAAAGAATTCAACTGGAATTCAAATTTGGATCTCAGATTCCTCAGTCTGAGCTGCTATCCATAATGCCACCATATCTCCTACATTCATGTAACTACTCTTGCTTTTTACTCTTTTCTTTTTTTCAATTGGAGTAGATAGACTAAACTATCGCCCGGTTCACACTCCATCCACGTCTATTGAACAGGTGAAGAGGCTCATCCCTTGTTCCTCATTTAGGATGTGGTTTCTGGCTTTCTCTTTTCCAATCTTTTCATTCTTTTCTTTTTTTTTTTCAATTGGAGTAGATAGACTAAACTATCGCCCGGTTCACACTCCATCCACGTCTATTGAACAGGTGAAGAGGCTCATCCCTTGTTCCTCATTTAGGATGTGGTTTCTGGCTTTCTCTTTTCCAATCTTTTCATTCTTTTCTTTTTTTTTTTCAATTGGAGTAGATAGACTAAACTATCGCCCGGTTCACACTCCATCCACGTCTATTGAACAGGTGAAGAGGCTCATCCCTTGTTCCCTGTTTAGGATGTGGTTTCCGGCCTTCTCTTCAATCTTTTTACTCTCACATGGCCCCCTGCACATCAGTGGCATTACCGCCTTGCTTGGGGTGATATGATTAAAAAAAGAAAAGAAAAGCTCCCAACTATGTGTTAAAAAGTAGGATTTAACTGACATTTTTTTTCTGTGAAGTTGCAGGCAGTTTAAGAAAAGGAAAACTTATTTCAAAACCAGCCTGAAGAAGAAAGAATCTACCCTATCAGGCTTTCTTGCTCTAGACACACCTCTGCAGCCTTAATATGGACCACAAGGGGGGTCCACAGGGATAAAATAGGGGGTCCATGGATTAACTCATCACGTGAAATTCAAAGTGATTTAAATAAAATTTTGTTACATTTTCCATCAACATGCAGTATTAATTTATCTTATTTGAACAATTATGTCTAAAGTAATCTTAAAACCAGTTTTTACTACGTTAATGCAAAACTATAAGCTATTTTTAGTAAAAATTTATGTATAAATTTCATAAGCGTTTATAATGGAAATATAACTATTTAAGTCAAAAAATTTGAAAACCCCTGGAGTTATGGATAGTGGTTTGGATTGAAGAATCGGAGAGCAGAGTTCAAATTCACTTGAGTTTGTTACTTTCACTTATCTGCTAATACCCTTGGGAAAGGTATGAATCTATCTCTTCTCCCCCCAGCTATGGGTATATAGCATGACAGATAAGGTTCTATAGACTTGGGTGGTAACCAGTCTAGAAGAAGGAAAAACTGAATTCAAAACCAGCCTGAAGGTGGACTACCTTACCCCAGGGGATAAAGGGATTTGTGGAGGGTTAACACCCCATCTGTAAAAAGACAAGTTACAAAAGTACTGATGACAACGAACCAGCCCAGAACAGAGGTTGTCGATAGCCTATGTTCCACTTGGTGCAATGGGCAAGGAGCTCTGGACATGTGGGTATACTTAATTACAACATTAAAATAAGTTTTCTAACATCTTGTACTTGTCAGTCAGTTAAGTGCCATACCTGATACACACTTTGGGTGATCATGTCTCAAAGGAGACATGATTGACTGGGCAGAAAATTATCCTGCAGTAAGTTGCCATGGCTTTCTGCAGTAGACTGGTTGCCAGCCAAGGCTATAGAACCGAATCTGTCCTAACATCTAACCCATAACTGGAGTGAGAAGAGATAAATTATATCATTATATTAATAAGTAGTATGGGATCAGTTTATTACTTCATAACAATAGAAAACCGATCCCCCACTTTATGCCCAGTAGAAGTTTTAATTGTTTTCAACTATTATATTCAGCCAGTCAGTTAAGTGCCATACGTGATACACGCTTTGGGCGATCATGTCTCGAAAGAGACATGACTGACTTGGCAGAAGATTATCTCGCAGTAGGTTGCCATTGCTTTCTGCAGTAGACTGGTTGCCAGTTAAGGCTATAGAACCCAATCTGTCCTATTATTTAACCCATAACTGGAGGGTAGAGACAGATTAATACCTTTCCCAAGTAAATGCAAGGAATTGAACTGGAATTCGAACTCGGCTACCCGATTTGTTGTTCCGAGTCGATATCCACTGCACCACAACACACATCTTGTACTTGTAATAGACTTAAATTTGAATATAGTACTAGAAATGTTTTGACTATCTAGAGACACAAAATAACAGCTGTGTAAATTACGATAACTGACAGAATTATGATAAAATAATCTTGTTTAATGGGCTATTATTATTACATCACAATTTTACGACTTGATATAATGATTGTTCGCTTGATCCTGATATGCAAAATATCTATGGAACAACTGTATATGCTAAAATATTTCTTTTTAAAACAAGAAATGCATAAATAAGATTAATTTGTTAGAAACAAAATGAATATTTGCAGTGATTCTAACTAGGGTATGGAGTCATTTCATTGCTTAAGTTTTTTTTTATTAATTTTAAGATAAAATTAGTTTTCTTTTTAAAGCAGAATTTCTATTTTAAATCTGTTTAAAAGTTATCAAAAAATATTATGCATTATCATGGCCTTTTAATGATTAAACTAAGAAAAAAAATTATCTACCATGACATACTGTTTTACTAAAAGTAAAATGTTTTATATTGTTAACTGACATGATCTTACATAGTATATATTATCTACTTTAAATAAAATAGAGGTCATTATACTTAACCCAACCCAAGGAACCTTTCGGCCAACACTCTTCAGGGGCTTACGTTGGCTTTATTATAAATGGTTAATACAGGACAAAAGAAAAAGGATTACTTACAAAAATGGGGGTGAAAGATGGAGTTCATTTTAATAAATTTACTGATTAAAGTTTATTTTTAAACAAACTCCATCTTTCCCCCCATTTTTGTAAGTAAACCTTTATTTTCTTTTGTCCTGTATTAACCATTTATAATAAAGCCAACGTAAGCCCCTGAAGAGTGTTGGCCGAAAGGTTCCTCGGGTTGGGTTAAGTATAATGATGTCTATTCTATTTAAAGTAATTAGTCCTTTCTGTGGGTACAAATCTTTGTATATATTATCTCCAGATAAACTTTTGTTTATGTGTAGATGTGCGTTGTGGTACAGTGGATATTGGCTCAGAACGAGAAATTGGGGAGCCGAGTTCAAATTCCAGTTGAATTCATTGCATTCACTTACGTGCAAATACCCTTGGGAAAGGTATTAATCCGTCTCTTCCTTCCAGTTATGGGTTAAATAACAGGACAGATTGGGGTTCTATAGCCTTTGCCGGCAACCAATCTACCACAGAAAGCAATGGCAACCTACTGCGGGATAATCTTCTGCCCAGTCAGCCTGATCGCCCAAGTGTTTACCATGTATGGCACTTAACTGACTGACAGATAAACTTAAAATTGTGTTATTATAGAAAAAATTGAAATGAATACTGATAAAGAATTTACAGTTTGAAATGTGTTAAAATCGGATAAGTTAATAAAAAGTAACATTGCAAAGAACAAATTATGTATATTGAAGAAGAATAAAAATTTCCAATTTTTAATATTACCATAAAATTGGATGCAAATTTGGTGTTAGGAATTTTCAATTATTTGTTGAAAAAAAATTTCCAATTGTTAATATGGCCATAAAAATGAGTGCCAATCAGGCTTCATAAATTTAAAATTATTTGCTGAAAAAGAAAAAAGAAATTAAGAATACATCACAGAAATCATTAATAGTTTAATAAATTCTAAAAGTAATATTTGTGGCCTGGCAAATGATAAGAGATTTACTTATGTAATAATATTTATAAAATTTGTTCATTTATTGATTTTATGCACAATGCAATTTTTAAGTCAATGACCTCCAGATCAAAAACCTTATATTCAAAGCCAACATTTTTGTTTTGCAATTGGGGAAAAAGAAGGATTTATTTTGGGTTTGCAAATTTGTATTAAATGAACAGAAATTTTCACATTTCTTCCCAAGAAAAAAATTATTTACACATAACAGAAAAATAAGACAATATAAATTAACTTTGATGAACTACTTGAAGAATGAATAAGGAAAGAACTCATTATAGATGAAAACAAAAGCCAAACTTCAAAAAATTACTTGAAATTAAATCATTTTAGACATGTTTTGTCTAATGCATCCAAAATAGGACTTAAAATATTCTTCAGCCTTTTCTAACAAAAAATCACTGCATAACACCATATCTTTTTCAATGAAAATAATATGTAAATCCTTATTTGCAGTTATATATATATATATATATATATGGGCATCAATCTCTCTTTTATGCAGGTTTCACTAAAAATGACAAAATATTATCATTAAATTTTTATAGTTTTTTTTTTTGTGTGTTCTTATTTTTTTTTATTTCAGAACTAGCAGTATAGCCCGGCGTTGCTCGGGTGTAATGAAAGCTTTAAAACTAATCCATGGTCCTGGAGCTCAAACTCTTTGGACGTTGGCACGAAAGACTAAAAAGCAATAGTTGTTTCCACTTAAAGCGAAACCGTAAACTGAAAGAAAAATGAATGGATGTAAGTCAAATTTTGATTTCCTGGTATCGATATCAAATAAGTTTTTTTTTTTTTTTAATCATTTCATCCCAAGCAAGGCATTCTACTGCCACTACTGCGCATGGGGTTACATAGGGGAAGGTAAAGAGAAAGAGTGGTTAGATATAGGAAATGTCATAAGGAGGGTGAGAGACTGGTAAGGGTACCAAGGCTGAGTAAACTGAATTTTGAAGGCTAAATAAGTCCTCTGAGTAAATGGTATCATGGCTGAGACTAAGAACTACAATTATACCTACTTAGAGCCAAACCCGAAACAAAAACTAAAATAAAAGGGCTGAAAAGAATACAGAGAGATAAACAGACACACACACAAACATCTTGCCTTGTATATATATATATATATATATATATATATTATCGATCTTCTGCACTATTTTAAGAACTGCAACCTTGAAACTTCTGAATATCGTTTCTTATGTCTTTGTCTATGAGTGTATCAAATTTGATTAAAATCGGACCACTTCTTCTATAACCCGATTTTTTCAATTATCGATATTTATCGGGGGAACCTTAACACAAAACCTAGCTAAGAACACTCGCAGACGCTTATAGTACAACTGTGTAAATTTTCAAGAAAATCGGTTCAGCCATTTCAGAGTCTATAGGTAACGGACACACACACAGACAAAATTCCATTTATAAATAAGTTTAGATTATCCAAAGGCTTTGTATTTTTGAGCACTTTCAGCTATACTTTTAGCCATTATCAAGGAAGAATTTTGTTTTAGTTGTAACTAAATGTGTGTAAAGTTTATTTATATAGAGTCATGTGTATGTTAAGCTCCACACACAGTAAGCACATTGTGTCCGTGTTCATAATTGATGTTAATAAGTGTAGAATTTCTCTTTCTTATTAGTATTGCCTTCATTATTTTTAACCCTCTTTTCCATGTGGATGATGCCATGATATATTGTCAACAAGTCACTTACGCGCAAATACCCTTGGGAAAGGTATTAATCTGTCACTTCCCTCCAATTATGGGTTAAATAATAGGACTGATTGGGTTGTATAGCCTTGGCTGGCAACCACTCTAACGCAAAAAGTAATGGCAACCTACTGCGGGATAATCTTCTGCCCAGTCAGTCATGTCTTTTTCGAGACATGATCGCCCAAAGCGTCTATCACGTATGGCACTTAACTGACTGATATCACGGATAAATCCAGGAAAATCTCAATGTGTGTTGAAATGAGATTAGATGGAATATGTGAAAAATTATATAAAAACTTTAATGATAATACCTTGTCTATCATTTTTTAATGAAACCTGCAGATATATATATATATATATATATATATATATATATATATATATATATATAGTTTATAAAGGAAAATTCAACACGTCACATTAGTTATAAACTACAGTTCATTTCAATGAGCTTAAACAGTTCATCTCATCAGATCCTTTTACAATATTCTTCCAGCTGGCATAAGATTTCTACCAAAATGAGCTTTTTCTTAAAATGAAGAGGGAACATAATAAAAATAATAATAATAAACATAAAATTACAAACAAATAAATAAATGACAATTTATTTAATAGTTTATAACTAATGTGATGTGTTGAATTTTCCTTTATAAACTTCATATCGCTCTGGTTAATACCCATCGAGCTCTCTGTATGGATTGACCTATTAATAATTTATATTAAGGAAATCTTGTTGGATTATCCTCACCGTTTATGGACTGACAACTATACCTATATATATATATATATATATTTTCCATTTTCAAACAGGTTATTTCGCTACCCAGGTTTCTATGATTTTACCGTTTACCGTTTTTCTTTTTAAGAACATTCTTGTAATGGTGTTTTATTTGAACGTTCATGTGGCAGGAAATTTATGAACATGCAATTTTTAAATTAAAATGGATTATGGTGTTTTCATCCATGGTTGTATGAACCTAAGAGGTATTTCTTAGTGTGGATGCATATAGTCATAATTACCGTTCTTTCATTTAACAATTACACTTTTTAATACAAATGTGTACTGGTCTAACCTTATTATGACCAAAAACTAAGTATTAAACAATCAATATATATATATATATATATATATATATATATTTGGCAGCCACCTTTCTTTCAAACATCTTTCATTAAATACAGCTAACAAGGAGGATTTATTTAATTTTTAAAGTTTTTCCAACATCCTTACATTGTTCTGTTTTGTAGGAGTAAGGGAGTACAAACATGTTCGATAATTTTTATTGTCTTAAGTGCTTTCAGCCACTTCTCTGGTGTTGTTATTTTTTCCTCATATTTTGACTGTTACATTGTAATTTATTCCTATATTGTTTTAAATAAAAGTGTTCATTCTGAGCTTTGTGCACAACATGTGAAGGCTCAGGATAAATGCTCCTACTCGAAACAACACAAAAATAAATTACAATGTAACAGTTAAAATATGAGAAAAAAAATACCACCACCAGAGACAAAACACCCTTGAAAATGGCTATAGAAATAGCTGAAAGCGCTTGGAACAATAGAAATTGTGGAAAATTTTATACTCCTTTATGAAAAGAAAAATGTAAGGATGCTGTAAAAACTTAAAAAAAAAATAATTAAATCTTCCTTTTCGGCCACACTTAATAAAAATTATATATATATATATATATATATATATATATATATATACACACTCATATGTTGACAAAAATTTGGCACATGACCAAAGTCAAATTATCATTGCTATAATCACATCTATGACGAAGAAATTTGTTTTCGGTGATTGATTGAAGCTATTAAGATATATTAATCAAATGATTTTGTTTGCCTAAAAGGTTACTCAAATGTAATTGCACTAATTTGGAGTTCTACGTCTTCCAAGAAAGGTAAACATCACTTGCACACAGAAAGATAAATACGGTTTTGCTTATTATGTTTGAAAAAGTAAACAACAAAACTTAAAAAATGTGTACTTGCATCAACTCAAGTGTATATATTTGAATTTTAAAATTATATATGTTTCCAAAATTCTAGATGATTACTCCTAGATACAAAGCAAGTATTTTTTTTTAAATGCTTCACCTCAAGCAAAGGAATAATGTCACTAGAATGTGAGCGGTTACAGAGGGTGAAAGTAAAAGAGAATGGGGAGAATTGAGAAAAGGACAAAAAGAAAAAAAAAGAAAAAAAGGACATTATTAAAAAAAACAGAAGATGGCAATTTATGTTGCATTTAAATTTATGAAGAATATAGTTGCCACGTGAACAAGAAATCAGAAAGGACTTCCACAGACAGGAATTGTGGAAAAAGAAACTGTTAGAGTAGAAGCAGTAAAATGGTGAGACCTAGTTGCCAATCTAGTAGCATTCGTATAGTTGGGGCACCAGGGTAAAAAGCTCATCAGAACAGTTGCCATAAAAATATCTGTAGAAATAAACAGAAGGAAGCTATGTCACATTGGTGAGAAAGTGACTATGTTGAGAACAAAAGAGTTAATATCTTAAATTATATTTTTCAAAAGAAAAGCGTAAAAAGTGAATATTTGATTGCAATACTCAAAAAAAGTATCTAAGCGAGGAAAAAAAAAAAAAATCTTCAGTCACTAGCTTCACTGAATACAAAGTACTTTGATGATATTACATTTTTTTTTTTTTACCGTGATAATGTTTATCACTTACATTAAGGATGCGGTAAATATTAAAACTATGAGAATCACTCGCAATGCAAAAGCTAACAACAAACAATAAATGAAAAGATATGTTTAAAAAAAAAAAAAAAAAAAAAAAAAATGATTGTGGCAGCAGTCTTAGTACGTAAAAGAGCAAAGTTTCAAAAACAAGTATTAACCACTGTAAAAGCAAATGGGCCATGAAGAAATTAGGCCAGCTCGAAAGCCATTATCATAAATTAAAACACCATTGTTAATCAGTTTCACTCAAAACAAGATGAAAAGCTTGAAAGTAAGAAAGTCAAACACAAATGATTAAAAGAAAAACAAAATGTTTATCCAAAACGGAATATAATTTCAACATCTTAAAGAAAAAGGTAACATCATTAGAAAATATTGAAAAATGTTAAAAAAAAAAAAAAAATCTAGAAGTAATTTCGTAATTATTCCTTCAGATTTAGGTCACTATTTCATTTTTATGTATTAAATTAAATAACTATACTGTAAGATATTTACATATAAAAATATTTTTTCCACTTTAAAGAAATATTTTCATTTTAAACATTTTGACATGCATACAATTTTTCATATACAAGATTATAAATATACTTTTATAAAATGTAATTCTTAAATATTAAAATATGGTCATATTTTGGGATCTTGAAGAGAAAGGGGAAAAAGAAAAAAAAAAACTAATTTGAGGATATTACCAAGTAGACTTTTCTGAGTATTATGACTTAATTACTTTTAGATTAGTAATTCCATAAAGATCTTTTTATGCAATCGGTGAATGCAATAAAAACAGCACTTGATGGTTTTTTTTGTCAACTAAAAGTGTTTTTCTTTACACATAAAAACAAATTTATAAACAATCTGTAAGTTTCTCACAAATAAATTGCAAAAAATCCTTATAAAGCTCATAAAATATTTCAGGAAATTTCTTTTTCAAATTATTGTTTATTCATTTTTAATGGTGAGGCTTCTATTTGATTTCCTGATAAGCTAATTTTTCGCTTAAAAGTTCTTTTAGTATTTGAAATACATTTTTTCTCTGAAAGTAGTTCTAATGAAGGACCTGGCAAAGGTTCGACATCTGCTGTGTTGTCATCAGTATCTTCAGTCTCATTACATTTAAAATCCTCATAATTCGACAACTTGACTAATTTATTTTCATACAGGTGAATCTTTTGATTAAGTTCTGCAATCTTTCTTCCTTGATCATTAACTCGTACATTTAATTCCGTCATTGTCTTTCCTTGGCTCAGCAGCTTGCTACTTAGTTCAGCAACTTTACGTTCCTCCTCTAGAAGTCGAGTATTCAAATCCGATATGCACTTATTTTGACTTTTGTTTCTTGTTTTTTGTACCATTAATTTATGTAGTAGTTGTCTTATTCTTTTGCGCTGAAGAGTAAACTTATTCTTCATTTCAAACAGTTCTCTTTTGAAGGCTTTTATGCTATTACCTTGTGATCGAACCAAGGAATTTATATTAGTGATATCCTCTCGAAGTGACGTTGATCTTAATCCAGAGGAAGAATTATTCAGTGGAACCATCACATTTGAAGATCCTGCAATGAAATTGAAGATAATTTTGGAAATATATACATACAAATTGCTTTTAAATTATTGTCATTAGTCTATATCAGGGGTTTTCAAACTGTGGTCCGCAGATCACAGGGGGTCCGCAAGGATAAGATAGGGGGTCCGTGGATTAACTGACCACGTGAAATTCAAAGTATAAATTTTCAATGTCTGGATATTGATTTTTACTTATTAATTTTATCAAATGACAAAAGCTTTCACTAGCCCCCATTACATGTCAACGTCATTTATACAAAAAATTATTTTACACACGCAAGAGCTTGATGTTCTAATTTACCATTTTTTTTTTTCAGGGTGCAAGTGTCACTCATGGATAAATTTTTAATAAAGGGGCCCATAAGTCAAAAAGTTTGAAAACCCCTGGTCTATATAACAATGCAATATATAAATATCTTCAAATTCTTCAATACAATCTGTATTAAAAAAAAAAAAATATAAGTGTATATATACAGTACTGGGCAAAAGTATTAGGACAAGAACTATTTCATCTTTTATGAAGCATCAAAATAAAGTTTAAAATCACCCCTGTCTTAAGAACTTTTGCACACTAAAGGTAACGTGCAAAAGTATTAGCACAAGGATTTATTTATCAACAAGACAATGACCTTAAACATACATCAAACCTTTGCAAGATTTAACTAAAAAGAAGAGCAAGGAAGGCTTCGGAATTCGTAGACCGTTACTGTTTGAAATCAGCCTTTCTATTCCCCACCCCCTATCTGGGTACTGGACATCCCACTCCTTCTATCCTCTTTCCCTCTCTCTCGGCCACTTTCAACACACGGGGCTTATTAACTAGCAAGAACACGCTGAAATTATCCTGAAGAAAAAAATTGAAAATTCAAAAATATATAGAAATTTCAACTTTTTCAATATGCTCTCTGTAATTTATTCTACCGTATCTGTTTTTCTCTTTTACTAAAATATACTAAATTGTTTGGTTGTCTAAAAGCCGTTAAAACTTAGTAATTCTTTTTTTTTTTTTCAATTGGAGTTGATAGATCTATCTATTGCCCGGTTCACACTCCACCCACATCTATTGAACAGGTTAAGAGGCTCATCCCTTGTTCCCTGTTTAGGATGTGGTTTCTGGCTTTCTCTTTTCCAATCTTTTCACTATTATGTAGCCCCCTGCACATCAGTGGCGTTACCGCCTTGCTCGGGGTGATACGATTAAAAATATATATATATATATATATATATATATATATATATATATATATAAAAAACTTATTGCTATACTTGTTTCGAAAAAGCCTCTGAGTATATATGTGGAAGGAAAAAATGGTAATAAAAAAAGAAAGAGCTAAGCACTTGAACATCAGTTAAAATACGTAGCCCAAAGAAAAAAAACTTGAGACGAGTAACCTAAACAAACCTTCCCTGAAGATCCGGTTAGGTGAAATCTTGGTAGGTTCGTTACTTTCTTATATATAATGATGCTAAGTTTACAAAAAGAGAGAATAATCCAAAAAGATCTATTTAATATAAAATATTAAAGAGCTCAGTGGATATTATCCAGAGCAATATGATATACATAAAGGAAAACTCAACACATCATCTAAAGTGGCTATAAATTATAATTTATTTTGAAAGACCAGGATTTCCTTGGGTTAAGAAGATAGTTTGAAAAATACATTTAAAGGCTCACATGTGAAAACTTGTTAAAAAAAATTAAGGTCTCAACAAAATATCATGCTAATGTTTTTGACAGCATTGGTAATTGATACCAGTTTTTACTGGCTTATTGTTATCAGGTATTGTTATCACTACAGAATTAACTACAGTTGCAAAAATACATTTAAAGACTCACATGTGAAAACTTGTTAATAACAGTAGGGAGTCAACCAGATATCAATTTCATATATGCCGTTGTTTTTAATGGCATGGGTGAAATAATAATTACATTTTTTTTCCCACTGCTCTAAGCATTTATAACAAAATCTGAGTGAATTTAATTAGTATTTCAAGAGAGCTAACAAAAATAATGTACAGAGTAAATAAATTAAAAATGTTTCACTGATAGTAAAATTGTATAATTTTCACTATCTACAAAAAAAACAAAAAAACAAAAAAAATTATTGTTAAAATTAATTTTAGATTAAAAAAAGAAAAATGAAAGAAAATCTGAAATTTGTAATTAAATGTGTGTTGATTGTTTTTATAACTTTTTATAACTAGCAGTATAGCCTGGCACTGCTCAGGTGTAATGAAAGCTTTAAAACTAATCCATGGTCCTGGAGCTCAGACACAGCCTAAAGAATATTTGTGTAAAGTTTGGTGAGATTTGGATAAAAATTTTGTATAAAGGACACACAGACAGATAAATAGACACACACACACACACACACACACACACACATCTTGCCTTTTACATACATATATATATATATATATATATATATATATATATAAAATCGATTTTCTGCACTATTGTAAGAACTGCAACCTTGAAACTTCTGAATATTCTTTCTTATGTCTTTGTCTATGAGTGTATCAAATTTGATTAAAATCGGACCACTCCTTCTATAACCCGATTTTTTCGATTATCAATATTTATCGGGGGTACCTCGACACAAAACCTAGCTAAGAACACTCGCAGACATTTATAGTACAACTGTGTAAATTTTCAAGAAAATCAGTTCAGCCTTTTCGGAGTCTATAGGTAACGGGCACACAGACACGCACAAAGTTCCATTTATACATAAGTTTAGATAGGTTGATTCATTTTTTTTCAATTTGAAAATGTGCATTTGTTATAAATAAAATAAATTATTTCATACAATACTTGTACAGAAATTTTTATAAACATTATTTTCAGTATGTACACAGGTCCTGGATGTGCGTTGTGGTACAATGGATATCGACTAGGAATGACAAATCGGAGAGCCGAGTTCAAATTTCAGTGGGATTCTTTGCATTCACTTACGCACAAATACCCTTGGGAAAGGTATTAATCCGTCTCTTCCGTCCAGTTATGAGTTAAATAATAGAACAGACTGGGTTCTATAGCCTTGGTCGGCAACCAGTCTACCACAGAAAGCAATGGCAACTTACTACGGGATACATCTTCTGCCCAGTCAGTCATGTCTCTTTCGAGACATGATCGCCAAAGCGTGTATCACATATGGCACTTAACTGACTGACACAGGTCCACCAGAGAAACGACTTCTTTAGCAAAAGTGGGCCTTACACATTTTGTCCCCATGAAACCATTATAAAGCAAAGTTCAATTACCTAATTAAGGAATGCATAATCGATAGGTCAAACTTTGACTAAAGCTTGATTTTCTGAATAAAAAAAAGGGATTACAGGTTCAATTCTTGTTGGTGGGTATATTTTTCATTAATGAGGACTTCTTGATTTGTAAGAAAAAAAAAACATTTCACTCCAAACAGAGCAATAAAGCCACTAAGTTGCAAAGAGTTATTGAGTGTGAGAGAACATAAAAACCTTATTGGGGAGAGAAAATAAAAACCTTATTGGGGAGAGAAAATAAAAACCTTATTGGGGAGAGAAAATAAAAACCTCATTGGGGAGAGAAAATAAAAACCTTATTGGGGAGAGAAAATAAAAACCTTATTGGGGAGAGAAAATAAAAACCTTATTGGGGAGAGAAAATAAAAACCTTATTGGGGAGAGAAAATAAAAACCTTATTGGGGAGAGAAAATAAAAACCCTGCTAAGGAGAGAAAAAGAAAACAAGAATTAACAAGATGGAGTATAATGGTTCATATTGCATCTAAATTTTTGAAGATCAAATTTGAAGGAGAAGCTGAAAAAGCATTTTGCAAACAAGAAGTGCAATAGAAGAAACTTATTTGTCTAGACATAGGATCAAAGAAATTGGTGCAAAGAGAGCTGAAATATTTGGAACGTCTAATGAAGAAAGAAGGATTTGAAGAGCCGAGTTCAAATTTCAGTTGAATTTGTTGCATTTACTTACATGCAAATACCCTTGAAAAAGATATTAATCCATCTTGTCTACCCCCCCCCAGTTATGGGTTAAATAGCAAGACCGACCAATTGAGTTCTATAGCCTTGGTTGGCAACCAGTCTACCGCAGAAAGTAATGGCAACCTACTGCAAGAAAATCTTGTGATTTGTAATGTCTCAAAAGAGACATGATCGCCCGAGCGTGTATCATGTATGGCACTTAACTGACTGATATAAAAGGCAAGAGAAGTAGAGGAAAAAAAAGCACAAAACCTACTTGTCAACTTTGGGTCAATGGCTGGTGAAATAAATATCCAGTGTGACCAACGGTCAAGAAAAAAAAATGGAAATCAGTGATACCCCCACAAAGACAGTGGAACCATAAAGAAACAACTACTGATAAAAAGCTAACAAAAAATAGGAAATTTGGAGAGCTATGATCACCCATATCCTAAACGGATCCATACAAAAAGTTTGTTTAAATTTGCAAAAGACAATTTCCAATTGTAGAGAAAAATAAAACGAATGTTGTTTATTACCAGCTTCAGGTTCTGTGTTGACATTAAAATTACCAAGTGTTAATCGAACACTTGGCATTTTTTGTTTTAATGAAGGCACAATTTTTTCTTCGAAATGCTCCATCGCCATTGACGATATATCTCTGAGCTCTTGCAAAAATTCATGAGCACGTGGAAGTTGACATGTACACTGAAGTGTACGAAGAATATCATATAACTCATCAAGAACCTGAAAATAAAGAAAAAAAGAAAGAAAGAAAGATAAAACAAAAAATACAATCTATGACATTTTTCACATGAATTTAAAGTATTTAAATGTTATTTATTTAGTATGTGGGTCATTCAATAAATAAGGTGAATTTTTCGGTATAAGGACTTCTAATACAGATAGAAGCTTACCTTTTTTTTAAATTTTTTCCTTTACTTATTTTTCAAAAGGGATTTAATATTTTTTCCAGATTGAAAAAAAAAAAAAAAAAAAAAACTGAGAATTTTGGAGATTAACAAAGATGGCCGACCGAGAAGCATGCTCCAGGATTGAACAGAAGTCAGTTATCAAGTTTTTGGTTGCTGAAGGGTGCAAACCAGTTGAAATTCATAGGAGAATGTCAATTGTGTATTGTGCCACATGTTTCAGCCAAAAAAATGTCTACAAGTAGGCTAAATTGTTTAAAGAAGGACAGAGCAGTGTTGAGGATGAAGACAGGCCTGGGAGGCCTACAAAAGTGAGGTCTTCTGAGGTGATCAAATCAGTTAATGACCTCATTCAGTCTGACAGAAGGGTGACAGTGGATGACATTGCAAAGACTTTGAGCCTATCTATTGGGACAACATCCAAAATTGTCTATGATGACCTTGCCTACTTGAAGGTCAGCTGCCGGTGGGTACCAAAGATGCTTACTGCAGAGCACAAACAAAAGAGGAACTGCTCCCTCATTCCCCTTACAGTTCAGACCTTGCCCCTTCAGACTTTCACCTGTTTGGTCTCTTGAAAGCGTTCACGAGAGGCACGAAGTTTGAAAGTGACGATGAAGTCAAAAGTGCTGTGAGCGATTGGCTGAGATATCAGTCCAAAGATTTTTATGCTGAGGGAATACAGAAGCTTGTGCACAGATGGGAAAAGTGTATGACACTGCTGGGAGAGACTATGTTGAAAAAAAAAAAAGAAAATGAAAAAGTAAGCTTTTATCTGTATTAGAAGTCCTTATACCGAAAAATTCACCTTATTTATTGACTGACCCTCGTATAAGATGAAAGTCATAATATATTTCTCAAAATAATATATATATATATATATATAGCAAGAATCATATTTTCGCAAAAAGATGTTTAAAGTAAACACGAATTCATTCATTTTATTTTTCTCTTCTTTAAAATTCATGGCTCTCCCAGGTGATGTATTTGAAATCTGCCACTGTGGTTGGTAGGTTGAATCCTGATAAAAACCAGAAATTTGAATACCATTTTTCAAAAAAGCAGGTCATCCTTAATTGGAAGATCGATGCAAGACAATCTTTCTACTCTTATTTCTAATTAGGCTTGTACCAATTTGCAAAATTCACTGTATTTGCTGACCTAAGTTTACAAATGTATTTGGGATTGGCACAAAACCACACCTCATCCGATCCTCTTATCTGTCCATTTCAAACTTTGGTAGATGTCTCCTAATTCAGTCTCAAAATCAGCACATTGAGTGGGAATATTTACAGCATTTTCCAAACTTAGACATTCTGCAGATGTTGGCTTCTCCAAATCTGGTGCTGAGCATTAAGTAATGACGGGATAAAAGAATTTGTCTCAAATTGATGTTTTCTGTCTATATTTCTGAGACGAGGTAGTATTTACAGTATTTACATTATTTGCACTATTGTCCTCATCTTTGTTGCCATTTATACGACGTTTAATAACAAATCATTTTATTTGTCTATATTTCTTAGATGAGGTAGTATTTACATTATTCGGACTATTGTCCTCATCTTTGTTGCCATTTATACGATGTTTAATAATAGATCATTCTTTTTGTCTATATTTTTGAGATGAGGTAATATTTACATTATTCAGACTATTGTCCTCATCTTTGTTGCCATTTGTACGATGTTTCGGCTGTTGTATGCTCTGGCCTTCTACAGGTGCTAGGAATTTCGAACAGAACTCTTTATTACAATCACTGTGGTATATCATCTCCATCCCTTTTGCGTAGAGCCTCTTTTTGATAGTCATGAGTTATCTCCCTCTAACCCTGTAAGTTACTTGTTCACCACTGCTGTAGCCTGGTAGTCATGAGATAACTTATGACTACCAAAAGGAGGCTCTACGCAAGAAAGACGGAGATGATATACACCCGTGATTGTAATAAAGGGTTCTGTTTGAAATTCCTAGCACCTGAAGAAGGCCGAAGCGTACAACTGAAACATTGTACAAATGGCAACAAAGATGATGTCTGAATAATGTAAATACAGATATTTTTTTAGAAATAAGAAAAATAGGTTTACATCCATGAAAGTTTTGCTGATTAGGTCAACCATAAATATGCAAAACTGCATTGGCCGAGCTCTTTGTGATTGGTAATTCTCAGGTTCTACTGTAATAGAAAATTCAGTCAGCTCATTGGCTTTTGTGTCATAAAACTTTTCAATGATTAAGGAGTTTGAGTTTTGTTTAACGGCATATCAACCTCTGTGGGTTATTTAATGCCAAAAATGTGGGGTTTTAAGGGTTTTTTTTTTAATGTTCAGTTATAGTGAAAAGGTTGATTTAGTAAGATTTTGATGAAAATTTTTTTTGTTTTTATTCTTTTTTATTTTAGAAAACTGAAAATGTCTTCGAGCTTTGTATTCAAAAATATTTTGCTGAGAATAATTTTTTCCTTCAAAAATGTATATTTTTCTATAAAAGTCTATTTTTACGTCTATATTTCTATGTAAGTATATTTTTATACTTTCACATTGATTTACCCCAGTTTGGGGGGGGGGTTTAACTATTTGCCCATAGCTGGGATCCTAACAGGTGCTACCACCCCAGGTCAGGGTGGACCTGGGAAAACAGCAATTAAGAGGTGGTCCCATGCTCCTCACAACCTCCCAATCAGGGGCCTTGCTGCTAGATCCATGATTAAGGAAATCAATTCTAATAGGCATGGGTTTTTTGTAATGATGACTCTCACCAATTTTTTTTGATTTATTTGATTGTTACTTTGGCTACTACCATTTGTAGATATTCAATACAAGGCCCAAGAACCACTTAAGGTTGAGGGTTACTGAATAAGGTCAATGTATGAGCAAAAGAAATGCAGTATGTGAGGATATGTAGGAAAGTGTTATAACCCAAAAAGGTTACTGCGTGAGTAATCAGCAAAAGGAGGTTGGGAATAATAGCATATCAACAAGTACAAGGCTCACACATTGCGTAACGTAGATGCACTGCTAGTGAATTGCTAGTCAGCATAATCACTTCTTTACTAAATTTACTTCAATAGTGTTCACGTATTTAAGAGGATAGGAACATCCTATTACTGTATATAGGTAGGTATATAACAAAAAGATAGCGGTTAACTCTAGATTTGAAGAGGCTAAGAGTGTAGTGATCCAGGAAGGATGATCTCGGGAGTTTGTTACACAAAGTAGCGGTTTATTGTAAGAAGCTGCCCAAATGGTATTTCCTTCTTATGAACGAGATACAGAGGAATTGGGAATGATTTGTCCTAGTGTACATGGCATGGTGGATCTTAGTTGTGAAGGTCTGAACTGATGAAATTAAGGAATGTAGCTTGTCAGAACATCTTCTGCATCAGAATTAACGTAAGTGGAGAATATGTCCAGTTGTTACCAAGACATCGATTTCTGCTCCGATGAACTTAGCTCACTGGTGCCCCCTATATATAAATTTACTTGAGCCACAAGATTGGCAACTAGGTGTCATCCTTTTACTGTGAAACCAATAAATTGTAAATGCAAATTTTACTCCAGCAGCTTCTTTTCTCACACTTCCCATCTGTGGAATTCCTTTCCATTTACTTGCTTCCCCGACAGCTATAATCTCCAAGAATTTAAATGTAAAGTCAATAGTCATCTCCTATCTCACTAACCTGCATCCTCTCTCTCACGCTCCTTTCTCTGTCCACGCCATTCTCATCATTATTCTCATCCTTCTCTTACCCACTTCCTGACACCCCCTATAACTTGTCACTCTTTCTCATAAATTTCTTCCTATGTAACCCTCTGCAAAACAGTGGCAGTAAAATGCCTTGCTTGGGGCAATATAATTATAGAAAAAAAGAAAAAAAAAAGATACAAGTTATTCTTTAAAAATTTGTTAACTCACTTATTCATGATGCATTGTACATGGTCTTAATAAAGTCCAGTAAACAAACCCAATATGTTTGACTAGACTGAGATAGTTTGGGCACGTTGAGAGAATAGACATAGAAAACCCGGTTAGCAATTGTAGGTTTATTGAGGTCTAAGGCCAAAGAGGGATAGGAAGACCATGTAAAACATGGACCCAGCTTATCAAAGATGATTTAAGGAAGTTGAGATTAAAGCCAGGCCTTATGCAAAATCGGGCGGCCTGGAAAAGAGCCATCAAGTAAACCTTGTCTAATCCATGCTAGCATGGAAACTGATATATCCTGGAAAGGGATTATATATATATATATATATATATTTTGGCAACATTTTTTCATTAATGCAGGTTTCATTGAATAATATAGACAAGTTTTGTCTATTAATTTTGCGTAGGATCTGTTCGTACCGTCTGATATACTTGATGGTGATATCGTTGAAAGACAACAAAAAAAAAAATCACAATAATTGTTGATTTTTTTATCGGGTTTAAGCTTTCGGCTCACATAAGCCATTATCAAAGAATAAATATTAGCACACAGTAAACATAGAACATTTAAGTTATTAACAATAAAGAGAATTAAATTGAAGATACAAGTCCATCCCTACCGTGGTGGATGGCCAAAGACAGTGACAAAATAGTGGCGTTGTGGTCCCTGATCCGATTACAGGCATTTGAGTACATTATTGGAAATATCAAAATTGATCGTATTCAAACCAAGTTTAAGTTGTTTAATGTAGACTGCTTCCAGGATTTTGAGTTTCTGTTTATTATTTTCTTGTCTAAGTATGTATGTGTTATCAATGCACACTTCTGAGAAAAATGCTCATTGATAACATATATCATTTAAGGTATTTAAGTGGTTGAGGCAAATGTAACCGTGTAGAACAATCTAGTAAGTAGACGTAATGACGGTACTCGTCGTATGCAGTATCCTGAAACGTAGGTGTAGCCAATAGACGTAAACCAATAGCGGTAGATCTCTAGTGGAAGATCAATAGACCTCTGGATCTCTCTGGATGTCCTCACTTTAGTCTATATTTATGGCCGATACCAGCCAATCACATTCCAGTGAGGGAGAACCAAGGTGTATACATATTCATTACCTATTCATTACATCAGAAATGAATGTTGAATGATGATGACAATATTTTTGTGTTATAACATTATGGCACATATTAAGCTTGGTAGGCAGAGCTGATTAAGACTATGTCTAGCTAGTGGGGGGGTGTCATGCATAAATAGATTAACAGATTTAGACTTCTATTATTCTTTTGTTATTTTTTTTTTTTTTTAAAGGTATACAAATCTTTTCCTGGAGAGGGATAGGCTGTCAGGTCCACTTGCCAAAGACATACTACAAGTCAATGACTATCTCTTCAAATTTTAAGTGAGACATGTGAAAGGAGATCGTTAGGCGTTCAGTTGCACAGTAATACTACAATCACACCTGGTCATAGGACTAATGATGAAAATGCGTTTTTTGCAGCAATCTTTAAAATATTTTACAATTGTTACATATCACTTTTAAATCATAATTAAACATCATTTTAAATCATAATTTTTTACAGTTGTTACATGTCATTTTTAAATTCTGTTTTCCTGAAATTTTTCAAAATTCATTTTTTTTAAATCATTTTCTCAGCAATCTTGTAAGATTTAAAAAACATTTACAATTGTTACACAATCAAATTTTTAAAGTTGTTACATGTCATTTCTAAATCATTTCTTCTGCAATCTTCATTTTTTTTTTTTTTTTACACTTGTTACATATTTGCTACAGTAGCTTGGGGAATTGCATCTGCCACAGTAACTGGGGGGCTGCACCTGCCACAGTAGCTTGGGGGGATGCATCTGCCACAGTAGATGGGGGGGCGCTGCATCTGCCATAGTAGCTCGGGAGACTTGCATCTGCTACAGAAACTTGATCCTGAACAGAATGGTATCTTTCTTTTTGAATATGCTTAAGTTTTGCTTAAACTGTTGACATCTCATAATTCAATGCAATTCATATTATTACAAAATAGTAGTGGAGATTATTATAAATAACAACAATTCATATCTGAATGATCAAACTATTAAAAAAAAAATTTTGTGCATTCGGAACATTCAAGATAGTTTATTTTTAGCAATATTGCATAAGGTTTCTCTCCTAATTTGAAAGTGTCTTTAATCTTGTAGGTAATAAATCTATCTAACATACCTTTCCTGGAATAAAGCAGCAAAGACCCATGTCAATGTAACGAAGATAAGTCATCCCAAGTAAAGATAAGCGAGTTTCAATTGCTGATAATATATCAACATGTCTTGCTAAATGATGATTACGTCTCTCTGATTCACGACGAGGTAGCTGTCCTTTAATCTGCCTTTGCACCAATGCATGGTATTTATCAACTCTTGCAAACCCTTGATTAAGCACAGCTTGAGACCCTCTATTAAATGCTTGACAAACCTGGGTTAAAAAAAAAAGAAGAGAAGAAGAATTATTTATTTAGTCCACATATACACACACAAAAAAGAGGCACATTTATTTGCATATTTTTGTCTTTAATTTGACTATAGTTATCTCGCTTGTTCCAGAGACGGCAAGTGGTAGTATCTTTATGACAATGTTTACAAAGCAAGGAGGTGAAAAAACTGACTCTGAAAAAAACAGAGCAGAACAATAAAAATTGAAAAAATATAATTAAAGACTCACATGAGAAAACCCGATAATGGTAAGCACTGATGCTAAACTCCAGGAGAAATTTTGGGGAAGATGGAATCATAAAGTTGAAGGAAAAAATGAAGAAATGTTAAATAAATATTTGATGGCATAATTTTATTTTGTATTTTAATTTCCCTTAAAAATCAGCATGAACTTTTTGGACAACCCAACATATACTGTATATTTCCAAGTATAAGGTGATCTTTAGATAAGACAAGGTTAAAAAATATAGCAAACTAGCAGTATAGCCCAGTGTTGCTTGGGTGTAATGAAAGCTTTAAAACTAATCCATGGTCCTGGAGCTCAGACACTTTGGATGTTGGCGTGAAAGACTAAAAAGCAATAGCTGTTTCCAGTTAAAGCGAAACCGTAGACTGAAAAAAAAATGAATGAATGTAAGTCGAATTTTGATATCCTGTTATCGATATCAAATTTTCTGCACTATTGTAAGAACTGTAACCTTAAAACTTCTGAATATCGTTTCTTATGTTTTTGTCTATGAGTGTATCAAATTTGATTAAAATCGGACCACTCCTTCTATAATCCAATTTTTTCAATTGTCGATATTTATCGGGTGTACCTCGACACAAAACCTAGCTAAGAACACTCACAGACGCTTATAGTACAACTGTGTAAATTTTCAAGAAAATCAGTTCGGCCGTTTCGGAGTCTATAGGTAACAGACACACACACACAGACACGTAAAGTTCCATTTATAAATAAGTTTAGATTAAGATTTTCATGTATAAAACTTATTACTTAATTCAAAATAAACTTAGTAACAAAACTGATTCTATATCATGTTTTTTCGATACATGTCCCCTAAAAAGGAAACCATTGTTTTATTTACATTTTATCACATCATCTCTTGTGAATACTGATTCTTCTTTTCCTATATTTAAACAGTTACAAACAGCCTGGTATACTGTTAGGGCGCCGCTCCTATTTGACTACAAATGGAGTTCCCATTGCTATATATAGCAATGATGGATTCTCTACAAGAGAGTCGTAGAGAGTCACTTGAGAGTCTCTAATGAGTTACTGAAGAGTCAGTGCGAGTCAGTGAAGAGTTAGTCACACTTCCGGTGGCGTACCGGAAGTAATCACGTATACACACGTCTTACAACGGATTGGACTCTTGTATCTTTCTATTGTAAATATTACTAATCACTTCTGTACATACTAACCGTCTTTCCGCGGAATACAACTTATATTCTGATTCTGTTGTTGAGTTATTCATTTATACTTGGTGACATAACATGTACTAATGTCCATTTACTTATAACGTTATCAACAATTACAAAATGGATGATAATAGCACATTCTGCTTTCAACACTTTTTTTAATTCATTATTGAAAGTTTAGCAAAACATTAAGGTAGCTGTGAATGCAATCGTAACTGTTTAAATTTTCTCAGCTGAGCTTGCATGGATACGAGTTGATTTCATTGATATGGAATTATTTTTTAAATAGACATTATGAAGTTATGGCAATAATATACAAAGTAGAAATGTTTTTATTACTTTTATTATCAGTTTATTTGATAATGTGAATCTTTTCATATACGTTATTGGTTATTGCACTGATGCCAAGATTAGCTTACTGACAAAAATCACCCAGAATTTAAAGTTTTTTTAAAATTGTAGTATAAGACAACCAACAAATTTCCAGGGTGCTTTTGGGGATATACATCAGAAGTTATTTTATCCTGATTTGTCCACACTGTCTATGCAACAATGTTTCCATGATTAAAGGGTTTGGCTTGTTTTTAACCTTTTAAAGCCATTCAACTTGAAATAAACCTCATCACTTGATAAGACATAAGAAGTGTCAAAACAAAATGGCTACTTTTGTAGTGATATCTAAACTTATTTATAAATGGAAATTTGTCTGTGTGTATTTGTTACCTATAGACTCCGAAATGGCTGAACCGATTTTCTTGAAAATTTACACAGTTGTACTATAAGCGTTTGTGAGTGTTCTTAGCTAGGTTTTGTGTCAAGGTACCCCCGATGAATATCGAAAATCGAAAAAATCGGGTTATAGAAGGAGTGGTTCGATTTTAATCAAATTTGATACACTCATAGACAAAGACATAAGAAACGATATTCAGAAGTTTCAATGTTGCAGTTCTTACAGTAGTGCAGGAAATCGATAATATATATATATATATAAAAGGCAAGATGCTTGTGTGTGTGTCTGTTTATCTGTCTGTATGTCCTTTATACAAATCCACAATTTTTATCCGATTCTCACCAAACTTCACACAAATATTCTTTAGGCTGAGTCTGATCTCCAGGACCATGGATTAGTTTTAAAGCTTTCATTACACCTGAGCAATGCCGGGCTACACTGCTAGTTATAACATATTCATGTTATAATTTCTGAATATTATATATATATATATATATATATATATATATATATATATATATATATATATATATATAAACTGCATCAAGAGATTATATGCAGGTTATGAATTGGTATAAAATGTTGCGTCTTTAATGTTAAAAGTCCTATTATGATGTTGTTTAGATTCTACTCAATATTATTAATGTAGATATATAGTGATAGAGAAAACTATTTTTTTTGGTTGGAAAAATTTTTACTAAGTTAACTAAACAGACTAATTTGACTGTTAGTACTTTATTTGCAACTATTTATTTTGATACTTTTACATTATTATACCTTGTAAAACTAATGTAAAAAAAATAATATAAAAAGATTTTAGAACAAATTCGTCAATTTCTTGAAGGAAAAACATAAAAAAACATTTTATTTAAAAAAAGAAAGATACATTAACAAAAAATAATAAGAACCTCCTTAAATTTATTGCACGAATGCTTACTTTTCAATAATTCTTAGCAGCCGATTATCAACATCTGATGTTAGATTTGCAATTTTAGTGGCTGGTAAGTTGCTTGCAGCAACTTTAACTGCCTCCCAGAGGTCACACTTGCTGTTGAATTGCCTTCCATTAGAATAAATATCTCTCTTGAGGATGCTCCACAGGTTCTCAATGGGATTCAAGTCACAGCTATTTGAAAGCCAGTACATAAGAGAATCTTCAACAAATCCCTTTTCTTTCAACCAGGATTTGGTAAACTTTGATGCATGACTTGATGCGTTATCTTGCATAAAGATCATAGATCTATGCTTGGCTTAAGACTGGTTATCAAGCCATTCAAAGAAATATTGCTCTAGAAAAATCACAGTAACTTTTGGAATTCATTTTAATCCAGTCTTTTAATTTAAATGGACCCATGAGATCATTACCAATAATCCCGGCCCATATCATGATCCCATCGCCGCCTTGTTGGCGTTTAAAAAATTTTCTTGAGTTTTTGGTTGCAAACCCATCCTTGGTCCCATCGAGGGTGATCCATGATTTGTCTGTAAAAAGCACTTTACTGATATTTGCCCACTGCAATCTTCTTTCCTTGTTTTTTTTTGTTAAAATGGGTTTCTTTATTTGATTTTTTACATCAGCAAACTTCCTTAATGATTTACACTTTGTTTCCCTTGACACCATAGGAGCTCCAGACGGCCTCAAATATGAACGCACTTGACGCATTTGGGTTTCTTATTAATTCTCTTCGGATATGTGATAGATCTCGATTTGTTAAATTCCTGAATTTATGTTATAAATTTGTTAAATTTTCCTGAGACTTTTTTCCTTGGTTGAATTCCTATTTGACATATTTTCTTGATTGTTCGATGATCCCTTTTCAAATCCTTAAAAATTTGAAGCGAAGACTTTCCTTTGCTAATTTCTTTGATTATATAGTTCTTTTCATTCATTATTAGTTTTTTTACAAGACATAATACTAAATTCTAGTCCTTGCAAATAATCTCTTGACGCCGCAAATTGCTATAATTACTGAAAAAATACAAAATATTAACCTGAAATTGAAAATTGGGACTTAATTGCTTTCATGCTTACTTGTTATACATAAAATTACAAATTATTTCATTGGATAACATATATCTATGAATTTTATATAAAATATTTGACAATACCTCTTTTGCATATAATCTCTAGACACAGTTTTTATAAATATATTTATGCTCTCACACCCTGATTGAGCACTCTGGAAGAATGGTAGACTTTGAAAAACAGTAGCTACTCTAGCATCTCCGCATCGTATATTCAGCAATGAATTAGAACACTCTCAGCTACTGGGCGTGTATAATGATAATATACATGCTAAAAAGTCTGCCTCCTTCTACTGAGCACCCATAGCTCAGAGGTAGAATTACCGACTGATGACAATTTGGTTGGGTTTCAATCCTTAAAAAGCAATCGAAGTCTAACCGTACTGATGAGCTGTGATACAGCAAAACAGATCTGTCTGCGGATGACTATATATAGATATATTTTGATTGTTTAATTACTTAGTTTCTGATCATAAGATTAGACCAGTGCACATTTGTATTAAAAAATGTTCAATACAAGTATATTGTAGAACTTTTGAATATTTTCCATTTGTAAACGAGTTATTACACAACCTAGGTTTCTACCATGAGTGGTGTCTTCAGGCAATTTGCAATAACTGATTTTACCGTTTACCATATTTTTTTTAAGAAGACTCACATAAAGGTGTTTTTTTTTTAACGTTCACATGGCAGGGAATTTTTGAATGCACAATTTTTTAAATTACAAGTAATTATGGTGTTTTCATTCATGTTCGTATGAATCTAAGAGGTATTTTTTAGTATGATTACACTTAGTCATAATTTCCATTCTTTCATTCAACAGTTCGCTTTTGTTTGGGAATAGAATAATCTCTCATTTTTCTTCTTGGCACAGTCTACATATTTTGCCATCATTGTAAGGCTTGGCTGTTTTTACTATACTCCACGTTATGCCTGGGTCTTTTCCATATTTTGATTTTAATTTCCACATGTGGCTAGCCAATTTTGTACAGTTTTTTTAAGAAATTTGGCACCAAACATTATCATAACACTATATATATTTGAATTTTTTTTATTTGTTTAACATTATTAATATATATATTATATTCTCATTCTCTATTTTAATTTGTTGAGTCTTCAAGAACACATGACCCAGTGGATATAGACATTGGTTAGTTACAGTGACTTGGCCCAAAAAGTTGAGTTCAATACCAGGCTACAGCAGTGGTGAACAAATAACTTATTGTAATAAAGAGTTCGGTTCAAAATTTCTAGCACCTGAAGAAGGCTGGAGCATACAATGGCCGAAACATTGTAATAATGGCAATAAAGATGAGGACAATAGTCCAAACAATGCAAATAGTGTAAATACTACCTCATCTCAGAAGTAAAGACATACAGATCTAATTTACACTTCCATCTAGCCTACAAAACCAAACAAGCTTCACACACCTTATGTAGAGTATGCAAAATTATAGGAAAACAAATTAAAAATAAAATTAGATTTTTCATTTTTATCAAATGAGCAACTCAGCAACAGCAGTTTATGCTCATTCAATAACATCTGAATAACTGGGTGTGTACAAAATCATACACATATTGGTAAAGGCAAAAACTGTGAAAAGAAGGTTAGTAATTTCAAATAGATTAAGAGCATGTCAACAGAATCTATGGAGGCATTCTTAAGCAAGACTATTGAAAAAAAAAACAGGTGGTCGACATCATTCATAACTCATCTTATATAAAAATAGATATAAATATTGTGTACAAGAGTTGTGTCATTGATGTAGGAGGTGTGTGTGTATATATATATATAAAAATATAGGTTTCATTGAATAATATAGACAAGTTCTGTCTATTTATTTTGTGTAAGATCCGTTCATGTGATCTGATTAGCTTGATAGTGTTGTCATGGAAAGACGACAAGAAATCGCAATAATTGTTGATTTTTTTATCAGGTCTGAGCTTTCGGCTTACATAAGCCATTATCAAAGGATGAACATTTAATGTTCAGTGAACATAGAACATTTAAATTATTATTAACAGAGTGGAGTTATACAGAGAAAATTAGACAGGTCCATTTTTTGTGTCACACATGGCTGTAGGCCGAGAAGGAATGGTGGTAGTGTGTTTTTTGTTCAATTGAGTGTATAGTGGCATGAGGGATTGGTCTGGGAACGTCTTTCCATGACAACACTGTCAAGCTAATCAGATCATATGAACGGATCTTACACAAAATAAATAGACAGAACTTGTCTATATTATTCAATGAAACCTGTATTAATGAAAAAATGCTGCCAAAATACACACAATATATATATATATATAAAGACAAGAGGTAAAACTAAACTATTGTTTAATATAAATCTATGCTCTGGTTTCTTTCCAATCTCACCTTTTCTGAAAGAATTACTACTTTCTCAAGTGGCTTACGGCCATATCACGTTGAATGCACCAGTTCTCGCTCGATCACTGAAGTTAAGCAACAATGAGCCTGGTCAGTACTTAGATGGGTGACCACTTGGGAATACCAGGTATTGTAAGCGTTTAGTGACGGATGTGTGTTGTGGTGCAGTGGATATCGGCTCGGAAAGAGAAATCGGTGAGCTGAGTTTGAAATCCAGTTGAATACCCTGCATTCACTTAAGCACTGGTACCCTTGGGAAAGGTTTTAATCCGTCCCTTCCCTCCAGTTATAGGTTAAATAACAAGGGTAAGACTTGGGGACCCTGCCCTTAAAAACAAGTCCCAATGAATCTTGATACTTGAAAAGAAAAAAGTATGACTAGACATAAAATTTATATAAAAAAAAAACAACGAATTATTGAAAGAAAAAAAGTATTACCAACAATAAATAAATAAAATTTAGTTGGCAATAAATGACCCGCTGAGGTTGATATGCCATAAAACAAAAACAACCAACATTCTCAAGCCAACATACACAAACACAAAAAAAAAAAAAAAAAAAAAAAATGTCAAATCCATTTCTTCAGGTTTCTGAGTATGTACAACACACATGTCTATTCCAAGTCAAAACAATCTGATCACAATTTAGACAAAATTACTTGCTTACTTTCATTTTATCAGACTTTGAGGACACGGTGTCCTCAACACGCTTTGAGACTAACCTTTCAACCACTTGAAAAATATTTATGAACATTCTAATATTTAAAAGCTTTGATAAACCAATGACATCTTTGCTCTTGTATATAAACACATGCAATAAAATATCTGCCGAGGTTAACGAAGCAAACCTCGCTGCTGACCTTGAAAAGGACCTTCAATCCATGGTGGACTGGGGTAAGAAATGGCTCGTAAATTTTAATGCTTCCAAAATTAAGCTATCTATCTATTAACCATCACAGACAATCGTTTCTCTCACTCATTAGCATTGATCAGGCTAGTTTCCCTAAAAGTAAAACACTGTGCCTTCTCGAGTTAATTCTCACATCAGACTACAAGTGGAATGACTATATAGAATCCATAGTTAAATCTGCTTCTAAGAAGGTTGGTTCTCTGTGCAGGGCCAGGAAGTTTTTCCTGCCTGAAACAATCCTGCACATATACAAATCTACCATCTGCCCCTGCATTGAATATTGCTGCCATATCTGGTCGGGTGCTCTTGCTATCCATTTAGGTCTCCTTGACAAAATCCAACGGAGAATCTATAATGTGATCAATCCTGACCTGGCAGCTAGAATACAGTCACTTTCTCACTGACACAGTGTGGCTTCCCTGTGTCTCTTCTACAAATACTTTCATGGCTTCTGCTCCGATGAACTTAGCTCACTGGTACCCCCTATATATGAATTTCCTCGAGCCACAAGATTAGCAACTAGGTCCCACCCTTTTACTGTGAAACCGATAAAATGTAAATGCAAATTCTCCTCCAGCAGCTTCTTTTCTCGCACCTGGTTCACAGTCCACCCACGTCTTTTGAACAGGTGAAGAGGCTCATCCCTTGTTTCCTGTTTAGGATGTGGTTCCCAGCTTTCTCTTTTCCAATCATTTTACCCTTAAGTATCCCCCTGCGCATCAGTGGGGTCACCACCTTGCTTGGGGTGATATGATTAAAAAAAAAAAAAACAAACTTCCCACCTGTGGAATTCTCTTCCATTTACTTGCTTCCCCAACAGCTACAATCTCCAAGAATTTAAATGTAAAGTCAATAGTCATCTATCTCACTAACCTGCATCCTCTCTCTCAGGCTCCTTTCTTCATCCACTCCACTCTCATTAGTATTCTCATACTTCTCTTACCCACTTCCTGACACCCCCTATAACTTGCCACTCTTTCTCATAACCTTTCTCCTATGTAAGCCCCTGCAAAACAGTGGCAGTAAAATCCCTTGCTTGGAGCGATATGATTATAAAGATAGATAGATAGATACAATTTCCAAGAATTTAAATGTAAAGTCAATAGTCATCTCCTGTCTCACTAACTTGCATCCTCTCTTTCATGCTCTTTTCCCCAGTATTCTCTTCCTTCTCATACCCTCTTCCTGACACACTCCCCTGTAATCTATCACTCTTTCTCATAAATTTTCTCCTATGTAACCCCCTGCACAACAGTGGCAGTAAAATGGCTTACATTTGCCTTAAAGTTGCTCAGAGAACGAGATGTGTTGGTTAAGTATAGTTTTTCTCCTTGTATTATTATTCCATTTTGTTCCTTTAGAGATACACGCTCTGAAAATAGTTTACATCTAAACTTATTTATAAATGGTGTGTGTGTCTATTCGTGTGTGTGTCCGTTACCTATAGACTCCGAAACAGCTGAACTGATTTTCTTGAAAATTTACACAGTTGTACTATGAGCATTTGCGAGTGTTCTTAGCTACGTTTTGTGTCGAGGTCAGTCAGTTAAGTGCCATACGTGAAACACGCTTGAGCGATCATGTCTGGAATGAGACATGACTGACTAGGCAGAAGATTATCCCGCAGTAGGTTGCCATTGCTTTCTGCAGTAGATTGGTTGCCAGCCAAGGCTATAGAACCCAATCTGTCCTGTTATTTAACCCATAACTGGAAGGAAGAGACGGATTAATACATTTCCCAAGGGTATTTGCGCATAAGTAAATGCAATAAATTCAACTGGAATTTGAAATCAGCTCCTTGATTTCTCGTTCTGAGTTGATATCCACTGCTCCACAAACCCCTGATAAATATTGAAAATCGATAATCGAAAAAAATTGGGTTATAGAAGGAGTGGTCCGATTTTAATCAAATTTGATACACTCATAGACAAAGACATAAGAAATGACATTCAGAAGTTTCAAGGTTGCAGTTCTTACATTAGTGCAGAAAATCAATAAGAAAGGAACACCTGAATTTAATGGTGAGGGCCTCAAACTCAACATTGAGGCCTACATCAAGTGCCTTAAGGAGGTAGTGCTACCCTGTGTCAAGAAGGTGCCTGCTGTAAGACCCTAGGTCTGGCAACAGGACTCTGCACCATGCCACACAAGCAAGTCACGGCTGTCAGACAATTTCTGTGACATCACCCCTTACATTTGGCCACTTAACTGCCAAGACAGCAACCCTCTTGATTATTATGTGTGGGATGCAGTCGAGTGAAAGACCAATACCAAAGGCAAGGATTATGGCAACATTCACCAACTTAAACCAGAAGACCATCCAGAAGAGTTACAGAAAATTCTAAAGTTGTTTGGAGGCCATGGTTGAAGCTAATAATGATTTTATTGATTAAATTTACTCTTTAGTATTTAAAGATATTTGTGTGTAATTTTGATAAATATTTTTTGTTTTTTTGTTTTTAATCATATCACCCCAAGCAATCACCCTCTTCACCTGTTCAATAGATGTGGGTGGAATGTGAACCGGGCGATAGTTTCGTCTATCTACTCCAAATATGTCTGTTAAAATGAATGGAATGTCATATCATTGTGTCTTAATAGCATGGCATTCCATAAAGAACTAAGATGAACAAGGATTCTTATATATTCATAGAAAAATTCAACCTAAACTAAAAATTTCTCTCTTTTACTTTAATATGCAATCAATATCTTTTTCTTTCACTGAAACTTATTTTTGGAATGGTAAGAATTTTTCTTTTCATAAGCCTTTGCTTAAAATATAAAAAAAGAAATTGGAAGGAATTTTTAAAAATCTAAATCTTGCTGAAGTTAAAAAAAATCCGCATTTCTAAAGCTTAAGTTAATCATTATATGGCTGTAATGTGTAATTCATCCCCCCCCCCCGCAGATAGCATTGGAAAAAAAAAAAAAAAAAAAAAAAAAAAAAAAACAGATTAGAGTCGCCCATGAGTTAATGAAAAAAAAAAAATCACAACAACTGTCAATACTTGAACATATTACCCAATTCAATCATATAAACTTAGAAAAATCTATCCTTCTTTAACTTTAACTTTTTTTTTTTTTATAATCATTTCACCCCAAGCAAGGTAGGACTGTAAAGGTTTACATAAGAGGAGAGTGATGAGAAAAAGGAAGAAGTTAGAGGGGGTGTCAGAGAATGGGTAAGAGAAGGATGAGAACACTGATGTGAAGAGAGCTGCATGAGAGTAGAGTAGAAAGGGAGAAGAACATGATACAAGGGTTGTCAAGGAAAGGATGATAGTCATAAAGATAAGAGATGGCAATTGACATTGCATTTAAATTCTTGGCGATTGTAGCTGTCAGAAAAGCAAGTATACAAAAGGGAATTCTACAGGCAGGAATTGCAAGAAAAGCTGCTACTAGAGTAGAAGTTACAGTTTCAGTTTGAATTTTGTTTAATGGCATATCAACCACTGTGGGTTATTTAATGCCAAAAAGGTAGAGTTTTAAGATATTTTTTTTAATGTTTGATTATAGTAAGAAGGTTGGTTTAGTCAGATTTTGATGAAAAATTTTTTATTTTTATTTTGTTTTAGAAAACTGAAGATGTCTTTTAGTTTTGTATTCAAACATGTTTTGCTGGTAATCATTTTTTTCCTTCAAAAATGTATCATGACAATTTTTTTTTCTTCAAAAATGTGTAATGGTAATAATTTTTTCTTTTTCAAAAATGTATTGTTGGTAATATTTTTCATTCAAAAATTTATATTTTTCTATAAAAGTCTATTTTTATCTGTATATTTCTATAAAAGTGTATTTTTATACTTTTATAGTATTTTGACTCCAGTTTGGGAGTTAACTATTTGCCCATAGCTGGGACTAACAGGTGCTACCACTCTGGGTCAGAGTGGACCTGGGAACAACAGCAATTAGGAGGTGGTTCCATGCTCCTCACAACCTCCCAATCAGAGGCCTTGCTGCTGGATGCAGTTTACCGTCATACTCAGGACCGAAGTTGCAGTTACAGTTGATTGGTTTTACTGTAAGGTTTGGATCTAGACGCTAGTCTGGTAGCTTGAGTAAATTCATGTAGAAGGGGCACCAGAAAGTTAAGTTCATCGGAGCAAAAGCCTTGAAAGTATTTGTAGAAGAGACAGAGGGAAGCCACATTATGCCGGTGAAAAAGCGAGTGGAGTTGAGCTACCAGGTTAGGATCGATTACATTGCAGATTCTTCATTGGATTTTGTCAAGAACTCCTGAGATGAATAGCAGGGGCACCCGACCAAATGTGACCGCAGTATACAATGCATGGGTATGCTAGATTTATATATGTGCCCTGGTATTATTCTCTAAATGATAACATTATACACCAAGGAGAATGTTTCAAGAAATTTCTTAGATTTAGAACCTCAAAATTTTTCTAATCTGATGATCTGAATGATTAAGAATATATTTTCCAAATTTCAACTGATTGAAAAGAAACTTTGAATTTTTGAAGAGAAACCGGGGAGCCGAGTTTGAATTCCAGTTGAATCCATTGTATTCACTTACGCGCAAATACCCTTGGGAAAGGTATTAATCTGTTTCTTCCTTCCAGTTATGGGTTAAATAGCAGGACAGATTGGGTTCTATAGCCTTGGTCTACATGATCGCCCAAGCGTGTATCACGTATGGCACTTAACTGACTGAATATAATAGTTTGAAACATGATTAAGGCTTCTACTGGGCATAGTGGGGGATCGGTTTTATATTGTTTTGAAGTAATAAACTGATCCCCCACTAATTACTACTTATCAGTATAGTAGATATCTTCCCCATCTATCCATGAGTCAAATAACAAGACAGATTGGGTTCTGTAGCCTTGGTTGGCAACCAATCTACCGCAGAAAGCAATGACAACCTATTGCAAGATTATCTTCTGCCCAGTCAGTCATGTCTCTTTTGAGACATGATCGCCCAAGTGTGTATCACGTATGGCACTTAACTGACTGACTGACATCCTAAAATGCCTTCTATGTCTATAATTATTGAAAATTATCCAAAAAACTGATTCATTTCAAAAGTATTTTCTGGTCATTTAAATAAAAAAATTAAAATATAAAAAATTAAAATATAGAAGCACACATAAAAATCTTTCAAAGTCTTAAAAAAAAAATACAATTTTTTTCTAGTTTAAGTGAAAATTTTTTAAAAATCCAGAGTTTAAGAAAAATGCAGTTAGAAATGTAACATTTATAAAAACAAAAAAAATAAATAAAAATGGGATAGAATTAAAATTTAATGTTTACAGGTGAGGTAATTGTAACAAGTTTTAGCATTGAATATTTTTTTAGTGAAATTTCAAGTTGTCCAATTTAGTATAAGAAGAGCTGAATACATGACTAATTTTCTTTGATATTTAGAAAAAAAAACAAAAAAAAAACAATTACTTTATTAAAAAAAGAAAAAGATCTATTGTTAAATTACAGTTTTACAAAATATATAAGAAAGAAATGGAGTTTTAACCACTAAAAAGAAAATATATGTTAATTTATTGCATTCAATAAATCAAAAGCAAGAAGTATGATGTGAGGAGTAGAGATTTAAAAAAAATGTGTAGTTTTTAAGAAAAGACAGACAACTTTAGAGAAAGGATATAAGAGAGAGAGAGAGAGAGAGTGTGTGTTAGTTAAACTTAAATATTTCACCCTAAAATTTTGATTGGCAGGTTTGTTAACATTAAGTTAAGCAAGTTCCTGCTACAGCTCGTGCTTCTAATAAATATCATCTACTTTCTTTTTATGTTCTCATATGTCGTCTATGCAACAAAGAAATACTTATTGTAGTGTTTGCTGCTTTCTTTTCTCATCTCATATTCCCATGAAAGTAGCAAAAAAAAAAAAAAAAAAAAAAAAAAAAAAACCACACACACAAACATTGAACAATTATTGCACTGATATTTATGTTGAAAGCTAATTTTTTTTTTTAAATGAAACTCTGGTGTAAAATCTTTGTTCATTGAGGACTCAGTTTGCCCATGCTACATTGATCAAACTAAGCTCAATCCATTTTTATGATAAATTTATAATACATTGGAATTGACTACAGTTTACAGGGCCCTGGAAGTAGACAACGACTTGAATGAAACAGCTGACTAAATGGAATTATTCCTAATTGACTAAAATTTATAGGTACCTCCACTTTTTTGTGATAATTTCTGATGTTTAAGTTTTAAAATGAATCTTGATAAATGACAAAACTTTCTTGAATCTTTCATTTTAGCTTTAATTGAAAGCTAAAGGATTAAATTTACTATTTCCACTAAGTAAAATACTCATGTATTTTACAAACAAATTACATTGATTGGAATCAATTTTTTTTTTTACTTTTTTCTAAAATAGGTGATTAGCATCCTTTTTAGACATTTTTCATCACAATGTAAATTTTTTTTATTAAAAAAAATCTTGCAAAAATAGAATATACTGTTTTGAAATTTTATTTGAGGAATATTAACTGATTTAAAGTATAATTAATCTGATTTGTAACAAGTACTATTTAAGTTAAAAAAAGAAAAAAGCAGAAAAACAAATATTAAAACAAACAGTAGTAGTGACTTACATATCTTTCAACACTTGAAAAGCACTGATAAGCTACTTACATGTTTGTTGCTGTCTATGGAGACTATCTGTTAAAACATAATTTAAGAAAATGACAGGTGAACACTTTTTTTTATATAATTTTTAAGTACCCTGTAATCTCACAACCTTGCATTCACTTACACACGAATACCCTTGCGAAAGGTATTAATCTGTCTTGTACCTCCAGTTATGGGTTAAATAAAAGGATAGATTGGGTTCTATAGCTTTGGCTGGCAACCAGTCTACTGCAAAAAGCAATGGCAACCTACTGCAGGATAATCTTCTGCCCAGTCATTCATGTCTCTTTCAAGACATGATTGCCCAAAATGTGTATCATGTATGGCATTTAACTGACTGAACCTAATTTTAAGAATGCTGACTTTAAATGTACTAGTCATCTTATTTTCTGATAATGTCGTGTATAGTTATTGATACTTTCAAAATGGGCACATTTTATATACATGAAAAATAAAAATTATCTTAAATTTTTAAAAATAATACTTAAATTAAAAATCTTAGAGCATGATTTGTATTAAGCTTTTTAATTTTTGGTTTGTAAATATAGTCTTCAATTAATAACTTAATAAACTAACACTGACAAAGTTTTAAAGAATTTTAAAAAGATTTTTGAAACTATAAATTATTATAATTTAAAAAATTAAAAAAAATGAAAATTCGTAAAAGACTTATTATTCATTGCAATTTTTTTTTGTCCTTATTTTATAAAACTTTTATATATATATAAGCTTTTAATTACTTTTATAATAAAAGTAATTAAAAGCTTATCTAATAATATCATAATTTTATATTGCATTTTTTATTTTAGCTGAATTTTGGGAAAATGGCAACTGTTTGGAAAAAAAAAGAACATTCTGTAAGGAGTCCTGTTTAAAACAAAGTTTGCGGAGAAATTTCATGAAATTGTGGGGAGAAGGGTGTAAACACCAAAAATTTATTTTAAAAAAATTCATAAATAAATTAATTTATTTGTGAATAAATCCTGAACGTTTCATTAAAATCCGACAACTATTTTATTTTTGCAAGAATTTTCAAATTAATGTTTTCAGCGGAAAATTCCAAATTCTAGTCAACTATGGTCCCACGCTGACGCAAATAAATAAATAAATAAATAATCCCTAAAACAAGATTTTTAACCAAAATTTCGAAAATACTTGAAAGGGTTAATAAAAATAATTAAAAATATACTTTAGCCTTTCTTCTTAAATAACAAACATTTTGATAATTTTTTTTAAAGTCTGGGGCCCCTTTTTTCATCATGCTATTTCTGAGCTGTGTTCTTAGCGAAAAGGTGGAGGTACCTACACAAAAGTGTCATTGCAATATTTTGACAAGTACAGCTCAGACATCATTGAACCATCAGATCACGATAAATTGGGAACTATATTGTTCTTTATCTGCTGTTTAACTGTAAATTAGTTTGAAATGAAAATATTTACTTATTGAATCTAAAAGTCCAGCACTGCAATAAATGAGCATACCTTTTTTTATGTTATTCTTTAGGTTTTCCTTGAATTCATTCTTCGATAATTTGATTTATTTCCGACCACAGAAATCTTTTTAGTAAAAGCCGAAAGATTTGTCAGAAATGATTTAAAAGTTAAAACTTCGACAGTGTGTGTTTACCAATTCCATTTAAGTTCGTCAATTGTTTTTGTTTTAATTATTCAAGTTGTTTTCCGTGGCGGGTCAGTTAAACAGTAGCGAAGCCCATTTATTGTTGCACGTTTATGGTATTACGTCTTTATTAAATTAACTAAATACTTTCTTTTGGAATTATGTTTTATGTAATGAAATAATTGACTAGTTATAGCTTGAAATCCATTTTAATTTTATTAAATATTCAAGGCTACAAGTAGTTTGAAATGGATCAGAAAATAAAGCAGCTGACGCGACAATAAATTAGAAAACATAAGGGACTGTATTCTGAACTTGTCTCTAACTGAAATTATGTCATAGCATTAGAAATTCAGAACAGAATCATTGTTATTAAATTTGAAGACATTTTTTTCGTTTGGCTTATTGCCACCTTTTTTGTGACCTTCAGGTAGTGATTGTTTTATTTTAAGAACAAACGATGAAGTTCTTCACATCTTACAACAATTACAAACAATAATAGATTTTTTAAAAAATTCGGTATCAAACAAAAAATAAAAGTTAATCGTTTTACTTTTATTTTAATAATTAAAAAAATTATTAAAATGCCTTCTTTATTTTAATTTTTTAGTAACGACTTTTTAAATTTAAGATTCACACATTTTTTATGTTAGATTTGTAATTTTGAAAAAAATGAACCATTTAATGTACATTTTTTTATGTCATTATTACTAACTAAATAATTTAAGACAAAAATCAACAAAAGAACAATAATTGCGTGCTATGTTTTCTGTTTAGTTTTTTTTAATGAAGTAACAAAAAAAATGCATATTTGTCAGTACATCACACACAATTCACAGTGGCAAGAAAAGTTAATGATTTATACGAACCAGTCGTATTTCGCTGACTTCTTTATAACGTATATAAGAAAGAATTTTGTTAAATACTTCTTTTGGTAGGTTTAAGATATTCATAAATGAATTCCCATCTTCGTCAGCAGCCATTGTAATTTTTTATAACCTCCTCACAGGCTGGCGATATAAAATTATTGACTGGAATTGCTGAAACGAAACAGCTTCCTCCGGCGATTGTAAGTTCTAAGAGAATTACTCGCCCGCTCTCTTTCTCATAACTTCTCTATGCATATTATTTATGTAGATATATGTGGACAAGTATGGGTTTTTAATATGGTTGCACACTTAAAATATTTCAAGTTTTCACAAACAAAATGTACTGTGAATAAAATTAATTTTTAAACAACCGATTAAAAAAACATATTGTATCGTTCAGACGTGGCGTATATTTTTTTTTCAGTATCCACAATTTTTCACAATTCACATTTTGTAATTTTAATAATTAAATTTTAAGAACTAAAATTAATAATTTTCTTGTGGGGAGCGTTATAAATCAGAGCCCAATTTTTAATTTAAGAAAAATTTGTAATAAAAAAAATGAATAATTTTAAAGTTATAAAAAAATCAAACAAAAACACCAAAATAAACAGTAAATTTGTTGCACTAAAAAGCTTAGAGCCGATTACGGGCTTCGCTTGCATTTCAATTTATTCTGTGAGTGCGAGACTACTATGCTTATTTTTTTTTTTAAATAGCTTTTCAGCTACTTTTTACAGGATGGACACATTTACAAAATTCGTAAAAAAATTTTTTGCTAGTAAAGATAAATTTTATTAATAAATAAAAAATGGTTTGTTAATTAAAGATTAAGGAAAAGGGAATTCATAACTGATACACCGTCAAAGTGACTTTGCAAAAATGTCGCTTTCCACAGTTGATAGTTCTCGAGAAAAAGCTTTAGCTGATTATCGAAAGAAATTGACGGAGCATAAAGAAATTGAAGATAAACTTAAGCAATGTAAGTTATTGTTTTTTAATCGAAATCTAATCTGTTTGTTACAAGTACATTATCATTTTCTCTTGTTTAGCAATATAGCACCGGTGCTTTGCATACAATCTACAAAATCAGAATTAATTTCATATGGGAATGATAATTTCTTTAAAGTTTGAAGTATATGTGATCTTAATTATGATAAAATATATTTTTGATGTTACACCTTGTAAAAATCAGGGTAATGTTAGATTAGAAACAAACTAATTTTTATAATTTATTGTTATTGTTTGACGAATTAATACGTAAATTTGCTAAAGTAAAAAAAAAATACTTCACTATATCTTGAAGTCATTTATTTCAATTTATAATCCTTAGCACAGTTGAAAGAAACAAATCTATACTCTTAAGTAAAATTTAGATTAAACAATTATTAGAAATCAAGTCCAGTTCGCTTTTAGTTTTTAAAAAAATTTAGAACGATAAATCTTTGCTTTTTGGGGGGTGAAATTGCATCAGTGTTTTCTAAATACGCTTAAAAAGGGGAAAAATGTATTAATCTAAAATTTTTCTTTTATTAAACCAAGAAAGAAATGAAACAAATACAGAAAAACATGACATTTTTTTATATAAACAAAATTGGCCCAAGCTCTCAATAAAATACATTTTCTTTTTATCCACTAAACCTGCTTTTTATTCCCCTTTCTCTTACTAATGAAAATTGAAAATGAAGTAAGAAGTAATAATTGATTTAATGAATTTAGAAGTGATTGTGATTATTTTTTCTTAAAAAATCCCCAAGTACTGAAGTTGCATTAGTGCTGTATTGAATATTGATTGATTATCAATAACCAGTATCATTTTTCGCTGGATCCAATTTAAAAATCAGCAGAATCACTGAATTTGAAAAACACAGAACTCATTAAATAAACAAAATTTTTAGAAAAAAAAATAACGAGCAGAGGTGCCTATCTTTTTCTTGAAAGAAAATTAAAATAGAAAAAAAATTGTTTACATCTGTTGCGGTGCAGTGGATATCGATTCGGAACAGCAAATCGAGGAACCGAGTTCGTATCTCAGTTGAATTCATTGCATTCACTTACGCGCAAATACACTTGGAAAAGGTATTAATCCACATCTTCCCTTCAGTTATGGGTTAAATAATAGGACAGACTGGGTTCTATAACCTTGTTGGCTGGCAACCAATCTACCGCAGAAAGTAATGGCAACTTACTGTGGGATAATCTTCTGCTCGGTCAGTCAATATGTACCATGTTGGCGATCATGTTACGAGACATGATCGTCAAAAGCGTATGGCTCTTTAACTGACTGGTTAGACTAACTCTCCAACTAAGAAATTCGGAGAGAAAAAAAGTTCTTTAACTATTTCTTTATCAATAAAGGAAAGAAAATATTTCCACAAAAAATGAGTTTTTACTGAAAAAAGTATTTTTTTTAATGTTTATGGTATCAGAGTTTGTTTTTTTTTGTTTAAAGCTTAAACAAAATGTGTTGTTGTGTAGTTGTATATAGCTTGACAGGATTTCTGAATACATAATAATATCAGTGCTCTTCCTATTATTAGCTGATATAGTATGAAAACAGTCTTTGAGAATCTAACTCTAGATCAAACAACTTATCAATGGCCGTCTGGGAAACATGACAAAGTCAGGTTGTGACCAGTGATCTTGAGAGATTGTTCTTGTGCCTTGTTGACAGTCATAGCAAAGCTGGGCCTCTTTGGGACAGGGTAAATCTGGTGGAATCATGTGAATTAAGATAAGCATATCCTGCTTTTTGCCTGCTTCATTTAGAATAGTTATGGAAAACAATTACACAATAATAGAGTGGAAATTTCAAAGAAGTGTCGTCAGCATCCAAAATTTTACTTGAGACTTGCAGGAGAAAGAATGGATGTTTCAGATAGGATCTCTAAACACTGTAAATGTCTGGAAGTATGCCAAATGACAACTGAAACTTTCCAAGAATTTGTTGTAACAGCTTTGATTTTGTTCAGTTGCATTATTTTTTATTTAAAAAAAAAATTTTTAAAGCAGATATGCCTCATTCATAGAGCATCTGTAGTTTTGAATTATTTTTTACACATTTAAAGTAGCTGAAAAACTTAAGTTTAATCTTAAATATTTTTGTTAAAAAACTTTTCTTAGGGTTACATATTTTGTACTCATTTCTGAGGTGAGTAATTGTCAATATCTTAGTATTATTTCAAACTATTGTTCTCATCTTGGTTAATATCTATGTTTCAACCAAGTATGCTCTGTTCATCCTCAGGCTGATATGGATTATATGAGTACAATAGTTCCAAATAATACAAAGATATTGACAATTAATGAATACAAAATTATAAAAAGGTGGTACAAACCTACCATCATAACTAGATGTCAAAACCATCAGACACACAATATAAAAAAAGGCTCCAGAAACACACTACTAATGTCCTTTAGTAGGATGGAGTCGTGGATATAGAAGTTGGTTATACATGTGTTACTATCATCTTGTAGTCATGCATTAAATCCATGGATCTGGTATTGATGCACCAATACAGTAGGAATGAGTGATAACTGATATCACAGGATATATCACAATAATCAACAGATAATCCATATCAGCCAGTATGGCCTATAATAACATAAACTGCATCTAAAGATTATATGCAAAAGAGGTATTGTCAAATATTTTATGTAAAATTCATAGATATGTGTTATCCAATGAAATAATTTGTATTATTATGTATAGCGAGTAAGCATGAAAGCAATTAAGTCCCAATTTTCAATTTCAGATTGATATTTAGTATTTTTTCAGTAATTATAGCAATTTGCAGTGTCAAGAGGTTATTTGCAAGAACTAGAATTTATTATTATGGCTCGTAAAAAAGAACTAACAATGAATGAAAAGAACTATATAATCAAAGAAATTAGCAAAGGAAAGTCTTCGCTCCAAATTTCTAAGGATTTGAACAGGGATCATCGAACAATCAAGAAAATATGTGAAACGGGAATTCAACCAAGGAAAAAAAAAGTCTCAGGCTGAATTCAGGAATTTAACAAAGCGAGATCTATCACATATCCGAAGAGAATTAATAAGAAACCCAAATGCATCAAGTGCGTTCATATTTGAGGCCGCTAGAGCTCCTATGGTGTCAAGGGAAACAAGGTGTAAATCATTAAGGAAGTTTGCTGATGTAAAAAAATCAAATAAAGAAACCCATTTTAACAAAAAAACATAAGGAAAGAAGATTGCAGTGGACAAAAAAAATACATGAAAACTGATTTCAGTAAAGTGCTTTATACAGACAAATCAAGGATCACCCTCGTTGGGCCTGATGGATGGGTTCGAGGATGGGTTTGCAAGCAATATGACTCAAGAAAATTTTTTAAAATGCCAACAAGGCAGCGATGGGATCAAGATATGGGCTGGGATTATTGGTAATGAGCTTGTAAGTCTATTTAAATTGAAAGACGGGGTTAAAATGAATTCCAAAAGTTACTGTGATTTTCTAGAGCAATATTTCTTTGAATGGCTTGATAACCAGTCTTAAGCCAAGCATAGATCTATGATCTTTATGCAAGACAACGCAAGACAAGTCATGCATCAAAGTTTACTAAATCCTGGATGAAAGAAAAGGGATTTGTTGAAGATTCTCTTATGGACTGGCCTTCAAATAGCTGTGACTTGAATCCCATTGAGAACCTGTGGAGCATCCTCAAGAGAGATATTTATTCTAATGGAAGGCAATTCAACAGCAAGTGTGACCTCTGGAAGGCAGTTAAAGTTGCTGCTAACAACTTACCAGCCCCTAAAATTGCAAATCTAATATCAGATGTTGACAATAGGCTGCTAAGAGTTATTGAAAAGAAAGGAGCGTTTGTGCAGTTAATTTTAGGAGGTAATTATTTTTTGTTAATATATCTTTTATTTTTAAAATAAAATGTTTTTTTTTATTTTTCCCTCAAGAAATTGACAAATTTGTTCTAAAATCTTTTCATATTATTTTTTTACTTGTGTTTCACAAGGTATAATAATGTAAAAGTATCAAAATAAATAGTTGCAAATAAACTACTGACAGTTAAATTAGTATGTTTTGTTAGTAAATTTTTTTTCCCAACTAATTAAATAGTTTTTTCTATCACTGTATATCTAAGTTAATAATATTGAGTAAAATCTAAACATCATCATAATAGGACTTTTGACATTAAAGATGCAACTCTTTATACCAATTCATAACTTGCATGTAATCTCTAGACACAGTTTAGATATCAACTAAGATGGAAACAATAGTTTGAAATAAAAGAAAATGTTTTTTTTATTAATTTCTGTTTGAGTTTCTGGGATGGTGAATTATCATTATTTACATTTTTTGGACTATTGTCTTTATCACAACATTTTCACTGTTGAATCTGCCAGGCTTCATCAGGTGTTCTCAATCTATGTAATTTTAAGGGAATTTTGAACTGAACACTTTATTTAATCTGCGCATAAAGATTTTTCTCGTTCTGCTGACCTTGTCTAGAGATATTGTGAGTAATTATTATTTAGTAAGTACTGCTTAGTTATTGTTTGTCCTGTTTATCACTGAGCCATCAGAGAATATTCTGTTTTGAATTTAAAATAAAAATAATCTTTTTAACTATATAAAACTACTTTCATATTATTTTTTATTTTTTTCAAAAGATTTTTTTTTTAATCCATTTAAATATTAGGAAACTTAACATTAATTCAGTGTAAATTTTTAATGGATTCAGAAACAATTTCAACCTGAAGAAGATGAATAAAAATTCATGGATCTAGATAATAATATGTATTGAATATAATCATTGAACAAAAATAAGTCTGAAAATACTTAATTTAGTTTATTATTGAAAAAAAATCTTGTAAAAATTTATACCTTTAATTATATAAACTAGTGAATTTGTGGTGCAGTGGATATCAACTCGTAACAACAAATTGGAGAGCTGAGTTCGAATTCCAGTTGAATTCCTTGCATTCACTTATGCACAAATACCCTTGGGAAAGGTATTGATCCATCTCTTCCCTCCAGTTATAGGTTAAATAATAGGGCAGCTAAGGTTCTATAGCCTTGGCTGGCGATCAGTCTACCACAGAAAGCTATGGCAACCTACTGCGCGATAATCTTCTGTCCAGTCAGTCATGTCTCTTTCGAGACACTTAACTGACTAAAAATAAATAAATAGTTGAAAACATGATTAAGGCTTCTAATGGACATAAAGTGGGGGAGCTATTTTCTATTGTTATGAAGTAATAAACTGATCCCCTACTACTTACTACTAAATAATATAGTACATATCTTCCCCATCTAGCCATGAGTCAAATAACAAAACAGATTGGGTTCTATAGCCTTGGCTGGCAATCAGTCTACCACAGAAAGCTATGGCAACCTACTGCGGGATAATCTTCTACCCAGTTAGTCATGTCTTTCGAGACATGTGTATCATATATGGTACTTAACTGACTGACTGAATAACATAAATTCAATAAGCATAGTTTGATGTGTATCATCAAATCCAAATCGAATATGTGAACTTTTTTTTTTAATTTCTTTTGTCCCTAGAGCATTTTAATGCCTTAGTAAAGCATGATTTCATGCTGTGGTATCCTGGGATACCAGTTATCCAGCTTTTTGTAGTGTTTTGTTGAAGTATATGCTGCTTAACATGAAATTGCCATTTGATTTTCCGCAGACTCTGAAAGATATTTTACCTACAAAGTTTTGTAACAAAACTGGCTAAAATTGCCTCTGGTGTTCTTTTTAAATTTTTCTTTGGCAATATTCCATTTTTGTGCTTTCTATAGCAATGAAACGACAAATCAAGAAGCTGAATTTGAATTCCAGTTGAATTCTTTGCATTCACTTATGCACAAATACCCTTGGGAAAGATATTAATCTATCTCTTCCCGCCAGTAATGGGTTAAATAACAGGACAGGTTGGGCTCTATAGCCTTGGCTGGCAACCAGTCTACCAAAGGAAGCAATGGCAACCTACTTCAGGATAACCTTTTGCCCAAAGCGTGTATCACGTATGGCACTTAACTGACTGATAGCAAGTTTTAGAACAAAAGAGCAATGTTTTTACACCTTATAAGTCCCGTTATTAATTCCAGACGTTTTTTTTTACTTTTGCCTGTTTTATTAAACAGGCAAATGCAAAAATGATGTTTTATTTAGATTTATAATGTATAATTTTCTTTTTCAACTTTTGTTATATTTACAGCAAGAGAAGAATTGAAAGAGCTTACAAAGCAGTATGAAAAATCAGAGAATGACTTAAAAGCCCTACAGAGTGTTGGCCAGGTACAGTATGATTGTTTAAAAAAAAAATTTTAATTCTTTCATTCTTGGACCCAACACAAGTTCTTTGTATGATAATTCTCTGTCTTATTTATCAAGACCAAGGTTAATTAAAAAATTCACTTATCTGCAAATACCCTTGGGAAAGATATGAATCTATCTCTTCTCCCTTCATCCAGGAGTTGAATTGCAGGACAGACTGGATCCTATAGCCTTGATTATCATCTGGTTAACAAAAGAAAGAAATGGCAACCTATTGTAGGGAAAATTTTCTGCCTGGTCAGTTATGAATTAAGAGACTTGATCACCCAAGCGTTTATCACTTATGGCATTTAACTGACTTGACTGGCATTTCTTGGTATAAATATACCCTGTGAACAAAATCATGATACCTTATATTTAAAATTTATCTATATATGTAATAATTGAATTTGAACAGAATTGATGTTAAATATAAAATCAACTTTGTATTTAACTTTAAAATCCAGTATTTTTCTTTCTTTCTGCGTGAGTATGTGGAACTAAAATCGAAGTCACGCAGAAAGAAAGAAAAATACTGGATTTTAAAATTAAATACATATAGGCTAGGTTTAAATAGGGACTTAGGTATTTTGAATCTTTATAAATATTTCTGAGATGAGTAATTTTCAATAATCTTGGAATTATTTTGAACTTTTGTTCTCATCTTGGTTGATTATGGTGTTATAATAGACACAACGTTTCGACCAAGTACCTTCTGGTCATCAGGTGTCCATAGATTGGCTGATGTAGATTATCTCGTTGATTATTGCGAAATATTCTGTGAATTCACAGGATAATTGCAGTATAAACCACAGGTGGGCTCTCTGGGTGTTGAACAAACATAAAATGTGCCTAAGCATGTGTCTGCAATGGGGATTAGCTATCTGCTTTAGTAGACAAGCATCCTTGGATACAAGTGGTCAGCCATACATAAAGGGCTTACAAGTTTGGCAGTTGAAAATATGAAATATTTTTATAAATCTGTAATTAATATGATCATTCTTATCTAAGGTCATGATGAATGAGAAATCCTGAAAGAGTTGAAGAATTGAACTTTATTATTTATGATTCAATAATTATTGCACTAGACAACTATTGAGCACTTTATTGGCAGAAATTGTTTTTCTTGATATACATTGAATTATATTGTTGTGTAGAAGGACTGTCAACCTTCTTTACACTATTATCAAAACCTGAATTTGTCCATCCATTATGATTAGAATGTCTGCTCATTGATCGTTTTGCAAAGTGGGTCATTAAATGTAATGTTTGAGTCATGCTTTGCCACACGGAACTACGGTATTCTCTGTTACTGTTTTATTAATCCATGTCTTGTAATTGAACCTGTTCTTCACTCAGTTTTTTATTTGAGTGTTTCCTTATCGAAATATTAACTAGAAATACAAGCATTATGACGTATAATTTTATGTATATAGATAAGGAGCATTATTATTATTTTATGTTATATATGCTAACACATTGGTCATAAATAATACTCCTGTGTAATTTCTAATTTTAGATTGTTGGTGAGGTTTTGAAGCAACTCACAGAAGAAAAATGTAAGTTTACTTTTTTTTTCACAAGTTACAAAATAACCCTTATATTTACATTGTCAGGCAGATTTTAGTATTTGAATTAATGGAATGGACCTTTCGTTTCATATATATAAATTTGTTTGATCGTTATTTTTAACCGATACTCGTTGTAGAGGATTTTGGGTCCTCTAACGATTTATATTATGATTCGACCAACAAGAAATAAACAACTCCAATTCGTAACCAACAAATTAATGTATATTGAACAAACAATAATACATATAATGACAGTACATATACAGCAAGAGAAAGTGAAAAAGGAAAGAGTTATTCCCCTTTGTCTGTTCATAGAAACAAAATAAGATGTATGAAGTTTTTTTCTCTAGCGGTTTGTACAATTGTTAAGATTATCGCCAAAAGTTCAAAGTTCAAATACTTGATGAAATTATTCAGACAGAAAACAAGGTTCTGTGTATGCGTTTAGGCAAGAAAGTCAGACAGAAGACAGTTCTGTGTCTGTGTGTGAGAGAGAGAGAAACTTACATGCGATGTAGTAGTCTTAAGCAGTCTGTGGATTTCTACTGACGAAGGTTGGGAAAATCGTGTACTTTCTTTCTGCGTGAGTATGCAGAACTAAAATCAGAATCACGCAGAAAGAAAGAAAAATACTGGATTTTAAAATTAAATACATATAGGCTAGGTTTAAATAGGGACTTAGGTATTTTGAATCTTTATAAATATTTCAATAGTTAAACATTTTTTAGATACACTTAAAAAAAATTTTCTTTAAAACAACATTTAAAAGTATTATTAGAGTTAGGTTTATGCTTAAAAATATTAAAAAAAACTGTATCCCTTTCTACATCACGTGATGTAAACATCTTGTGACAGGTGCTTCTCATGACGAATGCTTCTAGTTAAAATTTTTAAAATCATTTGTTTCTGATGAAAGACCGGTCTGAAATATCAAATATATATAATAATAGAAATAAATAAATACTGTCAAAAAAAATTAATTTTTAAACTTACAGCTTTTTAGTAGTTTTTCCTATATATATATATATATATATATATATATATATAGAGAGAGAGAGAGAGATACCTTTGTATCTATCTTAACAGTAAAATGATCCTATTTAAATTAATTATAGTTTGGTGTGGTAGGAAAAAGAACTTGTTCACATATACATGTATTTAATTTATTTGTTTGAACATTATTTTTAATTAATGCTTGTATTTAAGTAGATATTCTGTTTTTAATCAAACAGTTTATTTATATTTTTATTTCTACCGGCCTGATTATTTATGATAAATTTTTGTTACAAAAATGTGTGTCATTCAGCAGGATTTGAACCTGTGACCCTTATTGCGTTATATAAGGCTTGATTTGATTTTGATTAGACTGTGGAATCATTCATGGTTAAGTGGTCTAAGACGCACCAGATCATTTGGTGGCTTCCCCTCTGTTGACATGGGTTGCATGTTCGAATGACACACATTTTTGTAAGAAAGTTTATTGTAGATAATCAAGCTGGTACAAATAAATATATAAATATTCTGTTTTTAATCAAACAGTATATCTACTCAAATATGAGTATCGATTAAATTAATGTTCAAACAAATAAATTAAATATGTTGGTTGTTAAAACTATTTTGTTAATCTTTGGGATTTTCATAACACACACACACACACACACACGTGTGTGTGTGTGTGTGTGTGTGTGTGTGTGTGTGTATATATATATATATATATATATATACACAATACAAGAAATCTAGAAGTGAGCCACCACCTACCACGGTTTCACACAATGGTTCTTCAGGGTAAGAGGCTCTTACCCAGAAGAACTGTTGTGTGAAACCGCAGTAGGTGGTGGCTCACTTCTAGATTTCTTGTATTGTATTCTTGCTCTACTTTCGTACTTTCTTATCAAGCACTGTATTGTTAAGGTTTCATCTTGGGGTTTTTTTTTCTTTCCAACGGGCACTAGACGTATTGTTCTTGTGTGCTGTTTGTTTCTTTTTTTTTTTTTCTCCCCCATTATTTAACCCACGAGGTAGTTCTCGCCGGTTTACAAGACGGTTTAAATTACTGTTAAGTTAGCATTATTTTCGGATGTTTAGTCTGTTATTATTAGTGTTGCCTTACTGGGATTAAGTTCATTATATATATATATATATATATATATATATATATATATATGTGTGTGTGTGTATTTTTTTTTTTTAGAAAAGATTTTTGATTTACTACAAATCCACATTTCAACGCATCATGATGTTATGTTATGTGAATGCAAGGAATTTGAACTCAGCTTCCCGATTTGTCGTCCTGAGTCAATATCCACTGCACCACAATGCACATCCTGTATCCCAACGCGCATCCAGTAAAATAGATATTGACCCGTACCATGACGCATGTCCAGTAAAATAGATATTGAGTTTAAATTTTCTTAACCAGAAACTAGTTATAAACTTTTCCCCTTTGATTTTTTTTTTTTTCTGATAAGCAGAAAATCAATACTTAAAAATAGTCATGTTACTGAATTTACATTTGTAGTACTAGCAATGGCTACAAAAAGGCTGTAAATATTAACCCCTTGATATTTATTTACTTATAAGTCCTCATAAAAAAATCTATTTGGTGTTACACCTATATTTGTTACTTTAATAAAAATTCTGCAAAAGATTTAGATTTCTGAGAAGTGTGGGTACTTGAAATCTTTTGTCAATCTTCCCTTAATATTTAAATATGATCCAAGTTATTCGTTACATTTTTTCTGGTTAAGGTTTGAATTTTGAAAGTGATAGTATAGAATGTTGCTGATTTGCAATGCTGTCAATATATTCTACTGTTTATTGATACTCTGAATTTTTGCTGACACTCTTTTGACTGTTGGTTTTGGTTCTTCTCCATTGATGGTTGCTGATATTTATGTATCTATGACAGTTTATTTGATGGATCATTTCAGTTGTTTTGCTTGGCAGTGAGGACAACAAACAACCCCTAGTACAGTATTGCGATTACTGTGAATTGAAGTTCAGAGACTGCCTGTTAAATATGAACTTATGTCTTTAAACCTATGATTTGTATAGGCACATTAGTATACGTAGGAGAATCCATTTATTTTCTTCTTTCTTTATACCAGAACATGAGATAATCTTATGGAGTTCATAAGATCCAACAATGTACTCTGGTGGGATCAATGGCATTTAGGGATCTTGACCTGATGCTGCTGTTATTAAAGACATTTTCTCAAATTCTTCTAGTATAGAAAGGTTAATTTAAATTTTCCAATATCATATTTTACTATAGAAAAAGGGGACTAATGAATCTATAAAGTTTGAATTAATATAATTTTAAAAAATTTTACTGTGCTTGCTTCTTTTAATATTTTATTAAAATGTGATGTTTAATTTTGAATAGTTATTGTAAAAGCAACAAATGGACCCAGATATGTGGTTGGATGCAGACGACAGCTTGATAAAACCAAGTTGAGACCTGGTACTCGAGTGGCCCTGGATATGACTACTCTCACTATTATGCGGTAAAGTAGAAAATTAATATTTCTTCTGAAAATTATTGATTGTATTAAATATATGAATAATGTAATTCATGAAGTGATTAATGAGAATATAGGTTATATTCATGACTAGCAGGATAGCTTGGCATTCCTCGGGTGTAATGAAATCTTTTAAAACTAATCCATGGTCCTGGAGCTCAAACTCTTTGGATGTTGGCATGAAAGACTAAAAAGCAATAATTGTTTCCAGTCAAAGCGAAACCGTAGATTGAAAGAAAAATGAATGGATGTAAGTCAAATTTTGATTTCCTGGTATCGATATCAAATAAGTTTTCTGTCACAAACTGAATTTTGAAGGCTGAATAAGTTCTGAGTTAATGGTATCATAGCTGAGACTAAGAACTACAATTATACCTACTTAGAGCAAAAATCCGAAGCAAAAACCAAAATAAAATGGTTGAAAACTTGATTTTGATCAGACTCAATATGATATCTGGGTATCGATTTCCAATATCAGAGTCAAATAAGTCATCCAAGGATAAATTAACCTAAGTAAGTCCATGAAAACTTATTGTATCCATCGGGAGTAAAATTGGAGAAAATGAGCCATATTGATGGCTGAATATCCGTTTTTGATAAGATTCAATAGAATATCGGAGGAATCAATTTCTGATATTGGGGAAAATGAGTCGTCTGAGAAGATCTGCTAATGTTTGAGAGTAAAAACTATAATTTTACCAAGTTAGAGCAAATTCTGCAGAAAGAATCATGATAAAAGGGCTGAAATCCTGATCTTGATCAGACCATTAATTTCCAATATCGGGAGAGGGGGGATCGGAAAAAACTAGCTCATGATCTGACCGGAAGCCTAAAGAATGTTTGTGTAAAGTTTATTGAGAATTGCATAAAAATTGTGGATTTGTATTAAGGACATACAAACACACACACACACACACACACAAACATCTTGCCTTTTTTTATATATATATATATATATATATATAGATAGATAGTTATACTGTGAGTGAATCTTTTTCTTGTTATTACTCATGACTTTATTAAGAATTTACTACTTGTACTTTTAAAGTTAAAATATTTTGATTTATAATCTTATATCTAACCAAGGCAATCATTATACTATGCCTGGTAACCATGTGACTGGGGGTGAACATGTGGAGACCTAAATTACTACTAAATACAGTTACTGAGAGCATTTTTAGCAAGGAACTTGTTACTAGTGTCCAGTAATTAGTTATTTAGCAACTATATATATTATGAAGCATCTTACAATTATTGACTTGTTTCTATAAATTCAAATGTACAAAGAAAGAACAATATCATAAAATAACTAAATGCACAAAAATCACTTTATTCATCATAAATTACACATTTTTTGATAATATTGCAAAAATAAGTTAATTTGTTTATGATTATTGAATCATGTATCAACAAAGTCTGTGAGAAAATTATTGATTTTTTTGGGGGGGAATTTTGCTGTTTAAAATAATAAAGTGTAAAAAAAAGAGAAAGACCATATTGACCAGATAATTTCTTCTCTTTTACATTTTTGTATATATAACACTGATAAATTTCACACCAAAAAAATTTTGTTTAAAAATAAAATATTGCAAGTTCAAGTTGCTTACCTCAATATCTTGAATAATAAACTTAACTTAATCCAAAGGTAAAAAGTAAGAATTTCTTAAAAAAATTAATTTTTTAATTCAATTCCAGCAATGAATTTTGGCATATTGATAGTTTGACCCCAGCCAGTAGTTGAAGAGCTACACACATTGTATTAGCTTTAGTTACGGATTGCCTTGCATCTAACCGAAACTGTCTTGTTGATCTGCAACAAAAGCAACAAATTATATGTCAGACTTGTATGATTTCGCTAATTTTTCTTCTAATACTTTTTTGAAGAGAAAAATACAAATGAAAATCGTAGAGTAAGTGGCTATGATTAAGTGTAAAATAAACAGAACTGTCCAAGTTAGCAAAAAGAAGAAAAGAACAGGACAAAAAATATATGCAAGGCAAATGAAGTGTAATAAGCCAAAGCAACAGTAATATAGCAAAAAGGTCACAAACTAAGAATTAGGATTGACACTCACAAGCAAGTTCAGAAAAAGCGAACATAGCATTCTGACTTTAAGAAAAAACAGACTGGGACTGAGTTAGATCACCCTGAAGACTAACTGACTTTATTGCTAAGAAAAATCCCAGCATTCATTTGTGTACTTTTGCTAATAAATTAGGAAGGGGAAAGTGTTTTGCAGTCATTCCTGGTCAAGATTTTTGTCGCAAAGAGGTAATTTCCTTTGAACCCTCCCCTGGTTAAGATAGACTCTCTTTGTTTACCTAGTTAATATGAGTGAATGTCATTCCTAGCCTGTTTCCCGGCTTTCTCTTTTGTTATGACCCATGTCAAAATTACCAACCTCCTCAATTTGTTTTTGACCCCCACTTTTTCTATCTTGAGTGGATCAGTCTTTGATTTCCCCATTCCATTATTTATTTTGTCCTTTCCCTCTCTGTTAGTGTGTGTGTTTCTTGATTTTGCCTATTGGTACACTACAGCAGCCATTCTTAGTTTTGAGGGCTGGACATTTTTACTAACATTTGTTGTTTTTTAGTTTGAATATTTTGTTATACATTTTAGTTTGTTTTGGGTATTCAACTCTTTCCCTTTCATTTTTATATATATTTTTAGGTATATTTTTAGAAAAAAAAATTGTGTATAAAACAAAATTTTGTCATGGTTTTTTCCCTCTCTTTTTTTAGGTCCTCCTGTGAATATGTCTTATTATGGTATATGTAGGTTTGTAAGGAGGTGGATGAATTCTTGTTGTGAATGAACATATTGTAATGAGTGATTGCATCATGAATCTGATTAGCTAAGTGTAAGATAGATGTTGATGAGCCTCACCCTACTCCCCTTTTGGCTGTGTGCTAAAATTAGTGTATATCTGTAGATTAATAAAAGATTCATTCTTAGTCAAGATTGGAACCAACAAAAATCTTATTTTGTTTTCACATTACACCATTCTTTTATAAGGGTTAACCACTGACTTTTTTTTTCTTTTCTTTTACTCAAACAATTTTATTTGTAACACTTTCTTCATGATGTTTAAACAAATAAATACTTGTTACAATTGAGTTTTATTGAAATTAACTGTTAGCCATGAGAAACAATTTGACATGTTTTCTTTCTAATTTTATTTTATCATTGATTTACAGATACCTTCCAAGGGAAGTTGATCCTTTGGTTTATAACATGTCTGTTGAAGATCCTGGTGAAGTTAGTTATAATCAAATTGGTGGGCTTGGAGAACAGATCAGAGAACTCAGAGAGGTAACATTTTCTCTTGGTCTTTTTTTTTTTTTCATATACTCATATCAGAAATCCTATGTAATTCTTGGCTATTTGTCTTTTGAATACGAAGTGTACATAAAAGATCTATATCTATGTTTTACAGATTGCACAAAAGCATTTTATAAAGTGCAACACAAAGAACTTGAAATGTTTAGGAGTTTGATTTACATGGAAAAGATTCAAGTAATCTATAATCTCTATTGATGTGTGTGTTTTTTATCACTTCATCCCAAGTAAGGCAATAAAGCCACTAAGATGCAAAAGGTGAGATATTCTGAAAAAAAAAGTAAAAACAAACATTATGAAGGAGAGAACAATAAAAGAACAGAAATTAAGATGACAGAAGATAACAATTGATATTGCATTTAAATTTTTGAAGATTTTAACTGGAAAGGAAGAAGCCAGGATAGAGTTCCACAAACAAAAGGTATGATAGAAAAAAGCTGTTAACTTTTGGTTACCTGTAGCAATTTCAACTAAAATGACGAGACCTTGTATTGGTTTAATAGTATCTATTATTGTGTCAATCTAGGATTGTGTTTAAATCCTTAAAGTCTGGATACTATAGATGAACTATACTAAAGTTCATCAGAGCAATTACCATGAAAATATTTATAGAAATAGCATGGGGAAGCTACATTACAACTGTGGGAAAGTGACTGAAGCTGAGATGCCACATCAGGACTAATAACATTGCTGGTGTTCATGCAGATAGAGAATAAGTTTAGTGAATACACAAAAATAGAAAAAGGAATGTGAGAAAAAGTTTTTTTTATTTTTTTTATTTAACCTGTGCGGCAAAATGATTCTAAAGCCTACTAGAATTTATTATCAGTAGACATGACTCTTAACAACATACACTATGCAGATGACTCTGTAAAGAAAGCTGAAAGAACCTCTTGATAATAGTTGCAAGAAAAGACAGAACATTAACATTCTTACAGAAGGCAATGTATGGTTGTCAGCAAAAGAGGTGTGAGTTATATATCGGGGATGTCAAAATCAGGCCGAAAATTCAACTCTGGCTAGTACAGGACACAGTGGAAAGTGGGACACACAGATTTGCAGAGAAATGGTAAAAGATGCAATTTAGAAAGTGGGCAAAGTATTAAGGGGTCAGAAAATGTGCTTAAAAACAAAGTGTTGGACTGCTATGTGATATCTATGTGGCAGTCAATGCTATAGTTTCCTCACAAATGAAAAAAAAAAGATTGAATTTACAAATGTGGTTCTACATATGAATGATGAAGATGCTATGGACATAGCCTATGAGAAATTCAATTTTAAGGATAGTAGTAATGATAATGTATATTAGCCATTTCCTTAAAGAACTACAAGGAGACAGCTGAAATTTTGGAGACATAACGAGAGAAAAGGCTTAAAGAATTAACACTTGCAGGATATATTAAAGACAAGAGAAATGGGGAAAAACTGCAAGAAACCTTGACAAATTTGAATAAATGGATATCATAACAAGTACTAAAAAATAAGAAAGTTGGGTAAAGGAGCAAGAGTTACTTAGAGCAACAAAAGGCAGGAAGTTGTGGAGTGCCATGATCTCCCACATTGTTAAAAGACATGAATAAGAGAATAATGTGAATGAGCTATGATATAAAATTTAAATTTGTCTTCAATGTCCATAAATACATTTTTGGTGCTTAAAGGAGTTCTTCAGTGATGTCTACCTTCATTGCCGATTTCGGGTTTTTAAACATATCGGCTCCGGCAGTAACCCCGACTTTCGATCCAGTAGTATCAGTAATAGTATTGCTTTTGTGCTACTCATCTAGATTTGAATTTAAGAAATTGCAACTTGCTCAAATTAACAATTGGCTTCTAAAATTTTTTTTTATGAAAAGATAATCTTATATGAATGTTTTTCAATCTAATTTCTAACTTTGAACGTAACTAAAGTGTTTTTTTTTTTTCTTCTTCAGAATATGAACTCATAGGCCATTGCTCTTTTACATCTTAGTTTAATTAGAAAAATGGGGATACGAATAAAACTCATTTTGTAAAGTTAGTACAAAACTGATTGTCTGGAGATGAAGTGTTATTTAAATTCTGTTAATAAAGAATTTGTAAAAGATAGAAAATGGTTACTTAATGAGTTGAGTAAAAAGAATAAAATTTGAAAGAAAAGGAGGAGTTAAAAATTGTGTGTGTGTGTGGATGGATGAAAAGGCAGTGGGTACAAAAACATTTTTTTTTCTTCTTTTTTCTCTCCCTCCTCTTCTCTTTTGTTTAAAAAATCTTTGCTTTTTAAATTTCTCTATAATCTGGAGTTACATTATTCCTATATGACAAAATTTATCACTGCTGACACTTGTTTGAACACGAATTGCCAGGGAGTAAAGGGAGTTGACTTTGTTTTCAAGTAATTAGTGGTACTTTGCTGCTGGGATCATGTGACATGTAGAATATATATATATATATATATATATATATTTTCTACATGTCACATGATTGAGCGTGTATAGTAATAATATACACGCTAAAAAGTCTGCCTCCTACTGAGCGCCCATAGCTTAGAGGTAGAATCGCTGACCCAATGACAATTCAGTCAGGTTTCAATCCTGGGTTAAAAGCAATTGAATGTTTAACCATACTGATGATCTGTGATACAGTGAAACAGATCTGTCTGCAGATGACTATATATATATATATATATATATATGTGTGTTGAGTTTTGTTGAATCTAATAAGGTTACAAAGGGAACTGATGTGTGTTTTGTTAAACGTAGCAAGGTTACAATTTTTTATGACTCATTTTGTCATATTGTTAAAAAAAAATTATAGTTGTTGCTATTATTATCAAATATAAAGATTTTTAACTTTTTTGAATAGTGTTAAAATTGTTACTTTATTTTGAAAAATATTTGGGTTTCTTTCACATAATTTTATCAATTTTACATGTCACTGAATTATTTCCTAATCTGCAGATTTAATTGCAGTCGTCAGTCTAGATTTAATGTTTCAGCTCATCATTCTTATATTCTTACCAAACTGGTTGATGTTTCTTTCAGGTTATTGAATTGCCACTTATGAATCCTGAGCTTTTCCAACGTGTTGGGATCACTCCACCAAAAGGCTGCTTGCTTTATGGACCTCCAGGAACGGGCAAAACCCTTTTAGCACGTGCTGTAGCTAGCCAGCTTGATGCTAATTTCTTGAAAGTGAGTCCAGTTTATAAAGGTTTTTTCTATACCATATTAAAATTTCAATGATATCAATAATTTTGTTATTTTACTCTTGGGTCATTCCATGTCAAAACACCAGCAAAAAGTTGAAATCTGCACCCACCAACACCAAATTTGACACAAATATTCTCTTTCATGAGTTCAGAAAAAGTGCCAAATTATTTTGTGCTAAATCTTGCCATTCTGATTTTAGCGGGGTGTAAAATTTTCATATTTTGCTTCTAAATTAAGGCCATGAAACGTCACAGAATTTCAGCATTTTTTAAAAATTAAAAATAATACTTCCACATATTCAATATTTCTGAAATTTGGTAGGAAGGACAAATAATGACTACAGAATCCAAATATTTAATTATTTTAACCCTATATCTGATAGAAAATATAATTTTGCTCACCCAAAAGCATGCCCCCCAAATCATCAATTTTTTACCTATGTAGCTTCTGGCCAGTCTGTAGAAAATGTGTTCTCTTCAAATTTCATAATATTTTTTTTCCTAGCATCTACTATGACTGCTTAAGTTCTCCAAAATATTTTGTGAGGGTTTCAAGTCTACTTTAAAAGATATGACCATTGAGTTATTTTGCTTTCAATCTTGTATATTATTTTTATTGCCTTTAAAATAGATGAATTTTTTTTATTTGATTTTTTATTATTTTTAAACCACAGATAAGTGTGGCCAGATTTGACTATATCATTTGATCTAAACTTATTTCATTTAAAATTTTGTGGTTCTATCTTGATATTAGCCAAATTTAAAACTTAGTAGCACTGGGTTTTCACAAGTTCTAAATTATAGTCTATTGAGCAGGTTAAGAGGCTCATCCCTTGTTCCCTGTTTAAGGATGTGGTTTCCAGCTTTCTCTTTTCCAATCTATTACGTAGCCCCCTGCACATCAGTGGCGTTACCGCCTTGCTCGGGGTGATACGATTAAAATTAAAAAAAAAAAGGGGGGGGGGTTTCATGTTCCATTAAAGTTTGTCTCTCTGCTATCAGAATATCTTGTCATTTTTCTGTAAATTCCTACTTGTAAAAACAAATATTTGTGCATCTTCATTTAAAGCATTTATTATTGTTTAATTCTGCTTGCTAATTGAATATAGATAATAAAACACAATGAGAAAAGATGGCTTGGAGAATTTGACACTCACGGGAATTATGAAAGGCAAGAGAGACAGACGGATACAATGAATAACCCATCTAACAAGTTTGTTAGTATGTGGTGGTAGTGGGGGGGTGAAATAATAACATTACTAAGATCTAAAAAGGATAGGAAATTATAGATAGCCATGATCATCCTTGTCCTGAAGAGACATTACACACAAGATTAAAATCTTATTCAATTCAGTTAAGTGCCATACGTGATACACGCTTGGGCGAGAGACCTGACTGACTGGGCGGAAGATTTTCCTGCAGTAGGTTGCCATTACTGTCTGCAGTGGACTGGTTGCCAATCAAGGCTATAGAACCCAATCAGATCTTACTATTTATCCCATAGCTGGAGGGAGGAGCGATAACTTACCTTTTCTAAGGGTATTTGGGTGTAAGTGAATGCAACAATTTTGACTGGAATTTGAACTCTGCTCTTCCATTTTTCATTCTGAGCTGATATCCACTGCACCACCCAGGTACATCCTAGTTATTCAACTACTTATGTTAAAAGTATTTCAATTGCATTAAATAGTGAACACATGATAAACATATTAATTTATATTTTAATTAACTCGTATTTATATATAATAGGGAAATGATTATTTGTATTGGCTTATTTATGTAAGCAAAATGTCTAGATTCAACAAGATTCCATAGATAACGTAGTTGTACTATGCTCATATCACATTGAATAAACCAGTTCTCACTCGATCACCGAAGTTAAGCAACGTTGAAACTGGTCAGTACTAGATGGGTAACCGCTTACGAATACCAGGTGCTGTAAGCGTTTATTGACGGATGTGCGTTGTGGTGCAGTGGATATTGGCTCGTAAAGAGAAATCGGTGAGCCAAGTTCGAATTTTAGTCGAACACTCTGCATTGACTTACGCACTGGTACCTTTGGGAAAGGTATTAATCTGTCCCTTCCCTCCAGTTATTGATTAAATAACAGGGTAGGACCCTTAAACAAATTCCAATGAAACTTTCTCCATCGGGAAGAAAGCCGGCTCAACCCCGACCAGGGTGCATGCAGCTTGGACACAATGGATAACTTATACTTAATCAAGTGAGATTCTTTCCAAGAACTCTGTGACTTCAACATCAAATATACCTTGACACCACTTGTGCTTATTTCTTGTGATTTAGTAATTTTTCTCATGTCTTTGAATTTGTTTTCCGTTTGAGTAAATTTACTCAGACCTGCTCTACAGTTAATATTACTTTTTTTGTTATTCATTATTCAGGTTGTATCCAGTGCTATTGTTGACAAATATATTGGCGAAAGTGCTAGACTTATCCGAGAAATGTTTGCCTATGCACGTGATCATGAGCCTTGTATTTTGTTCATGGATGAAATTGATGCAATTGGTGGACGACGTTTTTCAGAAGGTACTTCAGCTGACAGAGAAATTCAAAGAACTCTGATGGAAGTAAGTTTTTTATTTCATCAGCTTCTCTTAACTTACACTAATTAATTGCAATTAACTTGTGTATATTTACTTTTTAATTATAACAATAAGTTGCTATATTTTTATGACCTTTTAACTCTAAAACTTGATTTGATGTTGAATATATTGTGTTTTGAAACCCAATAATGTGCACATTTATTTTGAAGTTTTGACTAATTTTTGTTACTTTTTTTTTTTTTTTAGTATTTCTCTATACTTCTGAGATGAGATCGTATTTACACTATTCAGACTATTGTCTTCATCTTTAACGCCATGTTTATGACATTTCGATGTTGTACACTCTGGCCCTCTTCAGGTGCTATGAATTTCGAACTGAATCCTTTATTACAATCACAAGGGGATATCATTCTCATTCTATGTACATTGCCACTTCTGGTAGCTACGTAGTTATCTCCTTTTAACAACTCTCTAAGTTATTTGTTCACCACTGCTGTAGCCTGGGATTGAACTCACAAATCTTTATTTCAAATCACTGGAACTAACCAACATCTATATCCACTGAGAGTTAAGTTAAAGGGCAATAACTACATGGCTACCAGAAGTAGCATTGCACATGGAATGTGTAGGGGTCTTGGAGATGTTTGGTAAATTGACGTTGTGCCAAACACGTCTGAAGTTCCCACAATTTAAATATCAGAAAGTTGGATATTGAAATGTGGAAGGATAAAATATTTCGTATATACATTAAAGATTTATTAACAGAATGACAAAACTGTAAGAAGAAAAATATAAGTGAAATTTTGTTAACTGAACATTTAACCTATTTGCGAGTAGAAAAATGTTCATTGAGAAATGCGTGCAGTTTTGTAGCTAAACTTGTTCAACAAGAAATGTTAATATTGGAAATGTCCACAGAAGTTTAGAGTTCATGGTTTGATAGTAGTAAATAGCTAAGTGTCCCATGGGCCGTATACTGATAGTAGTAAAATGTAAAGTCTTGTGTTCCTTTGTGTGTAGTATGCGAACTGTGGTTGTAATATTCCTTCCTCTTTGTAGAAGGTCAAGTGACAGAGAGAGAGAGAATGTAAAACAAATGAAGGAATTGTACCATTTTGTCGTTGTTGCTCTCTTTGGTATAAAAATGAAGAAAAGAAAGTTGGAAGAAGAGGTGGAATGAAACTGTGACGTACCCCTTCTTTTGTTACATTTACCCCAGAAGTCCGTCAGCTAACCTCTCTCATGTTGGACTCTTTGTGACCGGGTACTGAATGTCCTTAATTAGTTAAATCTGGTCATGTGACCTGCTCCAGAATTTCATATTGTGAATTTTCTATTTGCTATCCAATTAGGATTCAGAATTTTGCTTTTCACACTGACTTGTGAAATTTACTTTGATCTGGGTTTTTTCAAAATGTTTTTTAGTCATTGGTTAAAAATTCCTAGCACCTGAAAACATGGTAATAAAGATGAGGACAATGTAAATAGTGTACTTTTTTTTTTTTTAAAATAACTTTTTCATATTTACTTTTAACTTAAAATGATCAGTAAAGTTTGAAAAATAAATATGTCACAAGGTGCGGATTTGTTTGAAGTGATGTTTCTTTTAAACTTCAAGACTTGTATTTGCTGTTAACTTTAATTAGCATACTGCTGACTTTTTCTCTCTGTTTTGTGAATTTTGTGTTTTCGTTACCATGATTTTTTGCTTAATACTTTACAGAAATAGAATATAAATTTTATGTAAAATTTTTTTATTATTGTCCTCATCTTTCTATTGTCAGTGTTTCAGCCATTGTGCACTTCAGCTTTCATCTTCAGAGAACACAGTGGCTGAAATATTGTGACAATCACAACAAAGATGAAGACAATGAGTAGATAAGTCCTCAGCCCATAAATTCAGACAGAAAAATCCACCTTTTATGTTTTGAATCATCATACTTCATTGCCTGATTCACATAAAATTGCAATTGCAAAAAAATGAAACTTTATATACTTAGACAATACTTTTATTCTACTGTTGTTTCATTCTTTCTACCTTTTGTCTCACCTGTACAGCAGTATCAATTGTTATGAGTAGGTACAGTATTTAATTTATGTTCAAATTTATAAACCATTGTAATTTTTTTTTTTTTTTTTTCCTGGTGTAATTTATTTGAAGGAAACATAATCAGTCTATAAACTGTAATTGAGTGATTTTTTTCTTTTGCAGTTGCTCAACCAGATGGATGGATTTGATGCACTTGGCCAAGTTAAAATAATCATGGCAACTAATCGACCTGATACACTTGATCCAGCTTTATTACGTCCTGGGCGTCTTGATAGGAAAATTGGTAATTGCATTTTTCTCCTGCCATCCAAAAGTTTCTATTGAATTGAGTAACAGATAATTTCTGTTTTTGTCTTCCAACTTTACTTAAAAAATAAGTTATAATTACATTTTATTCACCATTATTTGCAATGACTTGCTTACACTTATCAGTCACCTTTTGAGTAAAATTCTAATGGTTTTGATGAAAAAAAAATGTTTTGAATCTGGCTTTCATTAGAGAAAGTTTCACAACTCAATTTCTTTAACTGTTATTTTCTTTTAACAAACCATTCTGATTTATTTTTCTTTTAACTAAATAATTGATCCTACTTCAAACAACAGAATTATACGTTGTTAATGAAATTGGAAACTGATTACCAGTTATTCTTGCATTAGCAGGATGATAAAATCTCAAAGATAATCTTTTGTTAACGTAGATTTCAGCTGATATTTATCCATGACTGTAAGTATCTGAGAAGTTAATTTCACTCTATATCAAGCAGTTGAACATTAACCCAATGGATATGTTACTTGCTTTTGAATATACACTACCGGCCATAATTATTAGGCAACCCCAGTTTTTTAAAAGAAATGATGTATTTCGTACTATTTTTAAGTGGATAATTCTAAATGAAAATAGAATGGTTCTTTTGTTTTTGTTACTTTACAAAATTTTACAAGGCAAGGAAGCAAAGATGAACTTGTCTGAATCACCCTAAATTTTTTTCATTCTTTCATTGATGAAACTGCAATATAGGTACACTCCCGATCAAAAATTTAAGACCACTTAAAAATTTTTAAAAAGAAATTTTTTTTTTATGGATAGATTTTAAACTCCTCCCACTTAAGGTTACCAATACTACAATCTAAAAGATTATGGAAACAAAAAGCTACATTCCAAACATTTTATTTGGAAATTTACATTTTTATAAAATGAGGCGATTTACACATGATCAAAATTATAAGACCAGGGGTATAAATTGTTAGATCTATGGCAATTCCAATGTTTTTAGTTCAGTTAGAGATTAGCAATCACTGTGTAAAGGTGTTACCATGCCTAAAGCAAGCAAACTGTGATTTGCAACTTTCTAAAGAACAGTGAGAATTATGGAAAAGCAAAATCCTCTGATAGGCCCCAAAAAATTTCTCCTGCATTGAGTAAGAGAATAAGACAGGTTGTTATGAAAGACGGGGGACTTTCTTCTAGTCAAATTAAGGTAGTCACAGATGCTGATTGCAGTCCTGTAACCATCAGATGACACTTAAGACAAAAAGGCATGGTAAATAAAAAGCGTAAACAAATTCCTCGGCTGCTTCCATGTCACAAGTTGGGCTGCTTAAAGTTTGGTTGTGAATACCAAACATGGGACGTTGAGAAGCGGAAGAAAGTCCTGTTTTCTGATGAGAAAAAATTCAGTCTCGATGGTCCTGATGGCTTCCAACAATATTGGTATAACAAAAACATGCCTCCTGAAATTTTCTCCGCACCTCATAGTGGTGAAGGGTCCCTAATGGTATGGGGTGCCTTTTCTTACAGAGGGACGATGGAGCTCCAGGTGATGCAGGGTCGTCAGAGAGCGGCTGGTTGTGTTAACATGCTACGAAAAGCATCTTTGATGACAGAGGGCCATCGTTTGCGTGGGGATGGATGGTTATTCCAACAGGATAATGCTGCAAGACGGACCTTGACCTTTCTACAAGAAAATGGGGTCCATCTCTTGGGACATCCTGCATGCTCACCGGACTTGAACCCAATTGAAAATGTTTGGGGATGGATGACAAGAGATGTTTATCGAAATGGCAAACAATATTCAACAAAAAATGAACTTTGTGAAGCCATCTTCAGAAGCTGGAGCAACATCCCCCGCACCTTAATGGAAACGCTTATTTTTAGCATGCCTGACAGAATTTTTGAAGTCATCAAAAGCAGTGGAGGTAGACTTCATTATTAAATTTGGTTGTTGAATATTTTCATACACTTTTTGTACAATTTCGTAGAATTTTTGTCTCTGGTCTTATAATTTTGATCATGTGTAAATCTGACTGAACTAAAAACATTGGAATTGCCATAGATCTAACAATTTATACCCCTGGTCTTATAATTTTGATCATGTGTAAATCGCCTCATTTTATAAAAATGTAAATTTCCAAATAAAATGTTTGGAATGTAGCTTTTTGTTTCCATAATCTTTTAGATTGTAGTATTGGTAACCTTAAGTGGGAGGAGTTTAAAATCTATCCATAAAAAAAAAATTTCTTTTTAAAGATTTTTAAGTGATCTTAAATTTTTGATCGGGAGTGTAATTATTAAATATTTCTAAATTCATTTGATGCACATATTGTGCAGTATTAACAAAAGAACCATTCTATTTTCATTTACAATTATTCATTTGCAATAAATACTCAAAAATAGTATGAAATACATCATTTCTTTTAAAACACTGGGATGGCCTAATAATTATGGCCGGTAGTGTACATGGAATTTCCAAAAGTCTAGGTAGTTATTAAAGTTTTTAAGTTGCTTCCAGGAAAGTCAAAATTTGTTGCTTAGTCAATTGTATTTTTAGATGCTATACTTTAATTTCTGTGGACACTGACTCATCTTTTTTACTTTTTTTTCTTCTTTTAAAATGGGTAAGATAATTCAAGACAACAAACTTTCACTCTTTTTCTCTACCCCTTTCCTCTTACCTGCTTTTCTTTACAGTTTTCTCTAGCTTTCTTAACCTTCACCCTATAATTTCATTTGCTGCACAAAAGGTTTATCCTGCCACTGAAGGTGACTGATTCCTGAACAATAGTGTGTTTGAATTTCATAGTTGTGTTGTCATATCCTGCTATGTCAACAGAAAACAACTTTGAAATGTGAAATTAACAATGAGGATACTGCATTTGAGAGGCCTTGAAAAATAATGCAGGGGAAAGGAAAGTAATATTAAGAATGCACGGTACTAAACGTTAACTCCCACTTTTCCCATTTCTCTTGTCACGAAGAAATGAACAAAAAAGGTTGATGGCCTAAATCATGTTGACATCACACTCGTACATTTGAACTAGTAGAATAACATATCGTAATGATTGCGTGATAAAAACTGGTCTAATCTCGTTACTGTTATTTGATTTATTTAGTTTTTTAATGTTTATTAAAATAGATGCTGCTACATTACCAGGGCGTTATTTACTTTGATTAGTTATTTTGACTGCATTTGTTGTAAACTGGAAATGACTTTTTACTTTCAGAAATTCCATTGCCTAATGAACAGGCTCGTCTTGAGATTCTTAAAATTCATGCACAACCAATTGCAAAGCAGGGAGAAATTGGTAAGGTTCATTTTGATGTCTTAATGTTTTCTGAATTATTTCAAGTGTACAGAATTTGTCCTGATGTTTTTAAGATTTGGCAACTATCATTTTTTTTTTAATGTAGAAGTTAGCAGAAGTTACTTTGATAAAAACTGAAAATAATTCAGATAATTTATATAAAACTGTATGTGTTATGTGCAGGGACAGAGCTCTTCTTCTTATTCTTGTCTGTATTTATCTCCTTGTTATGCACTAAAAGTCCATCTCCTTCAACTGCTCATGTTCCTTCTGCCCACAGTCAAATTGAGGCTCTATTTTTCTCTCTTGTGCTGGCCACAATTTGCGTATGCATGAGCCTCCTTTTCGGTTTTCCTGTGCATGCGCACAGTCATTCCAGGTCCCACTGCCATGTTGCTTGCTTTGTCCAGCTCTGCGACCACAAAAGCCGCAGACAACCCTAAGCCTCTTGCTTTGTCTAGGACCATGTTCACCACAAAAACTTTATCTTATAGACTTAAAGGATATAAAGATAAATGTATGTATTTAACAAGGACTTTTCTGTTTTATTCTTAGAATTTTTCCATGATCTTAGGAAAGTTTTAGGATTGTCCTTTGAAATTACTGACTTCTGTAATTGGTCAACTCTAGCACATTTCTAATATTTGTAAAAGAAAAAAAATTCTTAAGCTAGGAAAATAAACTTCCGATAAACTTATGGAAACATTAAGACACTTGTCTTTTTTTTTTTTCTTTGCCTAAGAATAGAAATAAATTTCAATATAAAATAATTTCTATGTTTGAACTATTTTATCTTCACTATAGTTTTCTTTCTTCTTATTTTTGTAAACTATTCCATGTTTCCTGGTAATTAAATTTAACTTTTTTATATTTTCACTCATTTAAGAAAAATGTAGCCTAACAGCCTCATTTACAGTTTTCATTTTTTCTTGATTAATATAGACGTATCATATACTAAATTCAGGGTATTGATATTATGAAACAAATTAGACATTTTTCTTTTGTTTTAGACACTTTGTCAATCCTAATTAGTTAAATTGTATTTGTAAGTTGAGCAAGACTAAGTTGTTAAGTGTTTATTGATCATAATGGTCCTGGGCATGACTGCAAACTGCATCTGGCAGCAATGCTTCTGATTGGGGAAGTTGTGAGGAGCATGGAACTACCTCTTAATTGCTGTTGTTTCCAGGTCCACCCTGACCTGGGGTGGTAGCACCAATTAGGGTCCCAGCTATGGGCAAATAGTTAACCCCCAAAACTAGGGTCAAAACACTATAAAAGTATATACGTTTATACAAATTTATACATGAAAATAGACTTTTATAGAAAAATATACATTTTTGAAGGAAAAAATTCTCAGAAAAACATTTTTGAATACAAAACTAGAAGACATTTTCAGTTTTCTAAGATAATAAAGAATAAAAACAAAAAATTTTCGTTAAAATCTGACTAAATCAACCTTCTCACTATAACCGAATATTTTTAAAAAAATACCTTAAAACTCCACCTTTTTGGCATTAAATAACCCACAGAGGTTGATGTGCCGTTAAACAAAACTCAGACTAATTGATCATAAAAGTCCCTATTGTGTTAAGATAAGTCTAACAAAAAAAAAACCACAACCAATAAAAACTTTGACACAAAAAAACATGAGATTTGCTAACTATGATTAGTGTTATTGTGTTAAAGAAACTAATTCATGCCTTTTTAAAATATGTTCTTTCTTTTTTGTCTGTGTGATTATTACAATGTCTCACTTGATAATCTTTTCATTTTATTATCAAGTTGTAAAGATCTTATTGCTTCAGTGGTAAATAATGGACATATTTGTACCTGAAATGAAGTTACTAAAGAAAAAATTTGGTTATTTTCTGGAATTGGAGATATATAGAACTAGCAGTATAGCCCGGCGTTGCTCGGGTGTAATGAAAGCTTTAAAACTAATCCATGGTCCTGGAGCTCAGACTCTTTGGACGTTGGCACGAAAGACTAAAAAGCAATAGTTGATTCCAGTCAAAGCGAAACCGTAGACTGAAAGTCAAATTTTGATTTCCTGGTATTGATATCAAATAAGTTTTTTTCGTCGTAAACTGAATTTTGAAGGCTAAATAAGTCCTCTGCGTAAATGGTATCATAGATGAGACTAAGAACTAGAATTATACCTACTTAGAGCCAAACCCGTAGCAAAAACTAAAATAAAAGGGCTGAAAAAAGACATACAGGCAGATAAACAGACACACACACACACAAACATCTTGCCTTTTATAGATATATATATATATTATCGATTTTCTGCACTATTGTAAGAAATGCAACCTTGAAACTTCTGAATATCATTTCTTAGGCCATTGTCTATGAGCGAATCAAATTTGATTAAAATTGGATCACTCCTTCTATAACCCGATTTTTTTTTATTATTGATTTTTATCAGGGGTACTGTGACACAAAACCTAGCTAAGAACACTCGCAGACGCTTATAGTACAACTGTGTAAATTTTCAAGAAAATCGGTTCAGCCGTTTCGGAGTCTATAGGTAACAGACACACACAAAGTTCCATTTATAAATAAGTTTAGATAAAGTTATATTACTTTGCATGCAGTTTCTCCTGAGTAAAGTCTGAAATATATGTAAGCACAGAAACTCAAGATATTTACTATTTTTTGAATTTGGTATATATATTTTTTTTATTTTAGATTGGGAAGCCATTGTAAAACTTTCTGATGATTTCAATGGAGCAGATTTACGAAATGTCTGTACTGAAGCTGGTGAGTATATGTGCATATAATACACACATACATTTTAAATACCAAATCTAATTTACAAGGTCCTGGGCATGACGGTAAACTGCATCTGGCAGCAAGGCCTCTGATTGGGAGGTTGTGTGGAGCATGGAACCACTTCTTAATTGCTGTTGTTCTCAGGTCCACACTGACTCAGAGTGGTAGTACCTGTTAGGTTCCCAGCTATGGGCAAATATTTAACCTCCAAACTGGTCAAAATGCTATGAAAGTATAAAAATAGACTTTTATAGAAAATATACATTTTTGAAGGAAAAATATTACCAACAATACATTTTTGAAGAAAATATTATTACCATAACACATTTCTGAAGGAAAAATTTATTCTCACCAAAACATTTTTTAATACAAAACTAGAAGACATTTTCAGTTTTCTAAAATAAAAAAGAATGAAAACAAAAATTTTCATTAAAATCTGACTAAATCAATTTTCTCACTGTAACCGAACATTAAAAAGAATATCTTAAAACTCCACCTTTTTGGCATTAAATAACCCACAAAGGTTGATATGCTGTTAAACAAAACTCAAAATTCTAATTTACAAATTAACTATCCAAGTTGTTTTCCCCCAATCTTTTGTTTTGAAGCAATTTCTTGTAGAATTTTCAGGTTTTAGTTAAATTTGAAACATATTTTGTGTACCTTATTATGACTTGATTACCTTGTAAGCAGTTTTCTAAAACTTGAAGAAATTTACCAAATTAGCTCATGACATGAATGTTTACAATTGTCAAGATTTTACAATGCCTAGTTTTTTGGTTTTGTTGTGTGTATTATCTTGGATGTACTCTATTCATTCATATTAGTCAAACAATTCTTTGAACTTACAGAAAAAAATTGTCAAATAGCTGTTTTCAAATAGCAAGTAACAAAAATTTTGTTCAAAATAAGTCAAGAGTTTTATTGTCAAAATTTTGTTTTTTATTAGTTTAAAAGTCCTATCGATGAATCTTAGTGATTCTAAATGAAAAAGTAAATTTTATTCGAAATGTGCTTTTATTTAATTTTTCTTCCAGGTATGTTTACTATCCGAGCTGAGAGAGATGCTGTAATTGAAGAAGATTTCATGAAAGCTGTAAGAAAAGTGGCTGAGAACAAAGTCTTGGAATCTAAACTTGACTACAAGCCGCTGTAAACTTCTCAAGTGGCATCTACTTTGACAGTATCTCACCATTTGTTTTGACATATTAGATATTTGTATTCTATTGAATAAATTTTTTTTTTTTTCATCTCTGCTGCGTTATATTTATCCTTCATATTAAAGGATAGATTTTAAAAAGACAAAGTAATTTAGATTTTGGAAGCAAACGTCTAAATCACCTGAATAACTGATATATGCTCTGAACAAAAAAGTAGATGAAAAAGTGAACATTAACTAAGTGACTTGGTCTTCAGACATTGCAAATAATGAGGCCAAATATTAACATGTTTAAGAAATAAGCTAAAACATAAGAAATAACATACTATATTTAATATTGGAGCATATTTTTAAAAAATAAATAAACTTATATTTGTCTATGAATAAAATTGTCAGCGATGATTTTTTTCCCCTTCTCGCAGTTATTTGTTCATGTTTTTTTTTTTTCCTCCACTCTCTTCCAAATATAATTATGGACTGCAAAATTGTTTTAAGTGAACCTATAGGAATAGAGGATGTGCGTTGTGGTGCATTGGATATCGGCTTGGAACAAGAAATCGGGGAGCAGATTTCGAATTCCAGCTGAATTCATTGCATTCACTTACGTGCAAATACCCTTGGGAAAGGTATTAATCCGTCTATTCCTTCCAGTTATGGGTTAAATAACAGGACAGATTGGGTTCTATAGCCTTGGTAGGCAACCAGTCTACCGCAGAAAGCAATGGCAACCTACTGTGGGATAATCTTCTGCCCAGTCAGTCATGACTTTTTCGAGACATGATCGCCCAAGCATGTTTCATGTATGGCACTTAACTGACTGATAGGAATGAATATACCATTTTCTTTTTCAAAAAGGAGAAAATTTGATCTAATAATTTCATGTTGAAAAGCATGTACACCTTGGTATTCTAGAAGGAAAGACAAATCTCCATTTTTCGTTTGAGAAATTTTTCCAGACACATCCTTAATCTCACTGTAAATTGCATAAAAGTGGTTTAGGAACTCGTTTTTGTTACATGTATATACACACACACACACACACACACACGAAAAATAAAGTTGTGTGTGTGGTTTTAAAAAAAAAAAAATAATTTTGGCTAGGTGTTGTGGTCCAGAGGATATCTACTCGAGGAGCCAAGCTATCCTGAATGATATGTCTATATTAATCAAGAAAAAACAAAAACTGTAAATGATGCTGTTAGGCTACATTTCTTTAAAATGATTGAAAATATAAAAAATTTAATTACCAGAAAACATGAAATAGTTTACAAATCGGGGAGCCAAGTTCGAATTCCAGTTGAATTCCTTGCATTCAATACGCACAAATACCCTTGGAAAAGGTACTAATCTATCTCTCCCCTCCATTTATGGGTTAAATAATAAGACAGATTGGGTTCTCTAGCCTTGGCTGGCAACCAATCTACCACAGAAAGCAATGGCAACCTTATGCAGGATAATCTTCTGCCCAGTCAGTCATGTCTCTTTTGAGACCTGATCGCCCAAATCATGTATCATGTATGGCACTTGACTGATATCTGTAAAAGAACAAAAAGTCTCTCAGAGGATAAAATGTGTCAGCTAAAATAAGTTATATATAATGTATTCGAGTATATGCACATATATAAAAATACTCGCAGTATGGCCCTGCGTTACTTGAGTGTAATGAAAGATTTAAAACTAATCCATGGTCCTGGAGCTCAGACTCTTTGGACGTTAGCACGAAAGACTAAAAAGCAATAGTTGTTTCCAGTTAAAGCAAAACTGTAGACTGAAAGAAAAATGAATGGATGTAAGTCAAATTTTGATTTCCTGGTATTGATATCAAATGTTTTTTTGTCATAAACTGAATATTGAAGGCTAAATAAGTCCTCTGAGTAAATGGTATCATGGCTGAGACTAAGAACTAGAATTATACCTACTTAGAGCCAAACCCGTAGCAAAAACTAAAATAAAAGGGCTGAAAAAAGACATACAGGCAGATAAACAGACACACACACACACACACACACACACACACACACACACACAAACATCTTGCCTTTTATAGATATATATATATATATATATATATATATATATATATATAATCGATTTTCTGCACTATTGTAAGAACTGCAACCTTGAAACTTCTGAATATCGTTTCTTATGTCTTTGAGCGAATCAAATTTGATTAAAATCAGATCACTCCTTCTATAACCCGATTTTTTTCGATTATTGATATTTATCGGGGGTACTGTGACAAAACCTAGCTAAGGACCTTTGCAGATGCTTATAGTACAACTGTGTAAATTTTCAAGAAAATCAGTTCAGCCATTTTGGTGTCTATAGGTAATGGACACACACACACACACACACACACACACACAGTTCCATTTATAAATAAGTTTAGATAGATTATTCAGGCGTTAATAAAACAGTGTTCAATGTAGGATAATAGACATTTTCTCTCACACGTAAATTGAGCTATGAAATCAAAGAAAAACTTGCTTTATTAAATTCTGTTTGATTGCAAGTAAAAGATGTTCTGTGTATAAAAGAAAGTTTTCAACACCTATTTAAATCAATCTAAAACAGTGTTAATATTATTTCTGTTTAAAAGTTGTTGGAAATGCGTTCAACTCTTTTTCGAGTACACTCTAATTACCTCGAACAGGGTCATTATAGGTCACCCTCGCCCGTACTTCTTCTATGACTCGTCTGAGAGGGGCATCATCCACCGGGTCATCCTATCCCTTGGTCACTGCAGTCACGCTTCTATTTAGGACTTCGGCCATCACGCGTAACCAGCCGCAGACAGGGAAGTGGCCCACCAACTTCCCACACATGGAGAATATGGTGCGTCTTGTTACCTTAGCAGGGGGTTCTGGTAGCGTAGTTCCTCTTTTCCAGCTTAAAGTGCTGCGCTCTCCCCAGACTTTAAGACCTAGCACTTTAGCTCCCTGCTTTAAGCGCTCAGGGTCCTTACAAGTTAGACCAAATGATTCCAACTTCGTTTTGACCTGACCTGCAGATGCTAGGTCCTCGTTCACACATGTCATCAATGTAGGATGACGTCACTTCCATTATCCGTTCCTCTTGTTCCAACACTGTACAGACGATAGCCTTCATGATCATAGGCACCACATTTAGCCTGAAGCCCAACCACGTGAGGCAGTATCGTTTCCTTTGTTGGAAATTCTTTACTACTGAGATTGTGAATGCATAGCATACAATAAAGAAAACTAATGACTTTAAAAAAAAATCTTAAGCTTAAACTATTACATATACGTAATCAACCATCCAACTGTGCATGAAATACTGTTGTCATGTCTGGTCAGGTGCCCCTGCTGTTCGTCTCAGTGTTCTCGACAGGCTCCAGAGGAGAATCTGTAATGTGATTGGTCCCGACTTGGCAGCTCGACTCCAGCCACTGTCTCATCATCGTGATATGGCTTCCCTCTGTCTCTTCTATAAATATTTTTCATAAATATTTCTGCTCTGATGAACTTGACTCACTGGTGCCCCCTCCACAAGAATTTACTTGGGCAACCAGACTGGCAACAAGGTCTCACACTTTTACAGTTAGATCAATTAAATGCAGGCAACAGTTCTATTCCAGCAACTTCTTTTCTTGCACTTTCTACCTGTGGAACTCCCTTCCATATACTTGCTTTCCTGACGGCTATAACCTCCAGGAATTTAAATGCAAAATCAATTCCCATCTCTTATCCACTTAACTCCAGCCCTTCCTGCATCACCCCATGTATCTTGTTCTTTTCCCTTTCTCTCTACCTTTGTAACTGCGTTCACATCCTTTTCTTACCCATTCTCTTTCACCCTCTGTAGCTGGTTCGTCTTTGTTTTCATTCTCCTCCTGCCTAATACTTCAACTCTCTTGAGGCACGCGCGGTTGCTCTGGACATCTCCAAGGCTTTCAATAGGGTTTGGCACTCTGGCCTCCTATGCAAGCTACAGGGTTACGGTATTACCGGTCACCTGCTTGAGCTAATCTAATCTTTTTTAAATAACCGCAAAATGAAGGTCGTTTTGAATGGGCGTGCCTCTTCATCCTACAGCACGAATGCTGATGTCCCACAGGGCTCGATCCTGGGCCCGACGCTCTTCCTTATTTTCATCAACGACCTCCCAGATGAGATCAAGTCCCAAGTAGGCATCTACGCAGATGACACTACAATATACTCCCGCACCAGTAAGAAACCTGTCGTGGTGGGGACAGACATAATCTCGCTGCTGACCTTGAACGGGATCTACACTGTGGTGAATTGGGGCAAGAAGTGGCTTGTCAACTTCAATTCATCCAAGACCAAGCTGTTGTCTGTCAACCATTACCGGCAACCTTTCCCGCCTCCCATAAGCATGGACCAAGCAATTCTCCCTGAGAGCAATACACTACGCCTCCTCGGCCTTACCCTCTCCTCAGACCTCAAATGGAACCACTATATTGAATCCTTAGCAAAATCTACTGCTAAGAAGGTTGGGTCACTATGTCGATCCAGGATGTTTTTTCCACCTGATATACATAATCCTGCATATATACGAGTCAACCATCCGTCCGTGCATGGCGTACTGCTACCATTTATGGTCAGGCGCCCCTGCCGTTCTCCTCAGTGTTCTTGACAGGCTCCAAAGGAGAGTCTAATGTGATCTGGCGGCTAGACTGCAGCCACTTCCCCACCGTCGAAATGTGGCCTCCCTTTGTCTGTTCTATAAATACTTTCATGGCTTCTGCTCAGACGAACTTAAGTCACTGGTGCCTCCTCAACAGGTGTTTACTTGTGCAACCAGACTGGCAACTGGGTCCCACCCATTCACAGTCAGGTTAGCCAAATGCAGACGACAATTCTACTCCTGCAGCTTCTTCTCTTGCACTTCCTGCCTGTGGAACTCGCTCCCATATTCTTGCTTTCCTGATGGCTACTAACCACTGGACACTAGCTCTCTTCCCACCCCCATATAACCTTCCCTTTCTCTCCACCTATGTATCTGTCATCGCACCTTCATTCTCAGCTTTCTATTGTTCCTTTCTAACTAGTTCGTACTCCTCACTCTTTTCTAATTAATCTTTTTACAGTTATGTAGCCCCCCCTGCACATCAGTGGCATTTCTGCCTTGCTCAGGGTGAAATGATTAAAAAAAAATATTCAAAAACATGAAAAGCATCTGAGATTATTTGAATAAGATAAGATATTCAATCTTATGTTTTCAGGGGAAATATTGACATGTAATCCTACCCTTGGGAAAGGTATTAATCCGTCTATTCCTTCCAGTTATGGGTTAAATAACAGGACAGATTGGGTTCTATAGCCTTGGTAGGCAACCAGTCTACCGCAGAAAGCAATGGCAACCTACTGCGGGATAATCTTCTGCCCAGTCAGTCATGTCTCTTTCGAGACATGATTGCCCAAGCGTGTATCACGTATGGCACTTAACTGACTGACTGAATCCTTATGAATAGGAAGCCCCTAATTGTCATTCCCAAAACACATTTGATGAACAACAGAGGAATATAGTAGATTTAAATATTATTTTAGCTTCAATAAAAAACTAAAAAAAACTAAATGGAAAGGCTGGGGTTTATCTTTTATGACACTGAAAAAATGTTAAAGAACTGTAATAAAAACAATATATTAAGGACTACATAATTGGGATGTTAATAGTTCTATAGTTTCAAGCAAATAAACTTAGGTCTGTACAAAATCAGATGTTTTTCTGTTTACAATTTCAATAAAATGATATTCCGGAAATGGCAAACTTGGATCTTCGTGCCTTAAAAAAAATGTCAAAAGGACGGTTTTTCCATGACACTTAATGTTCTAATTAATTTCACTCCTCAGCAATACTTATTTTTAGAAAGTGATTAGAATTGTAATAAAAAGTAAATGTATGAAAGTGAATTTATACATCTTTGTTCCTGAGAATTGACGAGAAAAATAAACACTATTAGATTGTTTATTTTGCAAAATACACGTTTTTGATGACCAAAAGGGAGTCAACAGTGATGTGATATTCTTGGATTCCTTGAGAATTTCAGGTCTCTTGACATCGTATTCTCTCCCCAAAGTGACCTAATCATGATCAAACCTTGATTCTTAAGCCAAGCAACAGGCTTTTATAAACTTTGCCACCATTTTCATATTGTTAAATTTTGACTTAAGTGGTTCCATATTTTTGTTCATTTTGGTTATGTTACCCCTAGCCAATGGCATTTGAATTCTGTTTGACCTCTCTCTCTTTATATATTAGTTTTCTAGGCTTTAGCCAAAGTTTAGTGTAAATTTAATTACCAGTATAATAATACACTGGTTATGGTTGGTTTGTGTGTGTATTTTTTTCCTCAGATCTATACCCTTTCAACTTCAAAATGATAATAATAGACTTCAAAATGGACTTATTTTCAGGTAAAAAAATAATCAACTTCAAAATGAGAAATAATCAACTTCAAATTGGGAATTAATATAATACTAATAAATTTAATATTTATTGTTTTATTTTTACTTAAAAGGAACATAAAAAATATAAACATTCCTAAGAAATTCATTTAAAAGATTACATCATCTAATTACAGAGGGGAGTAATCTCTGTATTCCAGAAAGGAAGTTAGTGCAAGTCTCAGGGGAAATATTATTAATTGCCTCAGAGATCATTGCTTCTAACTTGCTGGGGCGGAATTCTTTAGTAGTTAATGATCCCTGGCCATCACCTCTTGAAATTCCAACAATTGAGTCTGCCATACTTTTTACGTTGGCTTTAATGACTGACCAAACCTTTTCAATGGGATTTAACATCGGACTATAGGGGGCAAGTTTGCAAATTTGGTGTTGTCTAAAGTTACCCTCCTCCACAATTTCTTCAATTGAAGTATGGCAAAGAGCGTTATCAAGAACTAAGACAACTCCATTTTCATAAATTTCATTTGCTTTTCTAAGGCACTCCCTGGTCCATTCTTTTGCATTCTCTTTGAAAGAACCTCTTGATTTTATGATGAATTAATCCATTATTACTAATACATCCAATAAGATGGATGTTATTTCCCCTGGATCCGGCCATGACTGTAGTGCACTTCGTGCCTTTTATAGCGCAACCTTCTCTTCTTGAAATATAGAGATTAAAATTGGTTTCATCCATATAAAGAATTGGCACACTTTGGGACTGAAATTCTATTAAAGCTACTGTGTAATCCTTACGTTTCGCCTTATTGACATTATTATTGGTAGCTTCTGGTTCATAATGAACCACTTTTAAAAGTAAAGGCCATGGAGTCCAAGTGCTTTCTTATGCATTCTTTCATCACACGAACCTCATACTTTTCAACCAACTTATTTACAATGTCTTGAAGAGTGACCCTAGGAGAGTTTTCAATTAATTTGGCCATAAAATTCTTATACTCTTGCGTAATTTTATATTTTATTGCTCCTCCTCTAGAGTCACTCTTATCTGCACCCTGGTCTAACCAGCGGTATGCTGTTGGCAGAGGTACACCAATTGTTCTTGCCAGGTCTTTCCAATTTCCTACTGCGTCATGTGCAGCTAAAATCTGGGCCTTTTTTTTTTTAGCCAGCCACAGTTTTCTTAAGGTAAGTCCTTTTTGGCGCCGTTGCTAATTCTTCTTCAGCTTCTTTTGTAGAGGTTTCTCCATCATCATCATCAATTATCATTTTTGCCCATACGGGACGTTCTCCTCCTACTTTGACTGTAGGCTCACCCAATGCTTTCTTAGCCTCTAAGTTTGTATTTTGATTTTTTCTTCATCTATATAATGAAAACAAACACTCAATTTTCTTACTCATGGGGTAAATTAGTTGAAAAAAATAATTTTCAATTTACCAAAAAAAAAAAATCTCAATTTGAAGTTGTTTATTCTTATTTTGAAGTTGATTATTTCTTTTGACATTTTGGCTTTTGACATTTTCTCAATTTGAAGTTGATTGTTCCATTTTGAAGTTGATTATTTCTCATTTTGAAGTTGTTTTCCAATCTGAAGTTGATTGATCCATTTCGGAGTTTATTAATTTTTTTCACCTGAAAATGAGTCCTTTTTGAAAAGCAAGTAAACGGAAGTGAATTCCACAGGCAGGAAGTGCGAGAGAAGAAGCTGCTGGAGTAGAATTTGCATTTACAATTTATTGGTTTCACAGTAAAAGGGTGGGACCTAGTTGCTAATCTTGTGGCTCGAGCAAATTCATGTATGTGGGGTACCAGGGAGCTAAGTTCATTGGAGCAGAAGCCATGAAAGTATTTGTAGAAGAGACACAAATTATGGGTTAAATAATAGAACAGATTGGGTTCTATAGCCTTGGCTGGCAACCAGTCAACCACAGAAAGCAATGGTAACCTACTGCGGGATAATCTTCCAAGTGTATAACTAAATTGGCAGCTAGGTCTAATCATTATACATTTGAAATGGCTAAGTGTAACTAAATTCTGTGCTGACAGGTTTTTAACTTGCATTGCTTGTAGAATTTTCTTGACTTTTTGCTTCCCAGTCAACTTTGACCTTCAAAAGTTTAAGGACAATGTCAATTTTATGTCTTAATTCTTGTTCTTTTTTTCTCTCTCCTTAATGTCATTTTTTTTCTCTCCTTAATAGTATATTTTTTTGTTCTCATTCTCTCAGACTCTAACCGCCATTTTTATCTTAGTGGCTTTATTGTCTTACTGAGGGTGAAATGATTAAAAAAAAATGTGGCAGCGTAGCATAGGGAGCTGGTTAATATTTATTCGATTCGGCCTTGTGTCAGACTTAACCGAACTCCCTACAGCTTACAAGTTTTATGCAGAGTTATAATAAGAATTATTATCAGGTTTTCATCAGGTTTTTTATCGTTATCAAAAGGTTGCTTGTTGGTTGGAATGTATGGATTAGTGTAGTGGAGTGGAATATTAAAATATACATTTTGAATGTTAAAATAGAAATTAATTAAAAGGAGGAATAACATAAGCTGTAGAAAATGTTCAATTAGAAACATGATTAAGAGGTTAAGGTTAGAGTTGTACAAAATGTTCCTAGTAGTAATTGTTGAAATAGATAAGGAGAAAGAGGAGAAGGACAATGTCCAGTCATTTGAAGTTTGCAGTTACATTTTAGATGTGTGTCTCTTTTGCTGCTTGCTGCTCCAATCTGAGTCTCTGACACTGCAAAGTCCTTTATATGTCCATTTGAATTTTGATTTCAACACCTACTTGTGAAATCTGGTTTGGGAAGTTTTCTTTAAGCACATGGTCAATCCTTTTTCTATTTGTGTAAACCCGGGATTTCACATGTCATTGTGAATTTTGTAAAAGTGAAGAAGAAGGTTGATTTTAATTAATTTCTAATACAGTAGAAGGAAGTAAAGACAAAAAAAAAAACATTTGAGTAAAATATTTCAGTGCCTGGCTAGGTAGTTGAATAGACTGCAATTACTTTTTTTTTTTTTTTTTACAAGTAATACTCATGAAAATTTTGGTTTTCCTGTTTGAATTTTCTGATGTATTATGGTTATGTGTTACGAGGATGCATTTATATATAAAAATAATATTAATAATGTATAAAAAGTTATAGTAATGGATTCTATTGAGTCCTAAGTGTTATTCCCAAAAAGTTTTAATTCATGAAGTAGTCGTAAAAATAAGAAAATTAGAAATAGAACGTTTTGGAAGATGCCAGAATGTTCCAGTAAAATCGAGAGAATTCGAAAGGTTCTAGAAATATGCAAATTAGGTGTTAGCCCCTAAAAAAATAGGTTTTGGGCAGAGAACAGTCAGTTGTTACCAGGGTTTGCTGATGTCATATCGACTCCGGTTATGATTCAAGGATTTATATCCAGCCATAAGAATCTATAAGAAGTTGCCGACCAACTAAAACCTGAAAGAGAATCTCATGGAACTATATGGGTAAATACATATTTTTGACTCTTTCATTGACCAAATTAATAATTATTCTTTATATACACATTTGAGGATTTCCAAAAAGTATAGCACTTGACTTCCTCGCCAACTTAACTGGGTAAAGATACTGACCTTACCTTCCCCTTCTCTCCTTGTAACACTCGCCAGTAGTAAATAAAATTTAAGAATTTACGCACCCCTCCTACACAACTAAATCAAATTATGGTGTAACAAAAAATATGATGTGCAACTTTCCAGCCTCGCTATCCAAGTTTCTACTCAAAAGATTTTAGATCTGGTTGCAACAACACAAAATGTGTCAGGAAGGTTCTTCCCAATGTTACGAGGATGCATTTATATATAAAAATAATATTAATAATGTATAAAAAGTTATAGTAATGAATTCCATTGAGTCCTAAGTGTTATTCCAAGAAAGTTCTAATTCATGAAGTAGTCGTAAAAATAAGGAAATTAGAAATAGAACGTTTTGGAAGATTGTAGAATGTTCCAGTAGAGTCTAGAGAGTTCGAAAGGTTCTAGAAGTATGCAAATTAGGTGTTAGCCCCTAGAAAAATAGGTTTTGGGCAGTGAATAGTTAGTTGATAGCAGGATGGGTTGACCTCATCAGCTCCAGTTTTGATTCAAGGATGTATCTCCAGCTGAAAGAATCTCTCTAAGTCACGACAAAAATTAAAACTTGAAACAGTTAATAAAAGGATGTGCTGTCCTCATCAGCTCCGATTTTGATTCAAGGATTTTATATCCAGCCAAAAGAATCTCTCTGAGTAAAATCGATGATAAACTAAAACTTGAAAGAGTTGTTAAAAGGATTTGCTGTCATATCGACTCCGGTTATGATTCAAGGATTTATATCCAGCTGAAAGAATCTCACAGAAAAGTCTGAACAACTAAAACCTGAAAGAGAACCTCATGGAACTATCTGGGTAAATACATATTTTTGCCTCTTTCATTGACCAAGCCAATAATTAGTCTTTATATACGCATTTAAGGATTTCCAAAAAGTATAGCACTTAACTTCCATGCCAACCTAACTGGGTAAAGATATTTGACAACTTCCCTTCTCTGCTCTCCTCATAACACTTTGCCTGCCAGTAGTAAAATATACATTTTCTTTTTAAATGCAAAACTGAATATTTGTAAATATTTTTATCTAATGCTTTGTGAATGAAATATTTGTCTGTCTCTGAGTTTTGGTCAATCATTATTATTTTTTCTTTTATTACACTTAACACCACGTAACATATGTTAATGATTAAATGTTCCATGAATATAAAATACCTGTAGAAATTCTATTTTTTTTTTTTGCATTGTTAAATATTTTAGCTTAACCACTTTCACAAAATATTGAACAACAATCATAAGTATGAATACATACTATTAAAGAAGTAAGAGGGTACAAATGAAAAAAAATTTAAAACCGACATGGTCTTTCCATTAAGTGAGGCACAAGAGCATTATTGGCCTCTCTACCTTTCCTTTTTATGTGTTCGTTTTCTCGCTAAAACCAAATAGTGTCACTGATATAGTTTTTTCTTTCTTTCTTTGCAATCAAAATGGAATGGTCTATTATGTATCTGAGGTAATGGTGGGGTGCAATGCACATGCTAATTCATTAATGGAAAAGAAAACAGAATTACATGATGTGTTCAGTTATAGTCAATAAAGAAAAAATCTGTTTTTCATGCTGATTTAAAGAATAAAAAAATGGACTTGGTCAAATGAAATATTTTCTCAAGTAGTTTTCCTCAAGCTGAATTGTCAATCCAATATTTCTTTTAGTTGTGTAGCAATGTCAATTTGGATGGTAACCTATGATTAAAAGAAAGTCTCTGTTGGCTGTTTGGTGAAAGGCAAACAGGATATTTAAGAGTCTGTTCTTGATTGGCTGTTTCATAAGGGCAACGTTGGTTTGGGCCCTGACGGAAGAAGTTTTAAAAGAGGAAGCAATTTATGCAACTGTAAGAAATGATTAGAAATCAAGAACTTACCAGGAGAGACTATGACAGTAGCAGAGGCAAAGTGTTTAGTGAACGTAGTTATTATTTCAGCTATTAAAACAAGTTGCGAGCATGTTCGAGATAACATTTAAATTTGTGCAATGGCGATCAAGTAAAAAGCATTTGACATATCAAAAAATACAAAAGATTCTTTGTAGCAGCAATAACAAATTAGCATTTATATCACAAAATACACAAATTGGCATGAAATATTTTGAATGGAGAGAATAAAATAATATTTAAAATATATAATAATGCTATCAGTTCAAATATTAGAAGAGTTCTCTCCCTTTGACAATAAACTTGGCAAATTGTAAAATATAGCTTGTTCAGTTCTGGTGTTATAAACAGTTCAAAGGTTGAATGTTATTTGAAAGTGTGAATAAAATGTTCTTTTGATTGAAATGCTTCGTGATTGAAAATTTAGTTGAGTGAGTGTTGTTGATCTTGAATAGATGATATATGTTAAAACAGGACTTAACTTGGTAAGATATACAACAATCGGGATGATATAAGTTCCGATTGGCAATTGGTTGAAAGTAAATTTCTCATTGATTAGTTCTGGTAGGTTTCTTCTTTTTATAATTGTGGGTAGGCTCCAGAAAACACAGTTAAAATTTTGGTGGAATCTTGACCTAAATGTGTTCTCGAACGTGTTCCCACATACTTGGGATTTTTAAACCAATCAGCGACAACCAGGAACAAATTCAAAATTGAATCCGCTGTCTGTGCTGGATTGGACAAGTTTTGTTCTTACGAGCAAAATACATCTAAACTTATTTATAAATGGAACTTTGTGTGTGTGTGTGTGTGTGTGGTACCCTCTATATATGAATTTCCGCAAGCCACAAGATTAGCAACTGGGTCCCACCCTTTTACTGTGAAACTGATAAATTGTAAACACAAATTCTACTCCAGCAGCTTCTTTTCTCGCACTTCCCGCCTGTGGAATTTCCTTCCGTTTACTTGCTTCCCTGATAGTTACAATCTCCAAGAATTTAAATGTAAAGTCAATAGTCATCTCCTAACTCACTAACCTGCATCCTCTCTCTCATGCTCCTTTCTCCATCCACTCCACTCTCATCAGTATTCTCATCCTTCTCTTACCCACTTCCTGACACCCCCTATAGCCTGACACTCTTTCTCATAACTTTTCTTTTTTTTTTTACCCCCTGCACAATAGTGGCAGTAAAATGCCTTGCTTGAGGTGACACAATTATGAAAAAAAAAAAATAAATAAATAAATAGAATGTCACCTTTTTTAACCCAAATATTGAATAAGGCACATATACAAAAACAAACAATACTTGAAACTTCAACGTGAAATGTGAAAGAGACAATCATTTATTACATTCACATAAAATCAATAGTGCAGAATACAAAAGTTTTGTTTGTAGTGGGATAGGAAATTAAGAATTAAAATCAACCTCCTTCTTCATTTTTACAAAAATTCACAATGTCGTGTGAAATCCTGGTTTTTCTTAAATAAAAACAAAGTTGACCATATGCTTAAAGAAAAAGTCCAAACCAAATTTTGCAAGTAGGTGTTAAATTGATTTTGACCAATGGGGGCAACTTGCAAGATTTGAGGACTTCGTGAGTCAGTGTGAAAAAGTTTAATGACAATAAATTTCAATATTTCACCAATTTTAGTGGGGGCTCAGTTTTTCATATAACGTTATAGTAAATCGATCCTCCATTTTGTAATCACTCGCCAGTACGACATAATCAACCAATTTACAATTGGTGGTAATCAATTTTGTTACTTTTTTTCAGTGCAATCTTATCGATTAAACCCTAAACTTTCCGATTGACAAAAAAAATTTGTAGAAATTTCAACATTAAAACAATTGGGGGGGGGGGGGCTCAGTTTTTCATACAACCTTATAATAAATCGATCCTGTGCAATTAACTTTTTTTGCTTGCGCATATTCAACAATTAAATTCTTTGCGAAATTTTTGAATAAAGTCATTCTTGGAGTTTCCAAGGAAGATGCCATCGTAAGAACTAAAGAAAAATTGAAAAAGATAAAAACAAGAGCAACAACTCGACCCCCCCCCACACCCACACAAAAAAAAACAAAACAAAGTAATCCCAACGCAAGTGGTCCCGAAATGGAGGATCGATTTACTATAGCGTTGCATGAGATATTGAGCCCTCCTCTAAAATTGTTTAAATATTGAAACTTTTTCAAATTTTTTGATAATCGAAAACTTTATGTCATAGACTACACTGAGAAAAAGTAAAAAAATCGGCTAGTGCTGGAAAGTTTTTATCGTAAAGTGATTAGTAGTGAATATCGAAGAGATACTATGAATATTATTTCAAAAGTACATTTTCATTTACTTTTTAAAAATATATAAAACATTGTACTAAAAAAAAAAAAAATTAATCAAAATTTTATTTATTAAATAGAAAGATTAAATAAAAGGGAATTAATAACGGATACACCGTCTAATAGTGACTTGTAAAAATGTCACCTACTGGAGTTCATATTGTTTGAAAAAAAAAAAAGGCTTTAACTGATTATAGAAACTGATGGAGTATAAGGAAATTGATGATAAATTTAAACGATGTAAGTTATTATTTCGTAATCAAAGTTAGAAATAAATTTTTATTTATTTGTATTTTTTATTATCACTCGTTCGTATTGGTTAGGTTCGTTTCGTTTAAAAGTTTTATGCTAATAGCAAAACAAAACATTAATTAGGTTTGATATCATTTTTTAAATTATAAAGTTCAAAATAGACATTAAAATTAACTACGAAGTCAAAGTAAAAAATATGGGAAAATCAGTGAAAAATTAGAAACCAGGTATATTTTTAAATGGTAAATTTTCGTTGTAAGTCTCGTCGCTTTTCCCTTTCAAATTTATCCAAAATAGCATTATCTCTGTGCAAATGTATATGCTGAACTCAAATCAACTGTTAGTTATTGAATAAACTTACCTTTTTTTTTTTTTTAAAAAAAAAAAATCTAAATGCCCATTAAAAAAAACAAACAAACTAACTATATCTTGCACTTTTTATCTCCCGTAACTCTCACGAAGCCATGTAATTAACTGCAGAATGACGGACTGCACATTTGAATGAATTTTGGCAAATTTTTTGTCTATTTTTCTTCATTTACTGATACTTCCGGCGATGTACTTCCGGTAATTAAAGTAATGCGCTATTGTATTTCTACACTTGTTACTCTCATGACAGGAAGTACATCGCCGGAAGTTTCAGCAAAGGAAGAAAATCAACCAAAATTCGACAAAAAATTCTGCCTACGTAGAACGTCATTCTGCAGTTAATTACATGACTTCTTGAAAGTTACAGGAGAGAAAAAGTGCGAGATATAGTTCGTTTTTTTTATGGACTTTCAAAGCAAAAAAGGTAAATTTCTTCAATAACTAATTGTTGATTTGAGTTCAGCATATACATTTGCACAGAAATAATGCTATTTTGGATAAATTTGAAGGGGGAAAAGCCGTCAATACCTAAAACGAACATTTACCATTTTAATATCGTAAACAATACCCTTGTTCCCTGTTTAGGATGTGGTTTCCGGCTTTCTCTTTTCCATTCTTTTTACCCTAACGTAGCTTCCTGCGCATCAGTGGCATTATCGCCTTGCTTGGGGTGATATGATTAAAAAAAAAAACATTGAATTGCATATTTTTAGTAAATTTATTTAGGACTGACAATTTTATTTTCCACAAGAAGTAAAAAATAAAATCCTTGCATGCATATATTAACAATTATCGTTATTTTCTAGGCTTGAAAAACAGTTGCATAATGAAATTGATAAACACTGGTACAGTAATAATCAGGTGGTGAATAATTAATTCAGATTTTGAATTTCAAAGAAAACCAAAGAAGAATTACTAAAGATTGAAATATTATCTTGCGTTCTTTCTTGCCTATCATTGTGCTAGAGAGACCCACTTCTCAGTAATAATTATCTCCCTTTGAAATTAATGATAAAGTCCACTACAGGGTGCGGCAGAGAAACTTGCTTATTTGGAATAACAAATGAAACAAAACTAAAAGTAATGCAGATATACATGTAATTCTTTAAACAGCATCAATTACAACATTTAAATTTTATGTTTTACAAGCTTTAAAGACGACATCCAGTCAGATGGTGTCCATTCTGCTCAATACACTGGGTTAATCATACTCTGAAGTTTTGGTCAACTCTTTCCAGCATATCGGTGGGTATATTGGCGTCAGCTTGTCAAATGTTGTTCTTCAGGTGAGCCAGGGTGTTAGGACAATCGTTGTAAACAACTGACTTCAGGTAGCCCCATAGAAAATAGTCACAGGGGGATAAATCAGGCACCGTGTTGGCCAATGCAGATCACCCCTCAAAGAGATGAGGTTTCTTGGAAAGTTCTGCCGCAAAACTGTTATTGACACGTGTGCTGTGTGTGCCGTGATACTGTTCTGCTGGAACAAACTTTAAATTCCCCAATCTCGAGTAAGCCCCCCCCCCCCCCGCCTCACTATCTCCGGAGCAACTTCAGGGCGCCAAATTCAAATAAGCAAGTTTGTAGAATCACTTCTACATGCATGTACATACTTATACACATATGTCATGTACGCATGTATACACACATATATCCGCACATACTTATACATTAGTACCGCACGTGAAACCTCTTTTTCCTGTGCTTCATTCAGAAATATATAAGCTGATATTCACGTGTTTAGACCAGTTGGAATCCATCTTGTGGAGCTAACAGTCTGAATGCCGTTAGTTCCTTTCCAACTTACATACTGCGCTAATTGTGTTTAGCAATTAGTTACACCAAAAATATTTCTCTTACAAACATACTTTACTACATATATAGTTATATTCAACTACTGATTAGTACAAACATAATATTTCCTTTTTTCAGGAACTCTTCCAGTATGAACATTGATACATTTTCTTCAACATCCAAGAGAGAACTTTCTCCACTAAATCTTGCATGCACAAAATAATCAATCCTGTAACTATGTTTAATACATTGTTATTATTCTTGTTATATTGTTCTCCGAGTTATTTTTATTATTAATGTAGTGGATTGGACAACCAGTCTACTTTATAATGGTGACTCCACTTTCAAATTACTACTACATCGTCCAGTCCACAACAAGTTACTCTGCCCCACCCTGTAGTAGTTAAATTTATTAAACTCAATGAGGCCTGAAGTGTACTCGTCAAAATATAGTGATCATCTGTTCTGATGAGATTGCATCACTATTTTAACCATTGATAGTTTACAAATCAGACTTTGGTAGTAACCAGAAGTATGTTTACTTTGGAAACCTGTTACAGATACCAAATATTATGTTTTCTCAGCTCTCAAAAGGATGGAAAGATGTCATAAGCAGATGACTGTTCTTCATGCGACACATTTGGATGGTTTTCTGGCTGACTTCTCAATATTTATTGCAATAAATACAATTGTGGCCCAAGGCCAGTGTTTTTTTTGGGGAGTGGTGGAAGAAACTGAGGTTGGTCAACATTATCTTATACCTAGAAAGATGAAGGAAAAACTTGAAGCAACTGAAATGTGGTTCTACAGAAGGATGCTGTGAATATCATGGATCGAGCATGTGAGCAATGATGAGGTCTTGGAAATGATGGAAACAAAAAGGAAATTAATTCTGAGCATCAGGAAGAGACAGCTGAAGTTCCTGAGACATGCAATGAGGAAGGAGGGCTTGGAGAACCTGATACTAACAGGCCAGATAGAGGGAAAAAGAGACAGGGAAAAGCATCGGATAACATATTTGAAGGACCTAATCAATTGGATGATGGAACAAGGGTTGCATGGTGTAACAGAAGAAGGCATGCTAAGAGCCACCAGGGATAGGGAGATGTGGAAAGTCATGATCGCCTACACCCTGAAGGGACAGGGCACATAGAAGAAGAAGAATCAGAATCACAACCCAAACATTCTTTACAATTTCCCATTCACCATAAGAACCCAACCGTCGTCAATCAATCCACCATATACCGTCATACCTCATACATTCAGGAAACCTAAAAACAGAGATAATCCTCGTGTGAATTTAAAAAAATTTATTTCTGTAAAATATATCTATACAAAATACAGGGTGGGCCATAAGTTGCATACCAAAGCATTTAAAACAATTCTGATAATAATAGACGTTATTTTATTAAAACCAAGCTTAACTAATGAACTGAGAAACACGTTGTACATGCTGGTACAATCACAAATGCTCAAAATGCTCGCCATTTGAGTTGGTGCACAATTCCATCACTTCACGTAATTCTTTGGTGCGTGACTTATGACCCACCCTGTATATAAAAGTTACACATGAAATGTAATGAAATGAGGGGTGGGGTACATGGAACAAAAAACCCAAACAAAATTTTCAACTTAATATCCAGAATAAATAAATTGATGTTAGTTGGATGTGTCCAACCCACAGAAATAAAAAAACCACTGTATTTTGTCTTTGTGACAAAATCAAGAAGCACTCTAAGGGAAATGGGGAAGGAAAAAAAATAAATACGGTTAGGAAAAACAATAAAATTCCGACCCAGACGAGATGAAACAACGGGATTTAAAAAACTGGGCGAGGTTGGAAATCTCGACCTGGATCGTAACAAAAGCCGAAGCCGAGAACAGGCCAGGAACAACACCTACTCACATTAATTAGGTACACAAAAATGACTACCTTAATCAGGGGAGGGTTCTGCAGGAATCTACCCCAATGTGACTAGGAGAGAAAATCAAGGCTAGCCCCATTCACGTGAACCAGGCTCACCACAGACACCTACCTTTTGCTGAAATCTGTCAAAGTCAAACGCTTTCTATCAGTTTTAATCTTCATTTTGAGCTGATGCTCAGAATATTGGATTAAATCTTGATGAGAAAGGCGCTGGCCTCGCAAGACTTTCTCTGTTCGTGTTGTCCAAATCACCATTCGAGCCGTGGCCAGGAGCGACAGAAGACCGTCTGTTACACCCCGGAGAATATGCCTGTGGCAATGTGTCACCCCCTGTTCTCCGGGATGACACATTGTCACAGGCATATTTCTGGCAGACTTTTCTTTCTGCTGTCTGTAGCTTGTCTCATTATATACACTTAAGACGGGGCTCCATGCTACTTGGCATGAAGCTTGTCTCTTTATATACACTTAAGACGGGGCTCCACGCTATTTGGCATGAAGCTTGTCTCTTTATGTACACTTAAGACGGGGCTCCACGCTACTTGGCATGAAGCTTGTCTCTTTATATACACTTAAGACGGGGCTCTACGCTATTTGGCATGAAGCTTGTCTCTTTATATACACTTAAGACGGGGCTCCATGCTACTTGGCATGAAGCTTGATTTTGGTTAACATCAAAAGTCTCTTTATTCTTTTAATTGACCCAATTTTTTTTAAATTTATTTTTTAGCATTCTTTTTTTTTTTTTATAGCAGAGGTTATGTGTGGGGGATCTCTTATTTAGGTAGATTTCTGGTTACAATAACTAGACACTGGACCAGCAAACTTCTGTTGTTTAGTTCTTTCTTCTTTTTTATTTGAGAATGTCTTAGTTGAAAGAGTTGAAAGAGAAGAGTAAAAAGAGGGAGAGAAAATGAGATATGGGTTTTAAAGGAAAACAAATGCCTTTAATTTGAATTAATTTTTTTTTTATATTTTACCTTCATATTTTATTTTTACATTTGGGTTCACCAAAGGCATAAAGGTGTTAGAAAAGTTGGCATTTTTTCTTTGAAATGATACATGGTTTGTCTATACTTCTGAAATAAGATAGTATTTACACTATTTACATTGTTTCGACTGTTGTCCTCATCTTTTTTGCCATGTTTACAATGTTTGATCCATTGTTCCCTCTGGCCTTCTTCAGGTGCTAGGAATTTTGAAATGAACCCTTTATTACGATCACTAGGGTATATCCTTCTCATTCCATGTGTGATGCCACTTCTAGTAGTTTTACTCTAGCAGCTTTTTTTCTCGCACTTCCCGCCTGTGGAATTCTTTTCTATATTCTTGCTTTCTTGACAGCTACAACCTCCAGGAATTTAAATGCAATATCAATACCCATCTCTTAACCACTTGACTCCAGTTCTTTCTACATCATCCTGTATATCTTTTCTTTTCTCTCTACTTTTGCAACTGTCATCACACCTGTATTCCCATCCTTCTCTTGCTCCTTTGTCTGACACCCCCTGTAACTGGTTCGTCTTTCTCTTTACTCTTCTCCTGTCTAATCTTTTACTCTTATGTAGCCCCCTGCGAATCAGTGGCGTTACCGCCTTACTTGAGGTGAAATGATTAAAAAAAACTTCCTTAAATCTCTAAGTTATTTGTTTACCACAACCTAGTATTGAACTCACAACTCTTTGGGCCAAGTCGCTGGAACTAACCAACAATTTAACTCAACTCTCTAAGTTATTTGTTCACCACTGCTGTAGCCAGGTATTGAACTCACAACTCTTTGGGTCAAGTCACCGGAACTAACCAACGTCTATATCATGTGTCCTGATTTATTTAACGTCATTTTTCTGTATATATAATCTTATTTATAAATGGAATTTTGTCTGTGTGTGTGTGTGTGTGTGTGTGTGTGTGTGTGTGTGTGAGTGTGTGTGTGTCTGTCCATTACCTATAGACTCCGAAATGGCTGAACTGATTTTCTTGAAAATTTACACAGTTGTACTATAAGTGTCTGCAAGTGTTCTTAGTTAGGTTTTGTGTCAAGGTACCCCTGATAAATATTGAAAATTGATAATCGAAAAAATCAGGTTATAGAAGAAGTGGTCCAATTTTAACCAAATTTGATACACTCATAGACAAAGACATAAGAAACAATATTCAGAAGTTTCAAGGTTGTAGTTCTTACAATAGTGCAGAAAATCGATAATATATATATATATATATATATATATATAAAAGGTAAGATGTTTGTGTATGTGTCTGTTTATCTGTCTGTATGTCCTTTATACAAATCCACAATTTTTATCCGATTCTCAACAAACTTCACAAATATTCCTGAGGCTGAATCTAAGCTCCAGGACCATGGATTAGTTTTAACGCTTTCACTACACCCGAGCAATGCCGGGCTATACTGCTAGTATTTATATAATAGAATATACCAGACATGTTATATTTTTTTGATAGACTGATGACCTGTTAGAAAGACTATCTCTCTTCAGATATTTTAATTATTAAATTTTGAATAATGGAGGGTGCCCCAAATAATTGTGATTTTTTTTTTCATTGCTTCTTTTTATTTAGTTCCTTGACAGAATGTTCCATATCAGATAGTGAAAAAGAAAAGTTTTTATAAAAAAATATTCCGGAATATTTGTTCAAGAAAAAACAATTAGTTTCAAATGATGGATTTCTGTAGTGACAAGAGTAAAGAGTCAAATAATTTGTGCAAAAAATTTTTGTTCTCAGAAAGTTTCTCTTCAAACTTCACATTGCGAAAATCTTGACTCAAAGTTGATATTTGATTGCACAGTGGCCAGGTATTGAACTCCCAACTCTTTGGGTCAAGTCACTGGAACTAACCAACACTAACTGAACTCTCTTATTTGTTCACCACTGCTGTAGCCAGGTATTGAACATTGTGAAAATCTTGACTCAAAGTTGATATTTGATTGCACAGTGGCCAGGTATTGAACTCCCAACTCTTTGGGTCAAGTCACTGGAACTAACCAACACTAACTGAACTCTCTTATTTGTTCACCACTGCTGTAGCCAGGTATTGAACATTGTGAAAATCTTGACTCAAAGTTGATATTTGATTGCACAGTGGCCAGGTATTGAACTCCCAACTCTTTGGGTCAAGTCACTGGAACTAACCAACACTAACTGAACTCTCTTATTTGTTCACCACTGCTGTAGCCAGGTATTGAACATTGTGAAAATCTTGACTCAAAGTTGATATTTGATTGCACAGTGGCCAGGTATTGAACTCCCAACTCTTTGGGTCAAGTCACTGGAACTAACCAACACTAACTGAACTCTCTTATTTGTTCACCACTGCTGTAGCCAGGTATTGAACATTGTGAAAATCTTGACTCAAAGTTGATATTTGATTGCACAGTGGCCAGGTATTGAACTCCCAACTCTTTGGGTCAAGTCACTGGAACTAACCAACACTAACTGAACTCTCTTATTTGTTCACCACTGCTGTAGCCAGGTATTGAACATTGTGAAAATCTTGACTCAAAGTTGATATTTGATTGCACAGTGGTGGATTTTTAAAAATAAAAGATAGCAACATTAGGCACAAAAAAATTGTGGTTTTGTTCTAAATAGTTTTTGTATAGCAGACACTGACTTATTCTTCTTCTTTATGTGCAGTGTTTCATCAGGTAATCATGGCTCTCCACAATTTCCTGTCACTTGTATCTCTTAATAAATCTTGTTTTTCTCTTATTTCTCCTAATTCCTGTTCTGCCATCCGTTTACTCAAGCTTACTAAGTATGTTATGCATGCATTGTTTTTTTTTGTCCCTTTTGCCTTTAATCTGTCCTTTGAGTATCAAATTTTCTAAGCCCTCTTTTCTCATTATGTGCCCTAAAAATTTCAACTGTCTCTTCTAATGTTAAGTATCCTTTTTATCTCCATTTTCTCTAAAACTTCATTGTTTGGTCCATGATATCTTCAACATCCTTCTGTAGAACCATATTTCTGTTGCCATCACTGAGTATATATACCAGGCTCTTGACAAGAATGGCGAAGCTTGAAGCTTGAACCTTGGATATTTCCAAAGCGTTTGACAGAGTCTGGCATGTTTGCTTTCTATGCAAACTGCGGAGCTAAGGTATAACTGGACATTTATTTGACCTAATCCAGACATTCTTCTCTAATCGCACATTGAACGGACATGCCTCTCTAAAATTTGAATATACCCATTGAAAAATAATTAAATTCACAAAATAAATTTAAATTATTACTTTTGGATAACCTACAATCTCAGATTTTATTATGAAACACAAGAGTTTTAGCATTAAAATTGGTATTAGCAAACTGATTTGGGCAAAATTTTCACAATTAATATATTTTTCTTTACTTTTGTTCATCCAATACAGGGCTAAAGAGCCACTTAAGGTAGAGGGTTACTGAATGAGGTTGTTGTAAGAGTGTAAAGTGAGAAAGTAAGAATTATGAGGATATGTAGGATAATAGTTGATCCTTTACTTGATAGGGTTAAGATAATAGTGGTTTGGAAAGCACCCTCTTTGGAGTGTATTCTGTAAAGTGACAGATCTGGGGGAAAAGTTGTTTGAGTGAGACTTCCTCTTTACCAATGGAATATGGAGGGAATGAGTTGACCTTGTGTATTTGGCATGGTAGGTCCTAGCTGTGAAAGTCTTAACTGGGGAACTAAATGTCTAAACATTTTCCATGAAAGTAGCAAGAGGCTAGTAACATTTGTGTGAAATGGGATATGAGGAAAATAATTCATCCCCAACTGTTTTTAATACAAACATTTACAATAATTTATTTGGTGGTGGAAGATTTTATGCAATTATGGGTTGTGTGGTAGAGTGGCTGACACCCCTGCAGCACTCTCAATGATGGAATAGCCAATGGTCTATTTAATTAAAGAATAGTAGCATTTGAGGCATAATATTCAAGTGTCATTCAAGTAATATTGGGACTGATTACTTTGGCAACCATTGCAATCTAAATCCCTCCTCTCTGTGTTGTAAGTACTGGCTTGTTTGTTATTGTAACTATTGTACTGTTCTGTGTATATCCGTTTAGCACCGGATATTGTGCTGAATAATACTGCAGAACACTTTTTCTGTGTATTGTATCCACCTCGGCGATACAACACTTTTCAAGCAAAAACTAACAAATATTCTTGCTTTCTGTTATCATATCAATTAAGGTTTTTACAATTACAGTAATACTTAAAGTATAGGTCCAACAGACGTTAAAACATTCATGGCAATAAAATGCTGAAAAGAGAATTAATTCTTAGGAATGTGGGAGCTTTGTAAGTAAGGAATGTCTTTGATGTATTCGCTCCTTAGGTCAGTAAGTAGTTTTGAGACAGGGAAAGATAAGAGGAGAGGGAAGGGAGCCTAGGATAGTAAGACGTTTGACTTAGGTCAAGGGGATAATGATTACACTCCTCTCTCTCGAGTCAGTCCATGTGTGTCGGCCTGAATCGGTCTGTCTATCAGTGCTTTCTGTATCGGCTTTTTATTTTGACTTTTTGGATCTCAGCAGATCATTTTTGGATTCACCCTTGTATTTGATTCTGTGTTTCCCATTGGCCGATAAATTTGCGTAGGCTCGCGAACTGGAAATTTAGTATTTAATTAATTTTTAGTTTTCAACCAGAACATCTGCACGAACCCGGATGCGCACCGACGAGTTTTGGTCATGAGTGTGCAAACATCCGGTCCCTCGCTTTGCTCGGTCGGTATCACCACATAAGTTCTGGCTTGTTTGTTATTGTAACTATTGTACTGTTCTGTGTATATCCGTTTAGCACCGGATATTATGCTAAATAATACTGCAGCACACGTTCTCTGCGTATCATATTCATTTCCATGATACAACAGGTTGGTGATAATATTGTAAATAAATATATGAAATAGTTATTCATATTTATTTTTTAATTTCAGATGTATAAAGACCGCCAAGGACCATAAGAAAGTTATAACCGCAAAAGAGAAACAACATGTTATTGAGTGATGGCAACAACATTGGAAATTATGACAAATTTGAATAAAGATAGTAGAACAAAAAAAAAAAAAAAAGAAATTGCAAATATTGGCAAGATAAAAAAAAATGGCTTCAATCATACCCCACCAAAAATTTGAAAAAAATTAAAAGAAAAATGGAATGACCAACAAGAAAATATTTAAAGAAGCTGGTATTGTAATGATAAACAGAAAGAAGTTGTGGAAGATTATCAATGGTTTCTTTCATATCTTTAACCAAACTACCACTATCACAAAGATAGACCTGTAAGTTTTTCAAAGAAGTACATTAAAACTGATTCCCCAACAGTAACGTTTTAATGATGAATATAAATCCACATTGGATAAAGCTCATGGCTCAGTAACAACCAGCATAACTTAGAAGACAACTGTGGGAATGTGACGTTATGGTTTAGACTAGTACTGTTGGCAGTAAAATTATAGGATTCTTCAAAGCTGACTAGGATCCAAGATTAATGAAGAAAATTCTTGTAAGATTTTGGATAAAAAGTTCTCTTTGGAGTGCTACATTTGCAAACCAAGAAACTTTAAGCTAAAGAATATAGTCATGCAAGATGATGCTCTTTCACACTCTGCGAATCTAACTTGCCAATCTCGTCAAAAAATGTTGCAAAAGATACCAAATTAATGAATTAGATCTTGCCTCCATATACAAGTATTAATACAACTGAAAACTTGTAGGCTATCATTAAAAAGAGATTAAAAGAGATCAATACAAGAATAGCAGAAAAATTCAAAATAATCAGTGGTTGAAAGGTGGATGAAGCTTACAGAATATCATGCAGCCAATTTTATAGCATAAGGGATATATTAATTATATGTATGTTTCTGTGGTCTATATTATTTGGGCTTATAAATTAAAGTTTGTTACATTTTATTTATTTGCATAGTAAAACTGGGCGTCTTCCAAAACAGTGTTTTTCATAAAGATAGACGTTTGATCTGTAAATTACATGATATATTGATTATATAAATTTACCAACATTGGTTGGTTAATATCTTAGTGTGATATAGGATTTATTTCAATAATAAAATCTGATATAGTTAATTCTAAAAGAGTTGTTGTGTAATAATGTTTTCTATTCTATAAGGATTTTAAAAAGATTATTTTACTTAGAAAATTTATTGGAAGTTATTGAAAAAAATTCAAGAAGCATATATATCCTATCAAAAAGTACACCTAATTTTTTAATGTAGTGAGAGTCAAATTTTTATTGAGCACTAACACTTAAATTGATGCTAATTTGATGACATTAAATAGGTAAGTCTAAAACAACCTATGTAAGCATCTGTATGTGAACAATTAAGAGTACGAGACTCACCTTCACAAGGATCTTTCCACCTAGCATCCAGGTAGCAGACAAAAATAAACAGGGTTGTAACTCAGTGCTTAATTTAGGAATGATTTTAGTATTTTTTTTTTGTAGGATCTTGTGCGTTGTGGTGTAGTGGATATTGACTTGGAATGAGAAATTGAGGAGCCGAGTTCAAATTCCAGTTGAATCCTTTGCATTCACTTATGCACAAATACCCTTTGGAAAGGTATTAATCCATCTCTTCCCTCCAGTTATGAGTTAAATAACAGGACAGATTGTGTTCTATAGCCTTGGCTGGCAACCAGTCTACCACCAATGGCAACCTACTGCAGGACAACCTTCTGCCCAGTCAGTCATGTCTCTTTCGAGACATGATCACCCAAAGCGTGTATCATGTATGGCACTTAACTGACTGACTGAATAGATGGAAACATGGTTAATGCTTCTACTGGGCATAAAGTGGGGAATCTGTTTATATTGTTATGAAATAATAAAATGATCCCCCAATAATTACTACTTAATAATATAATACATCTCTTCCCCAACTAGCTATGAGTCAAATAACAGGACAGATTGAGTTCTATAGCCTTGATTGGCAACCAGTCTACCACAGAAAGTAATGGCAACCTACTGCGGGATAACCTCCTGCCCGGTCAGTCATGTCTCTTTCGAGACATGATCGCCCAAAGCGTGTATCACGTATGGCACTTAACTGACTGAATATAATAGTTGAAAACAATTAAAACTCCTACTGGGCATAAAGTCGGGGATCAGTTTTCTATTGTTATGAAGCAATAAACTAATCCCCCACTAATTACTACTTATTAATATAATGATATAATTTATCTCTTCTGCCTGGTCAGTCGTCTTTCTTTCGAGACATGAGCACCCAAAGTGTGTATCACATATGGCACTTAACTGACTGACTAAACAGTTATCACAAAATGCTTTATTTTCTCTTTCATTTAATCTAGAAATGTTAGCACCATTTTATTTTAATATTCTTTAGCTGTTATCTGTATTGAATAAGTTGGTTTGCTGAAAATAGGTTTTACTTTATTTTCTCCTCTGATGACAGGCTGCAGTACTTGGAGGAACATTAGACAAATGCAAATACAAAAATTTAAAATAAGGTAACCATATTAAATAGAAAATTGTTAACTTTTTTTTCCCGTTTATCCCGAGATTTTTATTTATTTACAGATCTTGCTGTATTTTAGGATGAAAACTGAAATTCAGAGTTAATCCTAATCCAAGTGAATTTAATGATAACCATTTAAGGAAATAGTTTTTAAACAGAGCTTAGAACCATCACCAATGAAGATCTGATATGAATTTTATTAGTCTATGTATGCAATTATGACTGCATTTTGATGAGAAAAAATACATAAAACTATTTATATTAAGCCAAAGATATTAACTCAGTAATTTTGTAAGCTTCACTCATATGGTAGAAATCTATTTTATAGTTTAAGAGTACTTATTTATAACAAAGTTTAAATCCTATGCATATACAAAGCAAATAGAAGAAATTTGTAAATGCATTATTTTCTGATTATTATATACTAGCAGTATAGCCTGGCGTTGCTCGGGTGTAATGAAAGCTTTAAAACTAATCCATGGTCCTGGAGCTCAGACTCAGTCTAAAGAATTTTTGAAATAATAAAATAATTGCGACAATTTACCAATCGCACTTCATATATATATATATATATATATATATATATATATATATATATATATACTAGCAGTATAGCCTGGCGTTGCTCGGGTGTAATGAAAGCTTTAAAACTAATCCATGGTCCTGGAGCTCAGACTCTTTGGACGTTGGCACGAAAGACTAAAAAGCAATAGTTGTTTCCAGTTAAAGTGAAACTGTAGACTGAAAGAAAAATGAATAGATGTAAGTCAAATTTTGATTTCCTGGTATCGATATCAAATAAGTTTTTTTTGTCGTAAACTGAATTTTGAAGGCTAAATAAGTCCTCTGAGTAAATGGTATTATGGCTGAGACTAAGAATTACAATTACACCTACTTAGAGCCAAACCTGAAGCAAAAACTAAAATAAAAGGGCTGAAAAAAATAGATATACAGGCATATAAACAGACACACACACAAACATCTTGCCTTATATATATATATATATATATATATATATATATATATATATATATAATCAATTTTCTGGACTATTGTAAGAACTACAACCTTGAAACTTATGAATATTGTTTCTTATGTCTTTTTCTATCAGTGTATCAAATTTGATTAAAATCGGACCACTCCTTCTATAAACCGATTTTTTTGATTATCAATTTTCAATATTTATCGGGGGTACCTTGACACAAAACCTAGCTAAGAACACTCAGAGACACTTATAGTACAACTGGGTAAATTTTCAAGAAAATCGGTTCAGCCATTTCGGAGTCTATAGGTAACGGACACAAACAGATACACACACACATAAATTTCCATTTATAAATAAGTTTAGATAGATAAAAAAGCACTTGTGAATTTAAAACAAGGTTTGAAAAAAATGTCCTTATTTAAGGAAGTGAAATCATTTATTTGTTCACTTTGTGACTCTTCATTTGCAAACAAGGCTAAACTCAAAATACATGTTACGACACACACAAACCAGAAACATTTTCATTGTGAAGTTTGTGATTCTTCGTTCTCAGATTCATCAAATCTTAAAAGACATATGAAAATACACACTGGTGAGAAACAGTTTCATTGTGATTTTTGTGAGTATGCAACTTCATTGAGATATGATCTAAAAAGACACATCATGACACACACTGGTGAGAAACCTTTTCATTGTGATTTTTGTGAGTATGCGACCACTCAGAAAACTGCTCTCACAAGTCACATGAAAACACACACCGGTGAGAACCTCTTTCATTGTGGACTTTGTGGCTATGCAGCTGCACGAAAACATGATCTCAAAAGGCATACGAGAACACACACTGGTGAAAAACCCTTTCACTGCAAGGTATGTAATTTTGCTTCTGCCCAAAAAACTGCTCTCATACGCCATACAAAGATACATACTGGTGAAAAGCAATTTCATTGCGATATCTGTGATTATGCTACAGCACAAAAATATAGTCTCCAGAAACATATGAGGACACACACTGGAGAAAAACCATTCCACTGCAACGTTTGTGAGTTTTCAACTGCAAATATGACTAATCTGACAAGTCATATGAAGACGCATACTGGTGAAAAGCAATTCCGTTGTAGCATTTGCAATTATGCTGCTGTACAGAGATCACATCTTAAAAGGCATATGATTACACACACTGGAGAAAAACCATTTTGCTGTGAAATTTGCAGTTATGCAACTGCTCGCAAATATGATCTCACTAGTCATATGAACATTCACACTGGCGAGAACCTCTTTCAGTGTGAGATTTGTGGGTACGCAGCAGCACGTAAGCATGATCTGAAGATCCACATGTGGATCCATGCTGGTGTGAAACCATTTCACTGTGCGCATTGTGGATATGGAACCACACGTAAACAAGATCTGAAAATTCATATGAGGACACATACTGGTGAGAAACCATTTCATTGTAAGAAATGCAGCTATGCTACTGCACGAAAACAAACTCTCAAAACACACATGAACACACATGCTGGTGACAGCTACACTACAGGATCTACTGTTGATACCCAGCTTGAAAATATAATCTCAGATGTATGAAAAAATAGGATATTTGTAAAATGCTGTTTATACAAAGATTGACTAATAAGTAAGGTCTGTTACCTCAATTTTACTAGTTGAGGAAGAAACCTATACATGAATTTGGGAATATATTGTTTAGAGTTGACTTGCTGTGTGACAAGCACTCATTAGTAATAAGTACTTATGTCCAAGTTACATATAAAAAACTTACAGCCTATCACGTTAAATACACCGGTTCTGGCTCGATCACCAAAGTTAAGCAACGTTGAGCCTGGTCAGTACTTAGATGGGTGACCGCTTGGGAATACCAGGTGTTGTAAGCATTTAGTGACAGATGTGCGTTGTGGTGCAGTGAAATCGGAAAGAGAAATCGGTGAGCCGAGTTCAAAATCCAGTTGAATACCCTGCATTCACTTAAGCACTGGTACACTTGGGAAAGGTATTAATCCATCCCTTCCCTCCAGTTATGGGTTAAATAACAAGGGTAGGACTTGGGGACCATGCCCTTAAAAAAAAAACAAATTCCAATGAATCTTGATACTTGAAAAGAAAAAAGTATTACTAGACACAAAACTTATATAAAAAAAAAAACAACAATAAACTGTTGAAAGAAAAAAAGTATTACCAACAATAAATAAATAAAATTTAGTTGGCAATAAATGACCTGCCGAGGTTGATATGCCATAAAAACAAAACAACCAACCAACATATAAAAAGAGTCATTAACATAGAATTTCAGTCAAAAGCAATTTGATATTTCCCGAAAAGGAAGACAGTATAAGAAGATCAGTTGAAGAATGAACGCAACTCCAGGAATAAGAAATACAGATTTATTGTACTAAGGTACAATTAACAATAATACACATATAGGCAAGCTACGGGTTGGAGTGAAATCGACTATCGAATAGTGAATGCCTTCTCCTAAGACCTTTTATTTATTATGAGTAATACATAATTGTGGCACAAGGTTGAGTTGTGGAGCCGAACAAAACTCAGGATGGTCTACAGTAACTATCTCATACCTAGCTATTCCGATTCACGAGCCAAGCATACGTTACAATTTTTCTCAATTACCACAAAAACTTGTCCATCAACACTCAATCTGCCATGTATCAAAATTTCATAAGACAATCTGGGGACCTAAAAACACCCCAAGTACATATAAAAGCAACAATTTTATAAAATACAAAATATTGATAAAACTTTCGCATGAAATTGCATGAGAGGGAGAGGGATGACAATAATTCCCCAAAACAGGATATTCCACCATATTTTATAAAGTAGAGCATTCTATTCTCGAGGGATGACAGGATATTCCACTATAACACAATTACAATTTGCTTAGGTATTACGAAACCTTGCAAATACATAAGCAGTGCAAATAAAGAATGATTCCTGTAAAAAGAACATTTTTTGTATCACAGCAACACGAGGCTATATTGTAGTCAGTAAATGGCACAGTGAGAAGCCTTGACGTCACACTTGTTGCACGATGTCTGTACATCGCCATTTTGTTATCATCAGACTTTTGGTTGTTACCAAAATTGGACAGAGAGTTGAAAGGTCAATATTTTTCATTTGATACCAAAGTTGAAGTTGCTATGAAGTTTTGATTATAATGTAACAAACCAACAGTTTAATTTGCTAGGCTATTGTGAGTTCAATTCCTACTCTGGGCAGTGTGTACTTGGACTCATTGGAAACAGGACAAGCAATAACTGAGCAATACTAAAGATAAGAAATTGATGAGATATCTCTAGTAATTGAGTTCAATACCTGGATCAGGCAATGTGTACTTGAACTTGACAGAAACAGGAAGAACAATAACTGAGCAATACTAAAAATAACAACTAAACAAGATATCCCTACTAACTGTGAGTTCAATCCCTGGGCTGGGTAATGTGTACTTTGGCTCATTGGAAACAGGACAAGTAATAACTGAGCAGTACTAAAAATAAGAACTACATGAGATATCCCTAGACATGGGCAGTAGAACGAGAGTCGTTATAGATTAAACAAAGAGTTCAGTTTGGAATTCCCTGTAGCTTACTTAGAATAATACAGGGTGTCCATAAAGTCCGTGTGCACTTTTAAAAAAATTATAACTTTATTTGTATTTGTGAACTTGAAAGATAATACAGTGTTTCAACAAGATGGAGCTCCTTGTCTCTTTGCTCTGCATGTTAAACAGTTTCTAAATCAGGAATTTTCTAACGGATGGATCGGAAGGGGTGGACCATTTTATTGGCCTCCACGTTCGCCAGATTTGACTCCATTAGATTTTTTTTATGGGGACATGTGAAAACAATTGTGTATACAACCAAACCTAGTTCACTAGAAGATTTGAAAGCTAAAATAACTAATGTGATTTCAGGCATTACTGTAAATCAGTTGGCAAATGTTTTCCGTGAACTGCAAAATTGTATTTCCCTTTGTATTGCTAATGATGGAGGACATGTGAAAACTTAAATAAAATTTCAATAAAACCTTAAAAAAAAAAATATTTACTTCTTTCTAATCCTTTTTACAAATTATTTCTATCACAAATACAAATAAAGTTATAAATTTTTTAAAGTGCACGCAGACTTTATGGACACCCTGTATATTCTGGATGAATGCTGGAGGGCACAATGACTGAGACATGACAACAACAACAACAAAGGTGAGGATAATGGGCCCTATGTAAATAGTGTATGTATTGATAACTTTATGACACCCTGTATATTCTGGATGAATGCTGGAGGGCACACGACTGAGACATGACAACAACAACAACAACAGGAGGATAATGGGCCTATGTAAATAGCAAGTGTATTGGATAATTCCTATGAGACTCTGTATATTCTATGAATGCTGGAGATACAAGTTAAACACTGAGACATGATAACAAATAAATAAAGGTGAGGATAATGGGCCCATGTAAATAGTGTATGTATTGATAACTTTATGGACATCCTGGTATATTCTGGATGAATGCTGGAGGGGCACAATGACTGAGAAAGGTGATAACAACAACAAAGGTGAGGGATAATGGGCCCTATGTAAATAGTGGGAGGTATTGACAATCAAGGGACACCCTGTAGGCCCTGGATGAATGAGCAATGATTGACATGATAACAAAATAACAAAGGGTGGAGGATAATGGGCCCTATGTAAATAGTGTATGTATTGATAACTTCGATGGACATCCTGTATATTCTGGATGAATGCTGGAGGGCACAATGACTGAGACATGATAACAACAACAAAGGTGAGGATAATGGGCCTCATAAATAGTGTATGTCAGATAACTTTATGACACCCTGTATATTCTGGATGACTGCTGAGGCACAATGAGAATGGAGACAACATAACAACAACAAAGGTGAGTGAGATACGTCCATGTAAATAGTAAAGGTATTGACAACTTTATGGACATCCTGTATATTCTGGATGAATGCTGGAGGCATTGTAATGACTGACATGATGACAACAACAAAGGGTGAGGACAATGGGCCCTAAGGGAAACAGGGTATGTATTGGATAACTTTATGGACACCCTGTATATTCTGGGATGAATGCTGGAGGGCACAATGACTGAGAGATGAGCAATAAAATAACAAAGGGGAGGAGAATGGGAAGCCCTATGTAAATAGTGTATGTATTGATAACTTTTATGGACATCCTGTATATTCTGGATGAATGCTGGAGGCAATGACTGAGACATGATAACAACAACAAAGGTAGGACATGGCTCCTGTGTAAATAGTATGTATTGATAACCTTTATGGACATCCTGTATATTTAAGGAATGCTGAGGCACAATGACTGAGACATGATAACAATAACAAAGGTGAGGATAATGGGCCCTATGTAAATAGTGTGTGTATTGATAACTTTATGACATCCTGTATATTCTGGATGAATGCTGAGGGCACAATGACTGAGACATGAGATAACAAATAAACAAAGGTGAGGACATGGCCCTATGTAAATAGTGTATGTATTGATAACTTTATGGATACCCTGTATATTCTGGATGAATGCTGGAGGGCACAATGACTGAGACATGACAACAACAACAAAGGTGAGGACAATGGCCCTATGTAAATAGTGTATGTATTGATAACTTTATGGACACCCTGTATATTCTGGATGAATGCTGGAGGGCACAATGACTGAGACATGATAACAACAACAAAGGTGAGGATAATGGTCCATATGTAAATAGTGTATGTATTGATAACTTTATGGACATCCTGTATATTCTGGATGAATGCTGGAGGGCACAATGACTGAGACATGATAACAACAACAAAGGTGAGGATAATGGGCCCTATGTAAATAGTGTATGTATTGATAACTTTATGGACATCCTGTATATTCTGGATGAATGCTGGAGGGCACAATGACTGAGACATGATAACAACAACAAAGGTGAGGATAATGGGCCCTATGTAAATAGTGTATGTATTGATAACTTTATGGATACCCTGTATATTCTGGATGAATGCTGGAGGGCACAATGACTGAGACATGATAACAACAACAAAGGTGAGGATAATGGTCCATATGTAAATAGTGTATGTATTGATAACTTTATGGATACCCTGTATATTCTGGATGAATGCTGGAGGGCACAATGACTGAGACATGATAACAACAACAAAGGTGAGGATAATGGTCCATATGTAAATAGTGTATGTATTGATAACTTTATGGATACCCTGTATATTCTGGATGAATGCTGGAGGGCACAATGACTGAGACATGATAACAACAACAAAGGTGAGGATAATGGGCCCTATGTAAATAGTGTATGTATTGATAACTTTATGGATACCCTGTATATTCTGGATGAATGCTGGAGGGCACAATGACTGAGACATGATAACAACAACAAAGGTGAGGATAATGGTCCATATGTAAATAGTGTATGTATTGATAACTTTATGGATACCCTGTATATTCTGGATGAATGCTGGAGGGCACAATGACTGAGACATGATAACAACAACAAAGGTGAGGATAATGGTCCATATGTAAATAGTGTATGTATTGATAACTTTATGGATACCCTGTATATTCTGTATGAATGCTGGAGGGCACAATGACTAGGACATGATAACAACAACAAAGGTGAGGATAATGGTCCATATGTAAATAGTGTATATGACCAGTAACACATGGATACCCTGTATGTTCTGGATGAATACTGAAGAACTGTTAATGGACATGATAGCAACAACAAGGTGAGGATAATGGGCCCTGTGTAAGTAGTGTGTGTATTGATAACTTCTTGGATACCCTGTATGTTCTGGATGAATATGGAGGGCACAATGACTGGAGACATGATAACAACAACAAAGGTGAGGATAATGGTCCATATGTAAATAGTGTATGTGACAGTAACTTTATGGATACCCTGTATGTTGGATGAATGCTGGAGGGCACAGCCAATGAGACATGATAACAACAACAAAGGTGAGGATAATGGGCCCTGTGAGCTGGTGTATGTATTGATAACTTTATGGATACCCTGTATATTCTGGATGAATGCTGGAGGGCACAATGACTGAGACATGATAACAACAGCAAAGGTGAGGATAATGGGCTATGTAAATAGTGTATGGATTGATAACTTTATGGATACCCTGTATATTCTGGATAGATAACAGAGGCACAATGACTGAGACATGATAACAACAACAAGGTGAGGATAATGGGCCCTATGTAAATAGTGTATGTATTGATAACTTTATGGATACCCTGTATGTTCTGGATGAATGCTGGGCAGCACAATATGACCAGGACAATGCCCAACAACAAAGGTGAGGATAATGGGCCCTATGTAAATAGTGTATGGATTGATAACTTTATGGATACCCTGTATATTCTGGATGAATGCTGGAGGAGCACAATGACTGAGACATGATAGCAACAACAAAGGTGAGGATAATGGCTATGTAAATAGTGTATGTATTGATAACTATGGATACCCTGTATATTCTGGATGAATGTGGAGGGCACAATGACTGAGACATGATAACAACAACAAAGGTGAGGATAATGGGCCTATGTAAATAGTGTATGTGTTGATAACTTTATGGACACCCTGTATGTTCTGGATGAATGCTGGAGGGCACAATGACTGAGACATGATAACAACATAAAAGGTGAGGATAATGGGCCCTGTAAGTAATTGTGGATTGATAACTTTATGGATACCCTGTGTTCTGGATGAATGCTGGAGGCACAATGACTGAGACATGATAACAACAACAAAGGTGAGGATAATGGGCCCTATGTAAATAGTGTATGTATTGATAACTTTATGGATACCCTGTATATTTCTGGATGAATGCTGGAGGGCCTGACTGACTGAGACATGACAACAACAAGGTGAGGATAATGGGCCTATGTAAAGTGTATGGATTGATAACTTTATGGATACCCTGTATATTCTGGATGAATGCTGGAGAGCACAATGACTGAGACATGATAACTGACAACAAAATTGAGGATAATGGGCCCTATGTAAATAGTGTATGGATTGATAACTTTATGGACACCCTGTATATTCTGGATGAATGCTGGAGGGCACAATGACTGAGACATGATAACAACAACAAAGGTGAGGGTAATGGGCCCTATGTAAATAGTGTATGGATTGATAACTTTATGGACACCCTGTATATTCTGGATGAATGCTGGAGGGCACAATGACTGAGACATGATAACAACAACAAAGGTGAGGATAATGGGCCCTATGTAAATAGTGTATGTATTGATAACTTTATGGATACCCTGTATATTCTGGATGAATGCTGGAGAGCACAATGACTGAGACATGATAACAACAACAAAGGTGAGGATAATGGGCCCTGTAAATGATGTATGGATTGATAACTTTATGGATACCCTGTATGTTCTGGATGAATGCTGGAGGGCACAATGACTGAGACATGATAACAACAACAAAGGTGAGATAATGGTCCATATGTAAATAGTGTATGTATTGATAACTTTATGGATACCCTGTATATTCTGGATGAATGCTGGAGGGCACAATGACTGAGACATGATAACAACAACAAAGGTGAGGATAATGGGCCCTATGTAAATAGTGTATGGATTGATAACTTTATGGATACCCTGTATATTCTGGATGAATGCTGGAGGGCACAATGACTGAGACATGATAACAACAACAAAGGTGAGGATAATGGGCCCTATGTAAATAGTGTATGGATTGATAACTTTATGGATACCCTGTATATTCTGGATGAATGCTGGAGGGCACAATGACTGAGACATGATAACAACAACAAAGGTGAGGATAATGGGCCCTATGTAAATAGTGTATGTATTGATAACTTTATGGATACCCTGTATATTCTGGATGAATGCTGGAGGGCACAATGACTGAGACATGATAACAACAACAAAGGTGAGGATAATGGGCCCTATGTAAATAGTGTATGGATTGATAACTTTATGGATACCCTGTATATTCTGGATGAATGCTGGAGGGCACAATGACTGAGACATGATAACAACAACAAAGGTGAGGATAATGGGCCCTATGTAAATAGTGTATGTATTGATAACTTTATGGATACCCTGTATATTCTGGATGAATGCTGGAGGGCACAATGACTGAGACATGATAACAACAACAAAGGTGAGGATAATGGGCCCTATGTAAATAGTGTATGGATTGATAACTTTATGGATACCCTGTATATTCTGGATGAATGCTGGAGGGCACAATGACTGAGACATGATAACAACAACAAAGGTGAGGATAATGGGCCCTATGTAAATAGTGTATGTATTGATAACTTTATGGATACCCTGTATATTCTGGATGAATGCTGGAGGGCACAATGACTGAGACATGATAACAACAACAAAGGTGAGGATAATGGGCCCTATGTAAATAGTGTATGGATTGATAACTTTATGGATACCCTGTATATTCTGGATGAATGCTGGAGGGCACAATGACTGAGACATGATAACAACAACAAAGGTGAGGATAATGGTCCATATGTAAATAGTGTATGTATTGATAACTTTATGGATACCCTGTATATTCTGGATGAATGCTGGAGGGCACAATGACTGAGACATGATAACAACAACAAAGGTGAGGATAATGGTCCATATGTAAATAGTGTATGTATTGATAACTTCTCACTCCAGAAATTCAGAAAAAAACTAACATTTTCTAATTTTTTTGAAGAGAAACAAGAATGTGTCAATTGAGAAAGTGTTGAAAGAAATAAAAGTATATATTATTGAGAAAGCAATGTCGTTTTGTTTTTTATATTTTTTTTTTATAATCATACTAGCAGTATAGCCCGGTGTTGCTCGGGTGTAATGAAAGCTTTAAAACTAATCTATGGTCCTGGAGCTCAGACTCTTTGGACATTGGCACGAAAGACTAAAAAAGCAATAGTTGTTCTCAGTTAAAGCGAAACCGTAGACTGAAAGAAAAATGAATAGATAAAAGTCAAATTTTGATTTCCTGGTATTGATATCAAATAAGTTTTTTTCATGGTAAACTGAATTTTGAAGGCTAAATAAGTCCTCTGAGTAAATGGTATCATGGCTGAGGCTAAGAACTACAATTATACCTACTTAAAGCCAAACCTGAAGCAAAAACTAAAATAAAAGGGCTGAAAAACTGATTTTGATCAGACCCGGTATCTTGCCTTTTATATATATATAATCGATTTTCTGCACTATTGTAAGAACTGCAACCTTTAAACTTCTGAATATCGTTTCTTATGTCTTTGTCTATGAGTGTATCAAATTTGATTAAAATTGGACCATTTCTTCTATAACCGGATTTTTTCGATTATCAATTTTCGATATTTATTGCGTGTACCTCGACACAAAACCTAGCTAAGAACACTTGCAGGTCCTTATAGTACAACTGTGTAAATTTTCAAGGAAATCAGTTCAGCCATTTCGGAGTCTATAAGTAACGGATACACACACACATACACAAAGTTCCATTTATAAATAAGTTTAGATAGATCACCCTATGCAAGGCATTTTACAGCCACTGTTTTGCAGGGGGTTACATAGGAAGAAAGTTGTGAGAAAGAGTGACAAGTTACAGGGGCTGTCAGGGAGTGGGCAAGTGAAGGATGACTGTGGCCATGAAGTGAGGGATCAATTTATATATTGATTGTAATATAAAATTGATCCCCCACTTTATATTTACATAATTTCTTGTCTGTTACATGCAGATAAAAAATAATAATAATAATACTGTACATATATGCACCCTCATAAGTATATTTATTAATTCATGTCATTATATATATATTGCTCCGTTGTATTTTGTCAAGAACCCCGAGGAGAATAGCAGGGGCACCTGACCAGATGTGGCAGCAGTATTCAATACATGGGCAGATGGTAGATTTATAAATGTGCACCTACCTTCCTTTTTACATAACATATTATCTGAAAAAGCTTGTTATAAGTGAAACATGTTAGATTAAAGACATTTGTTCTTTACTTATTCTATTCATGTTATTGTATATAAACAATTTTTCACCTACCATTCGTTTTACACTTCTCCTTGATCCTTTGAACAGGAGTATTTGATCCCTTGTTTGCTGTTTAGAATTGGGCTTCTGGTCCCTTCTAAAGTTTTTTAATTCTTTTGTATTCACAGATGAGTCTTGCATCTTAGTGGCATTATCACCTTTCTTGGGTGAATTGATTATAAGAAACAAAAAAAACTTAATGAATTGTTAATTGATAAATTTTTTGGCACATTGGAAAAGCCCCATAAGTCAGATAATATATTTAAAAAAGAATAAATAAGTAAATAAAATAAAAATCTAAGCTGAATCTTTTAATTTTAAAGTGAGAAAGAATTCAAATTTTTTTTTCTTTTTTTAAATCACCCCGAGCAAGGCGGTAAGGCCACTGGTGTGCAGGTAAGAGTGAATAGATTGGAAAAGAGAAAGCCGGAAACTACGTCCTAAACAGCGAACAAGGGATGAGCCTCTACACCTGTTCAATAGACGTGGGTGGAGTGTGAACCGGGCGATAGTTTAGTCTATCTACTCCAATTGAAAAACAAAAAACAAACAAACAAAAAAAAACAAAAAAGAAAAGTGAATAGATTGGAAAAGAGAAAGCCGGAAATCACATCCTAAACAAGGAACAAGGAATGAGCCTCTACACCCGTTCAATAGACGTGGGTGGAGTGTGAACCGGGTGATATTTTAGTATATCTACTCCAATGTCATCGTGTCATGAAAAATCTACCAAGAAATGAATAAATAAAAAAAAAGTGAATATATAAAAGAAAAATTTTTAAATGCTGAAATAATTCCGGTTAATAGTTGGACTGAAACTGTAATAAATAAAATAAACTTTCCTTACACCTAGTGGTGTGTAGGGCAGCATTTTTGCTGTTTCCGTAACAAACTGTTTTTTATGGGGCAGGGTTGCTAGCCCTGCGCCCAACCCCCAAATCTGGAGGAAGGTGATTTTCTAAGCATAGCTTAGATGTAACACACGGCCGAAAGTAGGGGTTACCCAGTGAGGATCGAACTCACTACTCAGTTATAATGATTCCAGTGAGACGAGCTTGCTTACCATTACACCAAGCTGAGGAGCCCCTGAAACTGTATGGCTAAAAGAAGCAAAGTAAAAAATTTGTGATTGTCAATGAGATAAACCCAAGGGATGAAAGTTTCAGTGAAAGGTTCTCATGAAATGTAAATGATAACTGTGAATGTGTTGTATCGTGGCATGAAGAGATACACAGTGAAATGTAAATAAACTACTTTATTACCAGAGTGGTGCAACCAAGAGGTATATGCAATATTTAGTCTCTCACACAAGTGGGCATCTATGCAGATGACACCACAATTTACTCTTGTATCAGTAAGAAGTCCGGTGAGGCGGGCAAACATAACTACGTTGCTGATCTTGAGAGGGATCTGCACTCAGTGGTGGAATAGGAAAAGAAGTGGCTTGTAAATTTCAACGTTTCTAAGACGAAGCTGCTGTCAATCCTCACAGGTAACCTCTCCTGCCTCCCATAAGCATGGACCAAGCAAATCTCCCTGAGAGCAATATACTTATCCTACCCGGCCTTACCCTATCTTCCGATCTCAAGTGGAACCATTACATTGAGTCAGTGGAGAAATCCACTGCTAGGAAAGTTGGATCACCGTGTTGGGCGAGGATATTTTTTCCGCCTGAATCCATCTTGCACATATACAAATCAACCATCTGTCTGTACATGGAATACTGCTGTCATATATGGTCTGGTGCCCCCGATGCTCATCTCAGTGTTCTCGACAGGCTCCAAAGGTGAATCAGTAATGTGATAGGTACCAACTTGGCGGTTCGGTTTCAGCCACTTTCTCACTGACAGGATGTGGCTTCCTTCTGTCTGTTCTACAAATATTTTCATGGCTTCTGCTTCAATGAACTTAAGTCACTGGTGCTCCTGCCATATGAGTTTACTCGTGCAACCAGACTGGCAACTGGGTCCCACCCATTCACAGTTTGATCAATCAAATGCAGATGACAATTCTACTCCAGCAGCTTCTTTTCTCGCACTTCCTGCCTGCAAAACTCACTTCCATATTCTTGCTTTCTTGATGGCTACAACCTCCAGGAATTTAAATGCAATGTCAATACCCATCTCTTAACCACTTGACTCTAGTTCTTTCTATATCACCCTGTATATCTTTTCCTTTCTCTCTATCTTTGCAACTGTCGTCACACCGGTATTCACATCCTTCTCTTGCTCCTTTCTCTGACCCCTCCTGTAACTGGTTCGTCTTTCTCTTTACTCTCCTCCTATCTAATCTTTCTCTCTAATGTAGCCCCACTGTGCATAAGTGGCGTTACCGCTTTCCTTGTGGTAAAACGAATTAAAAAAAAAAAAAAATGTAGTAGGTGTTACTTCACGAAATCCGTGATAATGACAATCCTCTGTGCTAAATGCACATTGTCTTTTATACATTCGGGTGACCAGATGTCACATGATATGAGCCATGACACAACAGAATGTTACCACATATTTCATGGCCTAGGGAGTGGAACACCTGAGAAATAGGATTATTATTATTTTTTTGAATGGAATTCTTTCATTCTTGATTTTTTTAATATCCAAAAATGTTTAAAAAGGTTTCAAAGAGCTTGTTAGATTTTAATGCTGTGTAGTGGTGTAATGGTTAAAAGCTTGGTGAACCAAGTTCAATTTCCAGTTGAGATCATTACATTCACTTTCACACAGATAACCTTGAAAAAAGGTATGATTCCCTTGCTTCTCCCCAACCCCAATCCATCATTGGCAACCAGTATAGAAGAATAAAACTGAATTTGAGGCTACATATTCCTTGGTAGAGCACATACGAACTGTTACAAAGGTCTGCTCACCATAGTTGTAATACAGGGTGTCCATAAAGTTTGTGTGCAATGTAAAAAATTTATAACTTTATTTGTATTTGTGATAGAAATAATCTGTAAAAAATGTTATAAAGTTTAATGTACCAAGTTTTAAGTATAGTTATTGAATAACTCTAACACAAAATTTGCAACAATTTTTAGATAAGTAAAAAAATATTATTAAAATCGTATTCCCCTTTGTATTGCTAATGATGGTTGGTTGGTTGGTTGGTTTTGTTTTATGGCATATCAACCTCAGCGGGTCATTTATAGCCAACTAAATTTTATTTATTTATTGCTGGTAATACCTTTTTCTTTCAACAATTTATTGTTGTTTTTATATCATGTTTGTGTCTAGTAATAATTTTTCTTTTCGAGTATCAAGATTCATTGGGATTTGTTTTTAAGGGCATGGTCCCCAAGTCCTACTCTTGTTATTTAACCCATAACTGGAGGGAAGGGACAGATTAATACCTTTCCTAAGGGTACCAGTGCTTTTGTTTTTAAGGGCATGGTCCCCAAGTCCTACTCTTGTTATTTAACCCATAACTGGAGGGAAGGGATGGATTAATACCTTTCCTAAGGGTACCAGTGCTTAAGTGAATGCAGGGTATTCAACTGAAATTCGAATTTGGCTCACCGATTTCTCTTTCAGAGCCGATATCCACTGCGCCACAACACACATCCGTCACTAAACGCTTACAACACCTGATATTCCCAAGTGATCACCCATCTAAGTACTGACCAGGCTCAACGTTGCTTAACTTTGGTGATCAAGCGAGAACTGGTGTATTCAACGTGATATGGTCGTAAGCCGCTAATGATGGAGGACATGTGGAAACTTAAATAAAATTTCAATAAAACCTTAAAAAATATCAGTTTACTTCTTTCTAATCCTTTTTACAAATTATTTCTATTGCAAATACAAATATAAAGTTATAAATTTTTTTAAAGTGCACACAAACTTTATGGATACCCTGTATAATTCAAAGATTGGCTCTGTGAGTGTTAAAGAAATATGAATGGACCTAAGCTTGGAGTAGCCATGCTGGAGATTAAAAAATCAGATAGATTTGCAGTCTCTCTTCAAGTTGGAACAGCACTGATGATGATAACATGTTGGGCCACAGGAAGTCCTGATTATCATTGTTATATATTAAGCATATGGTGGCAGAACAGGAGAGAAATGACAGAAGTATTTATCTAATCTAAACTTATTTATAAATGGAACTTTGTGTGTGTGTGTGTGTGTGTGTGTGTGTGTGTGTGTGTGTGTGTGTGTGTCCTATACCTATAGACGTCAAAATGGCTGAACCAATTTTCTTGAAAATATACACAGTTGTACTATAAGCGTCTGCGAGTGTTCTTAGCTAGGTTTTGTGTTGAGGTAACCCCAATAAATATTGAAAATTGATAATCGAAAAAGTCGGGTTATAGAAGGAGTGGTCCGATTTTAATCAAATTTGATACTCTCATAGACAGAGACATAAGAAACGATATTCAAAAGTTTCAAGGTTGCAGTTCTTACAATAGTGCAGAAAATCGATAATATATATAAAAGGCAAAATGCTTGTGTGTGTGTCGGTTTATCTGCCTGTATGTCTGTATTTTTTTCAGCCCTTTTATTTTAGTTCTTGCTTCGGGTTTGGCTCTAAGTAGGTATAATTGTAGTTCTTAGTCTCAGCCATGATACCATTTACTCAGAGGACTTATTTAGCCTTCAAAATTCAGTTTACGACGAAAAAAACTTATTTGATATCGATACCAGGAAATCAATTTTATTTACATCCATTCATTTTTCTTTCAGTCTACGGTTTCGCTTTAACTGGAAACAACTATTGCTTTTAAGTAGAACCATAAAAGTTGTCCGTGGAGGCTTATGGTAGGAGAGGGAGAGGGAGTTGTGACTTACTGCAGCGATGGTTATTGGTGGTTATCATTGGCGATGGGAGGTCGCATCCTGACGGGTGTTGTGAATTGTGGCTGGTATGCTGACTGACTGCCAAAGAAGTCCCTTTAATGCGTTTTTATATCCTTTTCTTAGGCTCAGATCAGCTTTAATTTTTATTTTATTTCTTTAGGTAGGAGTGGGTGCTATTAGTGAAAATTCTGGATGGTATTTTTCTTTGAGAGTGTAAGTAAAATGGAAGCTGTGTACAAAGCCCATGCACAGTTGACAAAGTTTTTTAATTCAATCTTGGATTATGGAGTGCTCACATCTGGCTAGTGGTAGAAATTTGTGTAATGAAGCAGTAGGGTTGAATGTTTATTGAATAGGCCTTGTGTCAAACATAACTGAACTCCCTATAACTTAAAGATTTATCAGATATCATTGGAATTATCAGAAGGTTGAAATGTGGAAAAATAAAAGTACTTTGTATGTTTAAAGTAGAATTTTATTAGCAGAGCAGAATAACATCAATTTGTAGAAGTTAAATGTTTAATGAGAAATAGTAGTAAGGAATTAAGTGTCCAGAATTCTAGTTGTAAATAGCGAATGTGTTTAAGTCTGTGTTCCATTCCCTTTTTATGGCTGGCGAGAAAGTGAAAAGGAAGGTGAAGCAATAAAGGAAATTGTACTTATCGGACTTTAGTTTCTAGGAGTCAGTTGAAGTATCTTGTTATTGTTGTCGTCGTCTTTGCTGACTGCAAGAATGTTGAGGGTGGAGACGAAGAGGTAAGGGAAAATAGCACGAGCGAAGAAGGAAAATGTATGTCGGGACCTTATGTCCTGGTCAGTGTTTGAAGTTTTTGTCACATGTTGCTAGTGTATGATATCACTGCTTCCATCTCAGTAACTGATTCTGACTTTCTTAGAATAAAAATATTGGCAAAGTTTAACAAAAAAATGGTGTCGAAATTGTAAGAAAGTTATAAATGAGTAAATAATTATAAATTCTCAGAGATTTATATATACAAAAAATAGTCATAGAAAATTAGAAATAGCAAGATATCAAAACAAGTAGTATTTATTATTTGGTTGTTATGTAGTGTTGGAGACAAGAGATAATAATATTGAGTAAAATTGTCAATTGGAATCAAATGTAGCTGAAATATAGATTGGAATCTTACAGAATGATAAAAAGAAAAAAGAATGAGTAAAACATATAGTCTTACTTGTATGTTTTTTACGTAATGAGTACCGAGATAATTTAGTTGAAAAATAAAAGAAGTGTCTAGTGTTTTCACTTTAATTTTTGTTGAGTGTTAAGAGATAATGTTACAACTGTGACATTAAAAAGGAAAGGAGCCAAAATTTTTGTTGACCCACATGTTAAATGCCTGTCTGATACTGAGGAGGTTTCATGTTAGAGTGTCGAGAGGAAAAAGTGGGGTGGATTCTCATTGGTTTAGAATGAGTGAATTGATGATAATTATAATTATTTTTGACACTATAACTAATTTTTTATTTATGTATTTTTTATGGACATGACAAAATGATGTTTTATCTTCTTGACACTAAAATTACTGTATATTCCATGTAAAATTTTTTTTATTCAAGGGCTATTTTTACAATTTGAATAAACTCAAACACAGGAAACTGAATATTCTCTCAACCTATTTTAATGAATTTGTGGTGATACCGACTGAGCAAAAGCGAGGGACCAGATGTTTGCACCCTAACGACCAAAAAGCGAATGACCAAAAGTTGTCAGTGTGCAGCTGGCTTTGTGCAGATGTTCTGGTTGAAAAATAAAAATTAATTAAATTTTAAATTTCCAGTTCACGAGCCTACGCAAGTTTTATTTATCGGCCAATGGGAAGCCCAGAATCAAATACAAGTGTGAATCCCAAATGATCTGCTGCGATCCAAAAAAGAAGATATAAAAAGCCGATACAGAAAGCATTGCCAGACAGACCCAGACTTGAGAGAAACGAGTGTAATTAGTAGCTCCCTTTACCGAAAGTCAAGCGGCTTACTATGCTCGCCTCCTTTACCTCTTTTTCCTTCGTCCCTGTCTCAAAACTACTTAACTGATCTAAGGAGCGAATACATCAAAGACATTCCTTACTTACAATACTTCCACATACGTAAGTATTAATTCTCTTTTCAGCATTTTATTGCTATGAACATTTTAACGTCTGTTGGACCTATACTTCAAGTATTACTTTATTTGTAAAAGCCTTAATTGATATGCGTATATATAAAATGTTATTTTTCAACTCAAATTGCTTTTCTTGAATTATAATCTTTTTATGACTTATAGTGGGCTATCTACAACGAGGCCAAATTCCGTTAACCTGCAACAATATACAAACTATCCTTCATTAGAATGGACTCCCACTACAACTAGAAAAGGAATAGATAAGCAACCCACTATACGGTCACTCGTTGACCATATCACCTTGTCAACATTAGCCAGTCTATATGTAAGCATGGCTGTTGGTCCTTCTTTCTTCTACTCATCTTTCCTAACATAATTTTATGGTCCAGCTTTATAACTTTATATTTCTCTACGCTTCTTCCTTTTTTTCATTTTCCTTTGCATGTTTTCTTTCTTTTATTTATTTTTTTTTACCTTTTTCTTTATATTTTTCCTTTCTTCTTTATTTATTTCTTTCTTTCAAAGACATTCATCACTTACACGCTCCCCACATTCCTAAGCATTAATTCATTCTCTTTCAGCTTATTATTTGCCATGAACATTTTAACCTCCGTTGGACCTATATTCAAGTATTACTTTAATTGTAAAACCATTAATTGATATGTATATATATAAATGTTATTTTTTCAACTCAAATTGCTTTTCTTGATTTTATAATCTTTTTATGACTTATAGTGGGCTATCTACAACAAGTCCATATTCCGTTAATCTGCAACAATATACGAACTCCCCACTATACACTATGGATGACCCGACATAAATTTATTATTCCCACAATATTCCTGTCCTTTATAGCTCTTAATAAATTTTGTCTTTTTGTTATCTTTTTGTATTTTGTTACCTTATTTTGCCATTCAAGCTAGCGAGGTAGGTTATACATTGTTTTTCCCTGTCCCTTCAATATGTCCAAATTTTCCAAGCCATCTTTCATCATTACGTTCCCTAAAAATCTCAAACTCTCTCTTTTTGATTTTAAGTATAAGTGTCCTTTTGGTTTTCATTTTCTATAAAACTTCTTTGTTACTTACATGTTCAGTCCCTGATATTCTCAACATCCTTCTATACTCACATTTCTGTTGCTTCAAGTCTTTTCTTTATCTGTAAAGAGATTGTTTGAAATTAACTTACATATAGGAGGACTGATATTATGCAACAGTTCTATACTCATTTCTTTGTTTCTAACAAAATTTTTTTTAATAATCTTGGAATTATTTCGAACTTTTATTCTCATCTTGTTTAAATAAGTGTTATAATAGACACAACACTGGTCATCATCAGGTGTCCATAAATTGGCTGATGTGGATTATCTGAACAATAATTGATTTCACAGGATATTTCGCAATAATCAACGAGATAATTCACATCTATGGACACCTGATGATGACCAGAGGGTACTTGGTCGAAACGATGTGTCTATTATAACACCTATATTAACCAAGATGAGAACAAAAGTTCAAAATAATTCCAAGATTATTGAAAATTAATCATCTCAGAAATAAATACAAATTATGAAATTTTTTTTGCTTAGCTTTGGGAATTTATCATTATTTCATTTATACTTCTCAAATATCAGTCACATTTTCTGTATTCTGTTAAAACGTTTATCAGATATTTAAACTGTTTTACTTGTTTTTGCTGACAAGTATAGAATTACAAATAATTTGGAAAGAGGCAGTGTTAACTCGAACCAAGGTTAATTTTACACAAGGGATATTTTTCATATATCACCGAAAGAAGCTTCTGTACTATTGAATTGTTTAAAGCAAATACTTATATTGATATTTTGATAAAAATAAGTAAATTAAAACTATTTTGATAATTTAGATATATATAGAAGGTTTATTTATAGCTAACTGATTTTTATCTCTTCTTTAAATATTGTATCGGCAAAAAGTCCGAATCAAATGGAACCCACGAAAAACAGAGGTAAGTAATGTAAATAAATACATAAATGGCTACTACTAGGAAACGAATAATCAAAGAAACAAAAAAAATATATTATTTTACATCTTTAATTGTAATCGTGTTAAGCTTGCCTTTAAAATAAACAGAAGAAAAACTTTTATAGACTTTATTTCCCCAGTTGAGGCTGGCTGATTTTTTGGTCACACTTAAAAGTACGAATAAAATAAAAAAAATAAATAACTCAAAATCAAATACACTTAAATTTAAAACTTAAGTCTTATTGGCAACTTTTTATGCTTCAAAAACAACCAATTCATTTTTCTTTTCATTTTTAGAAGACATGTTTACTAGCAAGTGTTTTCTGGGAGGTTAGAAAATAAATAATTTTAATTATTATCTAAGAAGAACAGATAGAAACAAAAAGAATTACCATTTTTACTGCTCTGCTTGTCACTAACTTGTCAGGATTTGCTATGTGTATGCAATTGCATTCACATTGTTAGGTTATTAGATTGCAATTATCAATTATTGCAATCTAATTAACCTAACCATTTTTAACTGAAAACAAAAATTAATTTTTATTTAATGGCAAGCAACAACAAAACAACAGTAAGAAATTTTCTAATTTCTTTGTTCTATTTTTGATGGGGAGTTTATTTAGATATATCGGCAAAAAGAAAAGCAAATAATAAATTTATTCCCTTCCGCTCTCAAAAGACCAAAAAATATGTCCATCGTCCGTTCAAAAAAACAAAAAAGTAGCTTTTTAAAAATGACGTTTGCGCACGCGATTTAAAATGGCAGTCAATGGTACATTCACTGACAACTAGCAGCATTGATAAGTGTTTCTTTTATGTCTGTTGCCTTGAATAAATTAAATAATCTTCAGAATTTTTCTTTTCTTCTAGGAGCGAATTAAAAAAAAAAATACTTTCTGACACACTGATATCTTTTTCCTTGAGCACGCTGCAGCAGCATACGAGGCCGATTTTTTTGATTTTTTTTTTACCTTGTGCTGAATTTGGTTTTTGAAACGGACACCTGAGTTATTTTAAAAGAGCACTAAATGAATAATTAAATAAAATTTATTTTATCTCAGACTAGAGAAAAGGCTAAGTTCTTTACTTTGCTTATTTTTGGTAGAAATAAATATACTGAACATCATTTTAATTCAGTTCATTTTTTAATTTTTTTATATATTTTAGATTTTCAGTGCACATTCAAAGTTTAAGTGAGAATGATCATAAATGTTAAAAAAATAGGTTAAACTGCAGAAGAGGTGTTATCTATAATTTATTTCAATAATTTTTGGTTTGTCATCAGGAGATGCAATAAAAAAAAAACTTGGTCAGTGTCTGTCAAAAATGCACAGAGAAGTTACCATTGCCTTAATCTTTGCTTGTTTTTAATGAGCTGCTGTACAAGTTTTCCTCATGAGTTTGTTATTGTCGATGTTTCACCTTGTGTTTCGTTTTATGAATGAAAAGATGAATTGACGATAAAAAATATAGTTTTAAAATATATTGTGAATTTTTTAAAAGTTTAATTTCGGTACCGCCATCGACTTCTTGCAATAGAAAAATTATTTGTAAATAATTTAGAAATAAAATCAAAATTTCAGAAAAAAATCTTTGGGAAAAAGGGAAAAATTTAAAAAAAAAAAAAAAAAAAATCAAAGAATTTTTTATGTAAATTTTAAAAAATACTTTTTAGAACATTAAGTTTTGGTTAAAAATCAATTTTTTTTTGTTGGGGGCGTCAAAGCGGGACCATAAATTTTTGCGGGAAATTTAAGCCTTTATTTAGTTAAAAATAGTTAAAAAATGAAATGTTTATTTTTAAAATTACCACTAAAATGGTGGATTTTTTTCCGAAATAACAGGAAAAAAATCAAGGAATTATCCGACTGAAACGAAATTTTCAGCATTTTCAAAACTGAATTTTTTATTAGAAAACTTGTGGAAATTTATTTTGGGGGTGGAGTTTGTTTCACCCCCTCCCACTTTCGATATCTCGTGTGTACTTTTTAATTAGAGGTGGAGGGATTTAATTTTTTTTTTAAAGTTAAAGAAAATTTACAGAATTTTTCTTAGCGTGGAATAAATATCCGTAAATTTTTCATGAACATTAAGTTCAAAGATAGACCTGTTTTTGAGGGTTTTTTTTTTTTTTCCGGTCTCCTAGTTTATCCTCCAGTTTAAAAGTTTATTATATGCGTTGGTCTTTTACCAAGAAGTCTGTCTTCATATTTGACAAGAAGATTTCCTCTGTCTTCCCGTGTAAATCGAGCTTTCTCCTAAAGCTGCTGGGTAAAAATTTGTATATGTTTGGAAAACCGTTTCACCATTTTTTAACAGCATGATTTATTTTTAAATTATTGCGGAAATAAAATTTTCCGAACACATTTTTTTTTTACCGAATTGGGGTTTGTAAAAAAAAAAAAGTTTCAACTGAAAAAAACCATTTGTTTCAATCAATACAATGATCAATGAATTCATTTTTTTTTCTTTTAGAATGAAATTGGTCCCAAATTATGCTCCCGTTGGAAATAACTGCCGTAAATTTGACGAATTTTTTTTTGTCTTTTTTAGAGCTTAAAATGGTAAATGTTCGTTTTAACTCCCGACGGTTTTTTCACTCCAAATTTATCCAAAATAGCATTATCTATGTGCAAATGTATATGCTGAACTGAACTCAAATCAATAATTAGTTATTGAAGAAACTTACCTTTTTTGCTTTGAAAGTATAGCGAAGAAAACGGCGACTTACCTCGTCAAACCAAGCGACAGCGCGTCGCGTTAATACTACGACGTAAAATGCGGCGAAAAAGAAAATTACAGACCCAAAACAAGTCCGCCGCAGGAGTCGCTATGGGAGTGTAAGCAAATCTTTGGCGTCCTCTCTGTGTTGTCGGCCAATGGAAAAAATTGATCGGCCGATAAAAGCAGTCGTTCTCGAAGCGAAGAGAAGGTTTAACTGGTTAGGTGGATAGCAGTTGGCGAGATTGGACCGGCGAGTTGAATTGTCAGCATTTTTCTTTTTCTAGCCTGAAATTCGAGCAATTTGCGAGAGAATATTTCCTATAGAAAGTCCATAAAAAAACACAAAAAAAAACGAACTATATCTTGCACTTTTTCTCTCCCGTAACTCTCACAAAGTCATGTAATTAACTGCAGAATGATGTTCTATGTAGGCAACAAATTTCTGTCGATTTTTGGTCGATTTTCTTCCTTTACTGAAATTCCTGCGATATACTTATACTTCCTGTCATGAAAGTAATGCGTTATTGTATTTCTTCGCTTATTACTTTCGTGACAAGAAGTACATCTCTGGAAGTTTCAGTAAAGGAAGAAAATCGACCAAAAATTGACAGAAATTTGTTGCCTACATAGAACATCATTCTGCAGTTAATTACATGACTTCGTGAGAGTTACGGGAGAGAAAAAGTGCAAGATATAGTTCGTTTTTTTTTTTTTTTTTTTTTTTTATGGACTTTCAAAGCAAAAAAGGGAAGTTTCTTCAATAACTGTTGATTTGAGTTCAGCATATACATTTGCACAGAAATAATGCTATTTGGGATAAATTTGAAGGGAGAAAAGCCGTCGACACCTAAAACGAAAATTTACCCTTAAAATTTTTGTGTTTCTAGTTTTTTTTTTTGCCACCTAATTTTTTAAAACTGTTTTTACCGAAATTAGAGATCCAATAATGATTTTGTTGACAGGTAGTGAAGTGAAGCAGTGGTTAACGTTCTCTTTTTCTTTTTTTTATTTGTCGCAACAAAAGTTAAAATTTTTAGTTTAATTATTGTTTATGAAAAAAATGTTGACTATGAAGTTAAAATAATTTTACTTCAAATTCAAAGTAACCTATTGATTACAAAACTTTATTTCAATTTTTCATCAATTAGCATAGAAACCACCCTTTGGGCGGACTTTTATGCAAGCTCCTGTGGAGGACTTATTTTGTGGGGGCCTTTGTTTTTGCTTTCAGCGTCCTAAGCTTACAAGAATTTAGAAATAATAAAATTATTTTATGTTTATTAGACACCTTAATTCGGCATTAATCATTCTTCATATATGCAACCGATCTCTGTTTGTTTGTTACATTTATTTTGGGTGCAATTTTTTGTTTAAAAAAAATCACCATTCTTTATGATCCCTTCATATTTACATAGTCACTAAGACATTATTAGGGAACCTGAACATTTCGAATAAGATAGTACGCATGCTAGAAAAAGAATTATATGAGCAAATGTCCCTTACCCAGAGTTTTAGATAGGATATCAGTTGTGATTGCGACAAAAAAGCGAAATTAAAAAGTTAAACCTTTCACTTAATAAAGTATTTTATTTTTTTTAAAACCTTTCATTTTATTTTTGCATTTTATCTAAACTTATTTATGAATGGAACTTTGTCTCTGTGTGTGTGTGTGTGTCTGTGTGTCCATTACCTATAGACTCCGAAACGGCTGAACCGATTTTCTTGAAAATTTACACAGTTGTATTATAAGCGCCTGCGAGTGTTCTTAGCTAGGTTTTGTGTCGAGGTACCCCCGATAAATATCGATAATCGAAAAAATCGGGTTATAGAAGGAGTGGTCCAATTTTAATCAAATTTGATGCACTTATAGACAAAGACATAAGAAACAATATTCAAAAGTTTCAAGGTTGCAGTTCTTACAAAAGTGCAGAAAATTAATAATATATATAGATAAAAGGCAAGATGTTTGTGTGTGTGTCTGTTTATCTGTCTGTATGTTCTTTATACAAATCCACAAATTTTATCCGATTCTCACCTAATTTCACACAAATATTCTTTAGGCTGAATCTGAGCTCCAGGACCATGGATCAGTTTTAAAGCTTTCATTACACCCGGGCAACACTGAGCTATACTGCTAGTTTTTGATAGATTAATTAATTTGAAGAAAATCTTTCAAGTAGACTCTAGGCTAGGCTGTAAAATAATTTTTTAATTAATACTAATGTAATATAACAATCTCGCCCCACCCGAGGAAGCTGAGCAAGCGGGGGTGTTTTCCGGTCGTTGAAAGGAACGGATGTTTGTTTGACCTTATTTCCGGCAGTAGCGGAAATGGCTACAAGAGGCAAACAGAACAGGTGTCTCTGAGAATTACGTGGACGTGCGTGGGCGAGGCAAAAATCGGAAGTTCCGGTTTTTGGCGTGCGTGGGCGAGGCAAAAATCGGAAGTTCCGGTTTGGAGATTATAAAAAGACCTCGGTGCACGGATTTCAGGAGCAGAGAGACGAGACAGTCCGGACAGACCAGACCAGAGGAGCAACAGATACGACGACACTCCCCGTCAACCCCTTAGAGGCGCGTTCTCTCACTCTCTGTTCCCTAGGCTACACGGTTCATCGTCATTAATAAAAATACAACTTATATTTTTATATATATGCGTGTTTGTCTGTTTATTGATATACAACACTAAATATAGTGTAAATAATTATTAAATTAATAATTGTTTTATGTTGAACAAGTTGAATATTATTGTTCTTGAAATTACTGTTATGAATGGTGATTTTTCTAAGCACAGCCTAGAATTGTGCCATATCTAGGCCCTAGATATGGCACAAGGCCAAAAGTATGGATACCAAGTGAGGATGGAACTCGCTATTCAATTGTTTGTAATGAATGATTCTAGCAAGACAAGCTTGCTAACCATTACGCCACATCAAAGTGCCCCGGGTTTGTATAAATATGAACTTCGCAGTAAATGGGAATGCATATTACACATGCGCCTTTATAAAGAAAGAAAAGTGTTAAGAATATGAGATCAGGTTAGGCAGTGTAAGGGAGGTAATTCAGTATCGGTTTGAGGAAAATAGTTTCAGATGACAAAATAGAAGAGTGTTGTGGGCTGGACAACGTGGTAGTAATTTGAAAGTGGAGTCACCATTATAAAGTAGACTGGTTGTCCAATTCACTACATTTATAATAAAAATAACTCGAAGAACAATGTAACAAGAATAACAACAATGTATTAAACATAGTTACAGGATTGATTAATTTGTGCATGCAAGATTTAGTGGAGAAAGTTCTCTCTTGGATGTTGAAGAAAATGTATCAATGTTTATACTGGAAGAGTTCCTGAAATAAGGAAATATGATGTTTGTACTAATTAGTAGTTGAATATCATTATATATGTAGTGAAGTATGCTTGTAAGAGAGAGAGAAATATTTTTGGTATAATTAATTGCTAAATGCAATTAGCGCAGTATGTGAATTGGAAAGGAACTAACAGCATTCGGACTGTTAGCTCCAAAAGACAGATTCCAACTGGACTACGTGCGTGTGAACATCAGCTTATATATTTCTGAATGAAGTGCGGGAAAAAGAGGTTTCACGTGTGGTACTAATGTGCGTATGTGCGTATATGTGCGTACATGGCGATATGTGTATAAGTATGTACATGCATGTAGAAGTGATTCTACTAGATAATCAAATAAGTTTTTATTAATTTTCCTCTTCCTCTCTCTCTAATTGTAACTATACATGTTGTTTTCACCAATTAAAATTTCTTTACACTGTATTTTTTTATTTTCAGATTATTCTGAAACTAGGATGCTACATTAAAGTTTGAGTCGGCAGAGATTTATATGAAATACAAGCAGGCATAACTCTATGGACTAATTTGTTATCCTTTTGTGAAAACAATTCAAGGTGACTGCAAGATCAAAGCCATAATTCTGGAATAATACAGTAAATATTTTATGCAAGGTTTTATTCTTCAATTTTTCTCTCAGATGTTCTTTGGGTCCAAAATTCCCAGTTCTTCTGACAGAAAGTAAAAAAACTTGAAAAAAATAAAAATAAAGTAACTTGAGCAACTTAAGTATTCGTTAAATCATGGAAAACATTAATGAAGACAACTCCAAATCTTATGACAACAATTGCGGTTTAACTAAGGATTCAAGTCAGGAAAACAATATAAAAACAGATGCTGAAGAAAAAGTATTTTATTGTGAAAAATGTAAATGTAATTTTTCAGATAATTCCAATCTGGAATATCACTTCAGTATACACACCAGTAATAAACCGTTCCATTGTGAAATTTGTAAGTTAGTATTTACTCATAGATCACGACTTCAAAGGCATATGCGAATACATACTGGTGAAAAACCATTTCAGTGTCATGTTTGCAATACAAAATTTTCTCATAGTACAACCCTTAAAACTCATATTTTGATCCATACTGGAGAAAAACCATTTTGCTGTGAAATCTGTGGGGCTACGTTCCCTCGCAGTTCAAGTCATAAGAGGCATTTGCGAGTACACATGGGCGTGAAACCTTTCGACTGTGATGTTTGTGGGGCAAAGTTTTCAACAAATTCCAATCTGAAGATACATAGGGTGGTCCACACTGGTGAAAAACCCTTTCACTGTGATATCTGTGGGTCAAATTTTTCAGTGTCTTCAAATTTAAGGAAGCATAAGCGAACACACCTTGCAAAGAACCCTCTTCAAATGCAAGATATTTTTTGTTAGATATTTAAAATTTTTATCCACCTGTACTATGAGTTGTAGTGGGGAAATTCTCCTTGTATTTTTTAATTTATTTAATCCACTTTTGGCTTACCCAGTCTGTAAAAAATTTCACTCCAGCCCCTATTCCCATCATTTTGGAAACTGATGGCTATTCACATCATCTTAGTTTAAAGGGTCCACTGAAAGGGAATTATTCTTATTTAAACACTTCAAGTAGCTCCTTCTGGTTTGAATTCAGATCCTAGTCTGCTTTGCTGTTTATCCTTAGCTTAAGCAAGAGAACTATATTCATGCCTTTTCCAAGGGCAGTTGTACAAAGCGAATGTAAACTTTTTTTTTTAATTATTTCACCTCAAGCAAGGCAACAAATCCACTAAGATACAAGAGGAGCAATTAAGAAGACAAAAGATAACAATTGATATTGTATTTAAATTGTTGAAGATCAAAGTTAGAGGGAAAGCAAGGAGCAGGAAGAGAGTTTTGCTAGTAAGGATACTTAGCATAGAACTTACAGTTGCATCTAGTCATTTCAACTGTGAATTGATGAGACCTAGCTGCCAATCTAGTAGTACATTTAAATTCATAAAGTCTAGGTACCAAAGAGGAAAGCTCATCAGAACAATTACTGTGAAAATATTTACAGGAAACCAACAGGGAAGCTATGTTATGGTGGTGAGAAAGTGTCTGAAAACAAGATGCCAGATCAGTATCTATAACATTGCAGATTCTTTGTATTTTATTAAGAATCTTTAAATATATAACAGAAGCACCAGACCAGATGTGACAGCAATATTATATGTATGGGCTAATGCTATCTCAGCTGGAATTTGAACTTGAATTTTGTTTCCATTTTCTGTGTTGTTAGGCCATCTGCAACTTGATATCTTCAGGCATTGTTACTGAATATAAGCATTTTATGATAATTTATCTAATGTTCAGAGACTATTAACTGCGTAATATCTCTGCCTAATCTATTGATTATATGAACATTTCATAAATACTGCAAGAAATGAAATCAAATAAAATTGATGACCTCATTTACACTAAATAAGTTTAAACTGCACATTTTTATAGGTTTTTCTTTTCACCCAATGCAAAGCCCAAGAGCCTTTCAAGGTAGAGTATTACTAAATGAGATTGTTGTATGGAAATGTTATAAGCACATGTATGGTAGCATGTAAGAACAAATGAAACAGTACTGCTGGTGAACTGAAAATAAAAGACAACAGCAATGTTGGTGTTTGGCTTGTTTTATGTTGTCTTGTAGATTTTTTAGGGGATTTGTTTTGTGGGCCGGATGTGATGCTTGGAGCCTGTGCCCCAGAAGATAACTTTTTTTTTTATTTTGGGTTTTACTTTCTTAGCACTCACATCAGACCAACCTGTCGAGTGAATCAGAAAGTGATCTAATTTTCAGTGGAGTATAACATACGTAAGAGGAGGAAGTGCTGACAATGAAGAAGTGTAGGATATATAAAGATTGTAGTGATCTGGGAAGCATCCTCTTGGGAGTCTGTTTCACAAAGTAATGGTTCTCAAGAGGAAACTGAGTGGAATTTCCTTATCAATGGAATACGAATGCAATGAGGATGATTCGTCTCTGTGTGGATGGCATGTCCTGGCCTGTAAGATTTTGAACCGATGAAAATAAAAAAAAACAATGTAGCTTGTCTGAACATTTGCCATGGAACATTGCAATATGTTTTTTTTTTCCACAGGAATATTTAACATAAATCTCCGCACAAAAATGTTTAAAGACGTTATTCAAAATGAGAAAACATTGAAAATAAATCCATCAATTGTAAGTGCTGCCTTGGAAAACAACATTCAAATCCTATAACATTCTTTGATTAATAAAAGTTCATTCACACTGAAGAGAAGAATGAGAAATAAAAACAATTTGAAATGAAGAACTAAAATGAAAAAAAATGAATATTTCAATGTCTACATGAACAGCAGCAAATTTTGCAGGGATGTTTTTTGTTTTTATTGTTTTGTTTTATTTTTTTTTTGTTATTTTAAAAAAATTTTTTTTTTTAAACACCAAACATAGTTTATTGAAATTTTTCATCTTTAATTCAAAGAAAATAATCCTCTTTGTTTTTGTGGAAGTGTTTAAAAAAAAAAAAGAAAGAAGAAAATAAATTGAAAAAATACCTGTATATAATATGTAAATGAGAAAGTTAAAAATAAATGAACCAAAAAATGACTTTAAATGTTTGGTCAAATTATGTAATTTTGGAGGCTTGACATTTAATATCATAAATCGGATACAATTCTTTTTAGGTGAATAAGTCTCTAATAAAGATTGAAGGATTATGACAACGTTGAAACTGTTATGGTAAACAACTCACCTTTAATCCAATTAAGATCATGAATTTTTAAGTTGTTGCTACAATCAATAAATTTTTCTTGTGATACTAAATTTGAATAGAAAGCAAGAAAAAAATGAGACAAAAGCCATACTTTAATTGTTCTTATCTCCTTATCAAATTATATATTTTTACCTAACATTTAATTTGTAACTTTTTATTTGCATTTATTTATTTTAAAATTAACTATGTGTTGTATCAGTGAGGTGGATATGATACACAGAGAAAGTGTGCTGCAGTATTATTCAGCGCAATATCCGGTGCTAAACGGATATACGCAGAATAGTACAATAGTTACAATAACAGACACGATTGAACTTACGACACAGAGAGGGGGCGGTTTAGATCATAATAGTCGCCAAAGTAATCAGTTTGAATATTACTTGAATGTTGCTATTCTTTACTTAAATAGATCATTTCAGACTATGGGCCATTCCATCAATGAGAGTGCTGCAGGGGTGTCAGCCACTCTACAACACTATGAAATATTGGGATTTTCAAAATATTTCATTTTCTTATGTTCAGTTTTTAAATCTTTCTATCAAATATAAGACTTTTTGCATTTAGCTAAAAACTGTAATCTTGATTATTGCCGCTGATATTTGAAACTGCAGTATGTAAGAAATTCAAACTTGTTTTTAAATGTATCAACATGCCCAAATATTTTTGGTACAGTCCAGAATAAAGATTAAATATAAACTGCCTATACTTGAGATAATCTCTTACAGCAGAAATTCCCAAATTTTTTAGAATTGTGACCCACTCAAATTTATTGGGCAAAAACATTTTAACTTTTAATTACCGATATCTATAGTTTTTTTATTTTTTTATTTCTAGATATCCTTTGTAAGTAGAATATCTGACCTTTGATCACAGAATTTTAACTTTTGATTAAAACAGATGTAGAAGCCGGGGTCACATTATATATAATCAAAGGATACCTAGAAATATAAAAAAAAAAAAGACGTAGATATTTATAATTATTTTAGGCGCCTTTTTGGCTGAGACTTTGTCAGAATAAGAATTGTCAGCAAAATTAAAACGGAGAAGTTGCTAAGAAAAATTTTTTAACGACTGAGGTTAAAAAAAAAAATTTATATTACCTATGTTGGGTGGTGGTCTCCTCGAAAAGCTCCAATTTAAATTTCAACTCTCTCTCAGGACGTTGTAAATTAACAGTAAGAGACTCCAAGATGTCCAAATGGAGTCTTGTCCCTGATATACGCATGACAGAGAAGAAATCTGGAGAATAATGCATCCTACATTCTACAGAATTTAATATTTATAATCAAAAGTTGAAATTCTGCAATCAACAGATAAAACCGGTACTATTGCCGAAGTACTGTATGAATAGGTGAAAATTGATTTCCTTTTTACAATGACAAATGATTAAATTGAGAGCATGACCAACCCTGATGCATTAAGTTCGTCAAAACAACACTGCTTGTTACAACAACAGACTGGCAATGAAAGCCCGAGTTTTGAACTATCTCGACAGATAGCATTTAATTGAAGCTAACGTGTAATTCTAGTATAACTTTTTACGACCAACTAACATTCCGCTTGTGGTCCATAGTTTGGGAAACACTGTCTTACAGGGTTAATGTTCACAAGTCCTGAACTTAGAATGTGATTGATATTTATATAAATTGTTATTTATTTTCTTAAGGTTGTCTGCTGCTGCAGCTTAGATCAGAACCATCCACTGCAGCTCGGAACAATGCTAATTGTTCGTTATATAAAAATCTTGTAACAATTTGTAATGCTTCCCCACATACGACAATTTAACCATTTTGTACCATCTGAAAAGAGTACATTTTAAAACTTAATATAACCTTATTTAGGTTTATTAAATGTTATTATACACAGCGTGTTATTTGTTTGTGATTTTTTAAAAATTAAAAAAATTTTTTTTACTGCTCTATAATTCCTGTTTGGATGTGTGTTGTGGTGTTATGGATATTGGCTCAATGTGAAATCAGAGAGCCGAGTTCGAATTCCAGTTGAATTCATTTCATTCACTTCTGTGCAAATACCCTTGGGAAAAGTGTTACTCTGTATCTTCCCCCTCTAGTTATGGGTTGAATAGTAGGATACATTGGGTTTTGTAACCTTGGTTGGCAACCAGTCTACTGCAGAAAGTAATGGCAACCTACTGCAGGAAAATCTTATGCCTAGTCAGTCATGTCTTGAAAGAGTTTTGGAAATAATTGTATTAACAAAAAATACAAGTGGTAAATTTGTGTGAATGTCTCTTGTTAAAAGAAACAGATAAGTAGAGTCATAAAAGATCGTCTGCTGAGGTGTATGGTAGGAGTGGGAGAAGGAGTCATGAATTACTGTGGCAACGACCTTTATTAGGTGTCATTGGAGATGGGTGGTCGCTAGTGATGAGCATTGTGAATCTTGGCTGGTATGCAGAAAGTAATGGCAACCTACTGCAGGAAAATCTTATGCCTAGTCAGTCATGTCTTGAAAGAGTTTTGGAAATAATTGTATTAACAAAAAATACAAGTGGTAAATTTGTGTGAATGTCTCTTGTTAAAAGAAACAGATAAGTAGAGTCATAAAAGATCGTCTGCTGAGGTGTTATGGTAGGAGTGGGAGAAGGAGTCATGAATTACTGTGGCAACGACCTTTATTAGGTGTCATTGGAGATGGGTGGTCGCTGGTGATGAGCATTGTGAATCTTGGCTGGTATGCCGGCTAACTGTCTAAAAAGTCCCTTTGATGGGTTTTTATATCCTTTTCTAGGGCTCAGATCAGCTTCAATTTAAAATTTTTTCTATAGTCGGGAGTGGGTACTATTAGTGAAAATTCTGGATTGGTGATGGTGGTGGAGGGGCTCAATTATCTCTGTCATGAGACTAATAATGACTCCCTGAATAATATACCAAACAAAATACTATTTCTGGTTCAGAAAAGTATTACACACCAAAAGTATATCAGATTGTATTTTATATGTATTATTATATTAACTAATTAATATAATTATTAACTCTATTGTTTTTACCTGAATTTCTGGTAGAGGGTGTTATTATTTACAAATAGACAAAGGTCCTCATCTTTGTTGTTATTCTTACAATGTTTTGTCTATTTTACCCTCTGACTTTCTTCAGTTATCTGTTGATCCAAGTAACCGAGTGAATTGCATCATGGTACTCTTTTTCTCACAGACGGTGCCCAACTGACCCTACTATACTGTGTAGTCGACAAAATAAAAAACAATGTACGCACTTCAAATAAAGAACGTAAAATGTTGACCATTTATCCATTGCTCTCTCTCTCTCTCTCTATATATATATATATATATATATATATAACATAGTACACTTGGTATACAATCCAGGTAAATTTCGATAGAGACGAACTCAAGAGAACTCAATGTTAAATTCATTTATTTAATTTAACAGTAATATAATTTATAAATGATTTTAGATTATTACAATGGGTAATACATATTTCACTGCGTCCTGATGTTATTATCGCGGCTCGTCAAACCCAAATGGTACAACAGTTGGTCCTCAAAATATCCGCCCCGCCAAAAAAATTATTTTCTTTTATTTAATTTTACATAGACGCTCATATGTCCATATAAGAATAGACATTTGTAACGCTTATTTACGAAAATTTCACCCTCATTCGAAAAAGAACCCCAAAGAAAGAGGAAAGCAAGGATAAAGAAAAGATAGACGATTGATTAATGTAAAGAAGAGAAAAAAAAAGGGGAAAAAGAAAAAACTGAATGGAAAGCGAGAAGAGAAAAAGAAAGGACAAAGAGGTACAATGAAAGGAAATATAGTACCACGAGAAATAAATGTTGACACCATTTCCCGTAAGAGCGTCTCAAACCACCTAAGTGTTATCTTAGAAAAACATGGAAAAATGTAGGTAAATGTTCGTTTTAACTCCCGACGGCTTTTTCCCTTCAAATTTATCCAAAATGGCATTATCTCTGTGCAAATGTATCTGCTGAAATAAAATCAACAATTAGTTATCGAAGAAACTTACCTTTGTTATCTAAATATTCATAAAAAAAAAAAAACGAACTATATCTTGCACTTTTTCTCTCCCGTAACTCTCACGAAGTCATGTAATTAACTGTAGAATGACGTACTGCGTAGGCAACGAATTTTGGCCGATTTTTGGTCGATTTTCTTTAATGAAACTTCCGGCGATGTACTTCCTGTCATGAAAGTAATGCGCTATTGTATTTCTACGCTTATTACTTTTGTGACAGGAAGGACATCTCCGGAAGTTTCAGTAAAGGAAGAAAATCGACCAAAAATTGACAGAAATTTGTTGCCTACGTAGAACGTCATTCTGCAGTTAATTACATGACTTCGTGAGAATTACGGGAGAGAAAAAGTGCGAGATATTTTTTTTTATGGACTTTCAAAGCAAAAAAGGTAAGTTTCTTCAATAACTAATTGTTGATTTGAGTTCAGCATATACATTTGCACAGGAATAATGCTATTTTGGATAAATTTGAAGGGGAAAAGCCGTCGGAGTTAAAACGAACATTTACCTTTAAAATTAAAATTATATTGTATTAAAAGTTTTAATACAATTAAAAAAAATAACTACTCTTACTATTATTTTAAAAATTAATGCTAATTTAAAAAATATTGTTAAAATAATTGAAAATACTAAAATTAATATAGAAACAGGAAAAATTTGATAAACCTAACAGAAGGGGAAAATACACAAAAAGAAGGTGTTATGGTTTATAAAATGGCGAGTATTCTAAAACAGAAAAAGATAGACACACTGACGCCAATAATTCAAAATTGGGCGGCAAAATAAGGAACCGTTTCTTTTGGTAGGAGTAGGAGTAAGAAGTAGGAGTTAAGGACAAGTTTTGTGTAGGAGATTTGAAAAGGGGAAGAGGCGAATCAGTTGACCACTAGAGTCCAGAAGGGATAGGCTCGTTTACTACTAGCATCTCACAGTGAAGAGAATATAGCTAGTCTGCTCCTGTATCCACACAAAATTTAAAGGTTGTAACTTGATGTAAAAACGTAAAGTTTTATACCAAAAATAAACATCATTAATTCAAGTTTGTGTTATCTTCTAATTATACCAAAACGAAGCAACACAACAGTGGTGACCCCGACATATGAACAGAAAGCAACCTCATATACAAATATATATATATATATATATATATATATATATATATTCCTCTCCTGTCTGCTCCATATATACTTTCTATATATATATATATATATATATATATATATATATATATATAGAAAGTATATATGGAGCAGACAGGAGAGGAAACGACTCATCAAGTCAATATCAAGGTACCGGAATTCATGGAAACTGCTGTAAATGAATGGTTTACGATATTAGAAGCCCAGTTTCACTTGCGAAATGTGACAGCGTCGAAAACAAAGTTTTTATACATTAATATCGTCGTTACCAGCCGAAGAAGTGGGTAAACTGCCAAATGCTACCCTCGCATCACAAGACTACGAGGAATTAAAACGAACAAACAAAACCGGAGCTTCTAGAAAAATTAATGTCGGCTACGACTGTTTCAGGACGACCGTCGACATATTTGCACGAAATGCTATCCGTAGCTAAACGGATAGGTATTAGCGACGACATTGTGAGACAGAAATTCCTGCAGGCATTACCGTCAACAATAGCTCCAGTAATAACCTCGCAAAAAAATTTAAACCATACCCAACTTGGCAGGTTAGCAGATGAACTGATGCCATTATTGAATAACGATAAGGCATTTGTTGTTCAGCGACCCTTATCTACTAAGAATAACTCACAAACAAATTATAAAGGAAAATACAGCCAAGACACTTCAGCAGTGCCACTAAATGTCAGGCCGTATCGGAATAACCAACAGATAAAAATTTGCAGAGCACATATTTATTTCGCTAATGAAGCAAGAACATGTAAACCTTGGTGTAAATGGCCCAAAAAGAACAATCTACAAATGTTGCCTAGTTCCCGACCAGCAACACCCACGGGAAGTGATTCGGAAAACTAATAGGACGAACAAGTTCAGTCCCACGAGGTTCGCCGCTATTAAAAATTACCGCAAAATTAGGGGCTACCAAATTAAAATTTATTGTAGATACTGGCGCAAGTATCTCAATATTACCAACTTCTGCAGTAAATGGTATTACATTAAAACCGACTCCCATATCACTATCCACTGCAAATGGGGAGAAAATAAAATGCTATGGACAAGCGAGTTTGGAAATTGGAATACCCAGTTTATGGAGATCTTTTACTTGGACATTCGTGATCGCTGATATCACCAACCCATTCCTTGGACTGGATTTCCTCAACATGTTTGGTCTAATAGTAGACTGCAGTAACAAAACCATTTACGATCCTACAACAACCCAGGGAAAGAGTTTTAAAATATCTGCATCAGCGGTGAATCTATTCGTAAATGAAACGGAGCTCCCGTCATTCATACGGAACATGATTAAAGAAAAATATCCGAATCTAATCACACCACATAAGAACAGTAACAAAAAACACTGCGGCGTCTACCACAGAATTGAGACAGGAAGCCATACGCCAGTATTTGCAAAACCCAGGCGGCTTAATGTAGTAAAACTGGAAGCCGCGCGTAGCGAATTTAAAATCTTACAAGAAGACGGAGTGATCTCCCTTTCCAAAAGCGAGTGGTCTAGCCCACTACATATAGTATCTAAACAAAGCGGAAGATTTAGATGTTAATCGTTCTCTCAATAGCATAACCAAGAGTGACAGGTACCCTATACCAAATATAAACTCTTTTTCAGCAAAACTTGCGAACAAACGACGATTCTCAAAAATCGATTTGATTTCAGCCTACCACCAAATTAAAATGCATCCGGACGATGTAGCAAAAATTGCTCTTACCACCCCATTTGGTCTTTATGAATATAATTATATGCCGTTTGGATTAAAAAATGCGTCAGCTACATTTCAACGGTATATGGATAAAATTTTTGAAGACATTATTGTGTTTTTATATATATTGATGACATTTTAATTTTCAGCAATGATGAGATTTCTCATAAAAAAGACATTGAAACTGTTTTTAATATTTTAAATGAATACAATTTAAAAATTTCAGCCACAATATCTGTATTCAATGTGACTTCCCTAGATTTCTTAGGCTTTCATATTAGCGTAGATGGCATTAAACCTACAACTATTAAAATAGAAGAATTAAAATCGTTTCCTTACTCTAAGGACGCAAAAGAGCTACGCAGATTTCTTGGAATGGTAGGATTTTACAGAAAATTAATAGCAAAATTTGTAGAGATAGTCTTACCCCTATCTGAGAGAATGAGGTTATCTCCTAAAGGCTCGTTCACATGAGATGAATCTGAACGACAATCTTTCAATTCTATAATTAAGGAACTTAATGATACATCCTCATTAGCTCACACTGAACCTAACTGTACAAATTATCAATTAGTCACTGACAGTAGTAATTATGCTGTCGGTGCGGCATTGCACCAAATGGTGGAAGGAAATCCAATACCGATCGGATTTTTCTCTAAAAAAATTAACACAAACGCAAACGAGATATTCTACATTCGATCTTGAACTTTTAGCAGCTTATTTGTCAGTGCTGCACTTCCGTCACCTCATAGAAGGTCGCCAAATGCTACTTTTAACTGACCATAAGCCATTGTGTGGTGCATTTTATAGTTTAAACCCCGCTAAATCAGATAGACAACAACGACAATTAGCTATCCTGACAGAATTTATTTCAGATATTGAACACTTAAAAGGTATTCAGAATATAGTTGCTGATTGTCTATCCCGACCAACTCTTGCTGTACAAATAGATGCGTGTGATTTACCTGCACTTGCAGAAGCACGGGCATCTGATACAGAAATTCAATCTTTTCAGGACTTAAAAAAATTCACCATACCTGAAGATAACCAATTTATATGGTGTGACTTATCAACGTTTTACCCCAGACCTTTTGTTCCATCTAAAGTGCGTAGTCCATATTCTATAGTATCCATTCCATAAATCACCCTGGCATTAAATTATCCATTAAGATGATTAAAGCTAGATATTACTGGCCGAACATGGATAAATCAATCGAAGACTTTTGTACATTATGCACAGCCTGCCAACAAGTAAAGGTCTACAAACATACAAAATCACCTATACAGACATTAGAAATGCCATCAGCTAGATTTCACACAGTCCACATAGATATAGTAGGACCACTCCCACCAGCAAAAAGCCCAAATAGCATTTACATCAGCCCGTATAGATATATCCTCACATGTATTGACCGCACAACTCGTTGGGTAGAAGCACAACCCATCAGCGAAATCACTGAAGCTAGTGTAGCTGAGGCTTTTATAAACACGTGGGTCACACGTTGGGGTGTCCCGCTGCATATTATAACCAACAGAGGTCGACAATTTGAAAGTGAGTTGTTCAGTGAAGTAGCAAAAATAATTGGTTTTTATAGACTACGTACGACAGCTTATCATCCTCAATGCAATGGTTTGAATGAGAGAATGCACAGGACCATTAAAACTGCTATTATAGCATGAAAAGAGTCCTGGCTCTCAGCTCTTCCAGTAGTACTTCTTGGGATTCGTAGTATGTCCCATAGCTCTGATTTTTCTCCTTTTTATGCTGTTACAGGCACTCAATGTTTGCTACCACAGTTACTAATAGATAGCACAAGCGAGGAGGCTATAACTCAAAACTTCACAAGAGATTTACATAAAACTATGTCGCAAATTGATGTGAGAGACTTCACCAAAAGAGTTAATAAGTCCGAAAATCTTATGTCCCAGAAAAACTTCAAACTTGTGATAAAGTTTGGATTAGAATGGATCGTGTTCAAAGACCATTGGAGGCACCTTATTCAGGTCCCTACACAGTCCTTCAGCGAACACCTAAATATTTTCTGGTTAAGATAAATAATGATATGGATACTCAAGTTTCTGTGGACAGGTTGAAACCATATATAGAAGTACAAAAACAAATAGTAGAGAAACAAGTAGAAGAAAAGATGAATAAAAACAAAATGCTTAGTGATTCAGAACAAGAAATAAATACAAGAAATAAAAAAGAAAATTCTACCATGATAAATACAAAATCTCGTTCAGGTCGAAAAGTTTCCTAGAAGAAATATAACGAGTACTATTATTATTAGTACACTCCGTTCTAAAGGGGGAACTTCTGTTATGGTTTATAAAATGGCGAGTGTTCTAAAATTAGAAAAAGATAGACACACTGACGCCAAGAATTCAAAATTGGGCGGCAAAATAAAGAACCGTTTCTTTTGGTAAGAGTAGGTGTAAGAAGTAGGAGTTAAGGACAGTAGTTTTGTGTAGGAGATTTGAAAAGGGGAAGAGGCGAGTCAGTTGATCACTAGAGTCTAGAAGGGATCGGCTCGTTTGCTACTAGCATCCCACAGTGAAGAGAATATAGCTAGTCTGCTCCTGTATCCACACAAAATTTAAAGGTTGTAACTTGATGTAAAAACGTAAAGTTTTATACAAAAAATAAACATCATTAATTCAAGGCTTCACTTTTTTTTTTCTTTTTCTTTTTTCTCTTTCTTTTTTTCAATTGGAGTAAATAGACTAAACTATCGCCCGGTTCACACTCCACCCACGTCTATTGAACAGGTTAAGAGGCTCATCCCTTGTTCCCTGTTTAGGATGTGGTTTCCGGCTTTCTCTTTTCCAATCTTTTCACTAATACGTAGCCCCCTGCACATCAGTGGCGTTACCGCCTTGCTCGGGGTGATACGATTAAAAAAAAAGAAGTTTGTGTTATCTTCTAATTATACCAAAACGAAGCAACACAACAAAGGAAAGAAAAAAGAAATCATGACAGAACGGATTTTAAAATAATAAAAAAAAAAACGCTAATTATTTTAAAATCTGATTTTGATGTGTCACAAAATTAACCTAGAAATTTGGATAATAATGAATAATTTAAAATATTCTTAAAAGTAAGTCACGTTTTTTTTTTTTTTTTTTGCTTAATTTTAAACTTGCCATGCTTAATTGAACCATTGGTTTTCTTTTTTAACTTGGCCGAAATTTCTCTGATTGTCGGATTGTTTCTTTCTTTTTCGTAGCGGGCTCTTAGATTAGTTGTTTGTCTTTTTTTTTTTTTTTTTTGTTAGCAGGCTGATTCTAGTTTCTTCTCCCCCTTGATGTACAGATATCATACTGGCTACAGATGACAACCAACACTTGCCCTGTATTCACGTGGACTGACCAAAAAGTTAAAAATTATTCTCTTAGCTTACTGGCAGAAACGTGTGGAATGGTTGCAACTTTCTTTCAAATATTCTTAAAAGTAAGTCATGTTTTTGGGGGGTTTTTTTTTGCTTAATTTTAAACTTGCATTGCTTAATTGAACGATTAGTTTTCTTTTTTTAACTTGGCCGAAATTTCTCTGATTGTCGGATTATTTGTTTCTTTCTTTTTCGTAGTGGGATCTTAGATTAGTTTTTTTCCTTAGCTGGAATCAGCCCGCTAAGAAAAAAGAAAAAAGAAAAAAAAGAAAAAAAAAAGAAAAAAAAAAGACAAACAATCTAAGATCCCAGTACGAAAAAAAAAGAAAGAAACAAATAATCCGATAGAGAAATTTCGGCCAACTTAAAAAAGAAATTTTTTTTTTTTTGCTTAATTTTAAACTTGCCATGCTTAATTGAACGATTAGTTTTCTTTTTTAACTTGGCTAAAATTTCTCTGATTGTCGGATTATTTGTTTCTTTCTTTTTCGTAGTGGGCTCTTAGATTAGTTTTTTTCCTTAGCAGGATGTGGTTTGCGGGTTTTCTTTTCTCTTCTCAGACCTCAATATTGGTGCTTCCGTGATTTTCCTGCGATGCGTTTGTTTGGTGGCAACGTCTCATAATTGTGAGGGTACAGGGTTGGCAGTTTCCTGGTTGCTGCTTCCGATTGGTAATTAGGAGCCCTAACTTTTGCGTAGCATCAAGAGCGGCTGCTCCGATCAACAGTTGTATAATATCGGGGTTCTTGTAGTGCCATGTCGCGCATGGATAGGTGTCCCTGCAAGCGCTTTTGGTGGGCAACCCTGAGGCCACACTCTGATGCAGCCCGAGCCAGTTTCCCTCCCAGCACAGATCGTGGATAATGACTGCCTGCATCCTCTACTCTAGGTCCCTCCCTATCAACAAATCATAACATGATAAACAGAATCGGAAAAAATCCTAAACCAGCCAAATTCAAATCACCAAAAATCCCTTAACTTTTCTTTTACTAATATCCGGGGCATTCGTACCAACTGTTGTAGCGTAGAAGCTTTCCTCCACGAAAAGTCCCCTGACATCCTAGCGCTCTGTGAGACTAACCTCAACTCATCAATTCCCTCCTCTGACTTCTTGATCCCTGCTTATCTTCCACTGTCCACATGCATGGGCTGGGGGTCTACATTAGTGAACACCTCCCTATAGCTAGAGTAGCATCATTCGAATCCCCTGACCACCAATATGTATGTCTCCGTCTTGCCATTTCCCAATCCCTTACGCAAGTAGTGGACTTCCCCACACGCTTTCCAAGCACTCCCTCTGGACACGCCTCTCTACTAGATATATGCTTTACCTCTGCACCTGACTCCTGTCAAGTCTCGCAGCTTTGCCCTCTCGGCAACTCCGACCATGTTGTTGTCTCTCTCAATATTTCTTTCCACTCTCACTCCCCCTAAGAGCCTCCTGCCTATAGGGCCTCCTACTGCTACCAAAAAGCTGATTGAGACGCCTTTCGCGATTTCCTATGCGACGTCCCCTGGGGAAAAGTGTTTGATCCCCCAGTTGATGACTGTGCCTCTGAGATTTTGTCCTGTGTGAATGCTGGCATTGATGCCTTCGTACCTACCAGGAAGTATTGTCTCAAACCTCATTGCTCTCCTTGGTTCTCTCCTGCCTGTTCGGCAGCCATTTCCCACAAGAACCACTACTTCCAACTATTCCGGAGATAGTCCTCTGATCACAATACGCGCCTATTCACATCTGCTCGTAATGAGTGAAAGAGAATCCTGAATGACGCCAAGCGGTTGTTTGCCGAGAGAATGAGACAGCGCACAGCTGACAGCAAGTTCGACTCCAAGGACTATTGGCGGTTATGCAAACGGGTGCTGAACAATAGCAAATCCTCAATACCTTCTTTAATCAATGAATTTAAGGTCCACACATCATCAGCGGACAAGACTGAGTGCTTTGCTCGCAGATTCTCATCCAACTCCACATTTGACTCATCTGGAGTACCCTCATCCGACTTCCCTATTAGAACTGAGGCTAAACTGTACGATGTATATATTACCGCGACAGTAGTATCCCGAGTAATTTCAAAACTTGACCCCCATAAGGCGAGCGGTGGCGATGGAATCCCGGTGATAGTCCTTAAGAAATGTGCTCCTTTCCCTGTCCTCTCTAAACTGTATAACAACTGCCTTTCTGCTTCCTGTTTTCCTTCATGCTGAAAGTTCTCTTCTGTCGTCCCTGTATTTAAGAACTGTGGTGAACCCTTGGACCCATCCAACTATCGCCCTATCAGCCTTCTACCAATTTTCGGGAAAGTGTTCGAGGCCATAATTAATGCTGAAATAGTTCAACATCTTACTACCCATAAACTCTATTCTGACAGGCAGTATGGCTTCCGCTTTGCCAGGTCCACGGCCGACATGCTAACGACCGTTACGGAGTACATGTTCCAGGCCCTTGAGGAGTCCGGCGGGGCTCGTGCTGTTGCTCTGGACATCTCCAAGGTTTTTGACAGGGTTTGGCACGCTGGCCTTCTATGCAAGCTACGGGGTTACGGTGTTACCGGACGCTTGCTTGATCTAATCCAATCTTTTTTAAATAACCGCAAAATTAAGGTGGTTTTGAATGGGTATGCCTCTACATCCTACAGCACAAACGCTGGTGTCCCTCAGTGCTCTATCTTGGGCCCGACGCTCTTCATTATTTTCATAAATGACCTCCCAGACGAGATCAAGAGCCAAGTAGGCGTCTACGCAGATGACACCACAATTTACTCCCGCATCCGTAAGAAACCTGGCGTGGCAGACAAACAATTTCGCAGCTGACCTTGAAAGGGATCTACATTCTGTGGTGAATTGAGGTAAGAAGTGGCTTGTCAATTTCAATGCGTCTAAGACCAAGCTGTTGTCTGTCAATCATCACAGGCAACCACTCCTGCCTCCCATAAGCATGGACTAAGCGAGTATCCCTGAAAGCAATACACTGCGCCTCCTCGGCCTTACCCTCTCTTCTGATCTCAAATCGAACCACTACATTGAGTCCATAGCTAAATTCACTGCTAAGAAGGTCGGGTCTCTGTCGGGCCAGGATGTTTTCCCGCCTGAATTCATCCTGCATATATACACATCAACCATTCGTCCGTGCATGGAATACTGCTGCCATATATGGTCAGGAGCCCCTGCTGTTAAGCTCAGTGTTCTCGACAGGCTTCAAAGGAGAATCAGTAATGTGATAGGTACCGACTTGGCGGATCAACTACAGCCACTTCCCCACCGACGAGATGTGGCCTCCCTTTGTCTTTTCTATAAATACTTTCATGGATTCTGCTCCAACGAACTAAAGCCACTGGTGTCTCTGCAACAGGTGTTTACTCGTGTAACCAGATTGGCAACTGGGTCCCTCCCATTCACAGATTAACCAAATGCAGACGACAATTCTACTCCTGCAGCTTCTTCTCTCGCACTTCCCGTCTGTGGAACTCGCTTCCATGTTCTTGCTTTCCTGACGGCTACAACCTCCAGGAATTTAAATGCAATGTCAATACTCATCTCTTAACCACTTGACTCTAGTTCTTTCTACATCACCCTGTATATCCTTTTCTTTCTCTTCACCTTTGCAACTGTCATCCCACCTGTATTACCATCCCTCTTGCTCCTTTCTAACTGGTTCGTCTTTCTCTTCACTCTCTCCTATCTAATATTTTTACTCTTATATAGCCTCCTGCACATCAGTGGCGTTACCACCTTGCTTAGGATGATACGATTAAAAAGAACAAAAAAAAATCTCATAGTATAATAAGAAAGGGATAGATAAGGAATAAAACGGATTTTGATGTGCAACAGAATAAGGCTCGAATTTCGAATTATAATGACTAATTCTCATTATATAATGAGACCGGGATAGGTAAGGAAGAAAACGTTCTTTCAAGTGTCACAGAATAAAGCTAGAAATCTGGATTATTATGAATAATTCTTGTAGCATAATAAGCCGAGGTATAGCTCCGGAGTAGATAAGTTTTGACGCGTCACCAAACAGAACTAGAAATATGGATTCTAATAAATAATTCTGATAGAAATATTATTTCAGAAATTCAAGAACTGGTAGATTTTTTGATAAGTCTTAGTACAATGCTAAGAATTTCATCAATAGTTTTCAAATCAGGATCACAGAAATAATGTGTCAGACAGTAGATAGACTAAACTATCGCCCGGTTCACACTCCACCCACGTCTATTGTACAGATGAAGAGGCTCATCCCTTGTTTCCTCTTTAGGATGCGGTTTCCGGTTTTCTCTTTTCCAATCTTCTCACTTTTTTTTCTTTTTTTCAATTAGAGTAGATAGACTAAACTATCGCCCGGTTCACACTCCACCCACGTCTATTGTACAGGTGAAGAGGCTCATCCCTTGTTTCCTGTTTAGGATGCGGTTTCCGGTTTTCTCTTTTCCAATCTTCTCACTTTTTTTTTCTTTTTTTCAATTGGGGTAGATAGACTAAACTATTGCCCGGTTCACACTCCACCCACGTCTATTGAACAGGTGAAGAGGCTCATCCCTTGTTTCCTGTTTAGGATGCGGTTTCCGGTTTTCTCTTTTCCAATCTTCTCACTTTTTTTTTCTTTTTTTCAATTGGGGTAGATAGACTAAACTATCGCCCGGTTCACACTCCACCCACGTCTATTGAACAGGTGAAGAGGCTCATCCCTTGTTCCCTGTTTAGGATGCGGTTTCCGGCTTTCTCTTTTCAAATCTTTTCACTCCTTTTTTTTTCAATTGGAGTAGATAGACTAAACTATCGCCCGGTTCGCACTCCACCCACGTCTATTGTACAGGTGAAGAGGCTCATCCCTTGTTTCCTCTTTAGGATGAGGTTTCCGGCTTTCTCTTTTCCAATCTTTTCACTCCTATGTAGTCCCCTGCACATCAGTGGTGTTACCGCCTTGCTCGGGGTGATATGATTAAAAAAAAAACCCAAAAAAACCATACTTTTTCAATCAATGGAAAAAAAAATTGTCAGACTATTACGAGAGCAGTTATCATTACACAATGACGTTATCTTATGGTTTCTCGGGGTGAATTGATTGAAAAAAGTCTACAATAATTTATTATCGATTGGAAGATATTTGATAACCCACGGTTTAAAAAGGACAATATGCTGCTGTTTGTCTTAGAATCTAAGTTAATCCTTAAACATCCAAGATTGGGAAAGCAAGAATAAAGGACAAACGTAAAGTGTAGGAAGAAATAATCAAAGCAGTGAAGTACGTATTGGGAACGTCGTAATTGAATACATGCAGAAGTCTAATTTTAACAGACAGAAACAATGAAGCTTTAAAGTGACAGTAACAGGAACAATGAAGTTTTAACCTTGGAACACTCACCATCAATTAAAGTTACACCACTACTAACCATGAGTATATCATACCCGATTTTGAAAATATCTATCTATCTATCTATCTATCTATCTCGCTCATCCGTAATGGATTAGAGTACTCTGGCTTTTGGGCGTGTATAATGATAATATACATGCTAAAAAGTCTGCCTTCTTCTACCAAGCGCACATAGCCCAGAGGTAGAATCGCCGACTGACGCCAATTCGGTTGGGTTTCAATCCTGGGTTAAAAAGCAATCAGATGTCTAACCATACTGATGAGCTGTGATACAGCGAAACAGATCTGTCTGCGGATGACTATATATATATATATATATATATATATATATAAGTCTTTATTTGAAATATTTTACATGCAGGCACTTCAAACATTGTACCTTGAGTTAACATTAATAGGAACTGAAAAACATATTTAGGTCTAAAATCAGGTACTGAAAATTGTGATTAAATTGTAATTAAAATGGCGTCATTTGCTTTGGGTACTATATACCCAGGGTTTTAAAGTAAGTTGGAACTGCGTATTATATATAAAAAAAAGCTGACCTTTTCGTAATGCATACTAAAGAAATAAGACGTGGTGAATTTAACGATCAAAGGTCATAGCAATCTATCAGGAGAAGCAGAGGAAAGCAAAGAAAAAAAACTACCGGCCAAATTTTAAGAAATTAGATGACTGAGAAATCATTTTAAAAAGTGGATAAAAAGTGGTACAGTATTGTCATTGGATGTGCGTGGGTGGTGCAGTGAATATCGGCTTGAAATGAGAAATTGGGGAGCCGAGTTCGAATTCCACTTGAATTCCATGCATTCATTTCCGCGCAAATACTCTTGGGAAAGGTATTAATCTGTCTCTTCCCTCCAGTTAGGTGTTAAAAATAACAGGACAGATTGGGTACTGTAGTCACTGATCGCATAAAGTAATTGCAACCTACTACAATACATTATAATCTGCCCAGTCAGTCATGTCTCTTTCGTACTAACATCTGTTTATTTTGTTATACTTTAGTTTCTTTAGTGTTATTCATTCCCCACCCACCCCGCTCATTTTCATATCATATTTTTAAATATATTTTATTTAAAAAATTATTTTATATAAATAAATTTTTATCTCATGGGTATATTACACCTTTTGGGGGTTTCTCTATGAACATGTGGTAACAGGATATGTGACGGATGAGTTTTTGTGGTGAATGGAGAAATTGTTAAAAGTTATTAGGTCGTGAATGTGATTGGCTAGCTATAGAATAGTTACTGAAGACCACCCCCTTTTTCGCTCATGTGTCAAATTTCATGTATTTTAACATGAATAAATATACAGTCACGTCCCTTTCGAGATCAGATCACACAAGCGGGTATCACGTGTGGCACATAACTGACTAAAGGATAAGTAAGTCTATTCCACAAAGTATGGATGTGCGTTGTGGTGCAGTGAATATCGGCTCGAAATGAGAAATCGGGGAGCCGAGTTCGAATTCCAGTTGAATTCATTGCATTCATTTACGCGTAGATACTCTTGGGAAAGGTTTTAATCTGTCTCTTCCCTCCATTTATGGGTTAAATAACAGGACATATTGGGTTCTATAGCCTTGGCTGGCAACCAGTCTACCGCAGAAAGTAATGGCAACCTACTGCGGGATAACCTCCTGCCCGGTCAGTCATGTCTCGAAAGAGACATGATCGCCCAAAGTGTGTATCACGTATGGCACTTAACTGATTGCCATATCAGTCAATCATGAAAAATTACAGGTATTACAGAAATAAATAGATGAAAGCACTTGTTATATCGAATTAGTAGCTACATGTCCTGATAGGAAGGGTTGGGTCACCTTGTCGGGCAGGAAGTTTTCATTTTGCACATTTATTATCCCTTTATTAAATCAGTCAGTCAGTTAAGTGCCATACGTGATACATGCTTGGGCGATTATGTCTCGAAAGAGACATGACTAACTGGGCAGAAGATGTATCCCGCTGTAGGTTGCCATTGCTTTCTGGGGTAGACTGGTTGCTAGCCAAGGATATAGAACCCAATCTGTCCTGTTATTTGACTCATAGCTAGATGGGGAATAAATGAATTATATTATTAAGTACTAAATTAGTGAGGGATCAGTTTATTACTTCATAATAATAGAAAACCGATCCCCCACTTTATGTCCAGTAGAAGTCTTAATCATGTTTTCAACTATTTATTTTCAGTTAGTCAGTTAAGTGCCATACGTGATACACGCTTGGGCGATCATGTCTTGAAAGAGACATGACTGACTGGGCAGAAGATGTATCGCGCAGTAGGTTGCCATTGCTTTCTGCGGTAGACTGGTTGCCAACCAAGGCTATAGAACCCAATCTGTCCTGTTATTTAACCCATAACTGGAGGGAATAGGCTCTAATTTGAGACCAGATAAAAGCTCTCTTATATCCGGGTTTCTCTTATGTCCGGGTTATACCATGGAAATTTCAACTGTCTATTCTTAATGTTAAGTGACGGTAAACTGCATCCGAGAGCAACACCTCTGATTGGGAGGTTGTGAGTAGCATGGAACCACCTCTTAATTGCTGTTGTTCCCAGGTCTACTATGATCCGGAGTGGTTGCACCTGTTAAGGTCCCAACTATGCGAAAATCGTCCCCCTCCCAAACTACGGTCAAAACACCGTGAAAGAATAAAAATAAACTTTTATAGAAATATATACGAAAAAAAAAAAAAAAATCGGGGAGCCGAGTTCGAATTCTAGTTGAATTCATTGCATTCACTTACGCACAAATACCCTTGGGAAAGGTATTAATCCGTCTCTTCCTTCCAGTTATGGGTTAAATAACAGGACAGATTGAGTTCTATAGCCTTGGCTGGCAACCAGTCTACCACAGAAAGCAATGGCAACCTACTGCGAGATAATCATCTGCACAGTCAGTCATATCTTTTTCGAGACATGATCGACCAAGCATGTTTCACGTATGGCACTTCACTGACTGATTCGTAAAAATAGACTTTTATAGGAAAATATACATTTTTGAAGGAAAAATATTATCAACCATACATTTCCATAACACATTTTTGATGGAAAAAATTATTTTCAGCAAAATATTTTTCAATACAAAACTAGAAGACATTTTCAGTTTTCTAAAATAAAAAATAAATAGAAAAGATTTTCATTAAAATCTGACTAAATCAACTTTCTCACTATAACCGAACATTAAAAAAATACCTTAAAACCCCACCTTTTGGCATTAAATAACCCACAGAGGTGTTGATATGCCGTTCACCAAAACTCAAACTGAAAATAAATCCTAATGCTAAATGTCTTTTTTTCCATATTTTCTAAAACATTAAGTAACACAAATCTGCTTCAAATCTCTTCATTACCAATGAAGAAACAGTTACGCAATTCATGCAATATTAGAGGACTAACATTGCACACACACACACACACACACACACACACACACACATATATATAGTGAAGTTTATAAAGGAAAACTCAACACGTCATATTTGTTATAAACTATAGTTCATTTCAATGAGCTTAACTAGCTCATATCATCAGACTCTTTTACAATATATCCTCCATCATTGTAAAAGAGTCTGATGATATGAGCTAGTTAAGCTCATTGAAATGAACTATAGTTTATAACTAATATGACGTGTTGAGTTTGCCTTTATAAACTTCATATTGCTCTGGTTAACACCCATCGAGCTCTCTATATGGATTTACCTATTAATAATTTATATTATGGAAATCTTGTTGGATTATCCTCACCGTTTTACGGACTGCCAACTATACCTATATATATATATATATATATATATATATATAAAATAGGCTATACTTCCGAATTACCATGAAATAACGCGTCTGTCTTAATTTTTCTTATATATATATATAGTTTATAAAGGAAAACTCAAAAAGTCATACCAGTTATAAACTAATAAACTATAGATCATTTCAATGAGTTTAATTAGCTCATATCATCAGACCTTTTTCAATATTTCATCCATCTGGTACAAAATTTCTGCCAGAATGAGTCTTTTCTTAAAATGAAGAGAGGGATAACAATAAAAATAACAATAATAAACATAAATTTACAAACAAACAAATAAATGACAATAAATATAAGGGGAAAGAGGAGAAGGAAAGAAAAGAAAGGAGGAAGGAGGGAAGAAAGAATTAATTAGAGTCCAGTTCCAAATAATATATATATTTTCTAAACCTATACTGTTAAATATAAGAGACAATGAATGTCTATTATATTTAATCACGAGCCGTTCTAAATATCGTATTTTGGCTTTAATTTCAGGTGAAAATAAAGACACAAATTCTCCAACATTTGGATATTTTTTTATTAAGTTGGTTTTAAGCTTTCGGCTCACGTGAGCCATCTTCAGAGAAGTTACAAGGACGTTAACATAAAAACAACCACCATTAAAGATGATTTTATCTTGTGTTGACATAAAACTTTGCTAAGCAACGATAACAGTTACCAAATAGCGTTACACTCAAGCAACGCCGGGTTATACTGCTAGTATATATATATATATATATATATATATATATATATATATATATATATATATATCAGGAAGGTCTTTGATGAACATTAGGAGAAACTTTGGTCAAAAGATAGAACCCTGTGAACACTTGCATTAATGCAAAAAAGTTTTTATGTCTTTATTTTTATTCTTCTTAAAATTAAGTAATGCAAACATATATATTGCTTAACTTTTCATTAAGATCATTTTTCCACAGTCATTTCTGCTTCGGTGACTGCGTCGAAAGAATGTCGAATAAAATTTAAACACATGAATATAGAGCACGTTGAATTAACTATGTTACTTAGAAAGCGACTCCAGTATATCTGTTTATTTATGCTGCACTTGGGTTGAGTTCCAAGAGAGAGGATACACTGAATGGGTTCACCTGTCAAGGTAAGACATTTTAAAACTATTAACATTTAATTAAATACTGAAGTTCTAATCCTTAAATGTTAAACAATTTTCTGTAGGATAAAAAAAAGCAGAGCTATAGTATCAATAAAAAAAATGATTAATTTCAAATAAAAGATTCCCCCTTTTCCGGAAGTAAATGAAACATTTTTGTAATGATCTTTTAAGGTTTTTGGCAAGAAGGTTAATAGTTGCTGACATGAATTTGTCCTTTCGTCCTATCCATCTATGTTTGTTTATTATCTATCTATCTATCTATCTATCTATCTATCTATCTATCTATCTATCTATCTATCTATCCCAGTCTCTTCATTATCTATCTATCTATCTATCTATCTATCTATCTATCTATCTATCTATCTGTCTGTCTGCTAAATATGTTTATCTATCGGTTTGTGTGTCTGTCTGTCCGTATTAGTCTGTTCATATCTATCTATTTATCTATCTATCAGCAAATAACTGAATAGAGAGCCTATAATCATTGACAGATCCTTTACTTGGGATGTGTTCGGGGCAATTCTGCGGATAAAAAACAAAAGCAAAACAAAAAACAAACAGCACTATTATAGGGAGAGTATTATAGGGAGAGTATTATAGGGAGAGTATTGTACTTTTCTGCCAGATTTCTATGTCGTCACCTCCGTAAAAATTTCTCTGGTGAACTATCACTAGGAGAAACGTCTGTGTAAGTTGGCTTTAATCTTTCAATGCTGATGGCGTTTTAAACATTATTTTGATGATTGTAAAACATTTTTCATCTTTTTGTAACACTTTAAAAGGTTCTGAATAAGTCGAACAGAGGGTTTTTCCCTAAATCATTCCGTATTAAAATGTAATCAAATGTATATAATTCTTTCGGTATGTAAATATCTGTCGTGTGCGCTATTGTTGTTGTGAAGATTAAATCTTTCATTTTTTGTTTAAAGTTTGAAACAAAAGTAGTGGCTGGCGGAAAATGGTTCGTATGTTCACAAAATTTTTCGGTTAGTGTTAATGATGCCCCGAAAACTATTTCTGATTCGGTGCGTTTCAAGTTCTGTTTAATTCCTGTTGTGGGATCGCCCCTTTGTACATAATAATGGACTCAACTGAATGTACATATAATCCTGCCATAAAAGAGAACGGCAGTTTGTTAGTTGGTATTTGCCTCTACCAAGTTCTCTGCCTTCGGGTAGAGAGCACTTTCTGCTTCCGAGCAGAGAGCACTAACCCAGTCGTGGTTCCACCGAAGGGTAGAATCACGACTGGGCAAAAATAGACAGGCATTTTTTGGCCGGGCCATATAGCCCGGAAATCCCAGTTATAAAAACTGACCATGTGTCACATGTTGCCCTTACTGGGAGGGACAGCTAAATATAGTTTGTTAGTTGGTATTTGCCTCTGCAGCTATGACACTGTCAGCTCTCTGCCCGAAGGCAGAGAGCACTTTCTGCTTCCGAGCAGAGAGCACTAACCCAGTCGTGGTTCCACCGAAGGGTAGAATCACGACTGGGCAAAAATAGACAGGCATTTTTTGGCCGGGCCATATAGCCCGGAAATCCCAGTTATAAAAACTGGCCATGTGTCACATGTTGCCCTTACTGGGAGGGACAGCTAAATATAGTTTGTTAGTTGGTATTTGCCTCTGCAGCTATGACACTGTCAGCTCTCTGCCTTCGGGTAGAGAGCACTTTCTGCTTCCGAGCAGAGAGCACTAACCCAGTCGTGGTTCCACCGAAGGGTAGAATCACGACTGGGCAAAAATAGACAGGCATTTTTTGGCCGGGCCATATAGCCCGGAAATCCCAGTTATAAAAACTGACCATGTGTCACATGTTGCCCTTACTGGGAGGGACAGCTAAATATAGTTTGTTAGTTGGTATTTGCCTCTGCAGCTATGACACTGTCAGCTCTCTGCCTTTGGGTAGAGAGCACTTTCTGCTTCCGAGCAGAGAGCACTAACCCAGTCGTGGTTCCACCGAAGGGTAGAATCACGACTGGGGAAAAATAGACAGCTATTTTTGGCCTGGCTATATGGCCGAGAAGACCCGCAATAAAAAGACCTTGTGTCATATCTAGCCTTGCGTGGGAAGGTTGGTAAATACCGTTGGTCAGTTGACAGAGTTTGGTTGAGTTGTAAGTTGGTGCAGAGTTAGTTAAAGTTCTTTGGATCTAGAATCAATTACCCAGACATACTATTTCACTTCAAAACTGTATATATTTATTTCTACTCATAGTATTCCTAAATTAACTAATCCGCGTTCCAGTTTGTATATTACGTTCAATAGAACTTACATTTTCTATCTCGATATCTGTTTTTGTTATTTATTATTTTGTGCGGTTCGTCACCCGGAATCCACAACAATTACATTCCTGATGGAAAGTAGAATACGAGGAATATTTTCCAATTATGTGCCGTAATAGGTTTTGCTGTAAGTGTCGTCTTTAACTGTCTGTGAAAACGTTCAATCATCCCTTTTGTGCAGGGGTGATATGCTGTGGTAGCGATGTGTTTGGTCCCCCAAAAGTTTCGTGAATTCGCTGAGAAGAGCTAACTGAAACTGCGCACCACGATCGGTTGTTATGACGGATGGACAACCTAAAACTGCTATCTGATCATTTAATATAGCTTTCGCTACTGACTGTACGGACATATCCTTTAAAAAGAAAAAAACAACAGGTCACCTAGTTGATCTATGAATGATTTTTAAAAAGTAAGAATGGCCGTCTGTTTCATATAAAGGCTGCGTAACTCTACCGTCTGGTGGGGTGAAATGACCCAAAGGTTATTTTGTGTGTCAGCCATGTTTGATTTTCTAGCAGTTTAGACAGGTTTGTGTCAAATGTTTTTATATCTTTGTACATAGTTGGCTAAACAAAACGATCAGTGATTAGCTTAACCGTGGTTTTTCGACCAGGGTGAGAAAGATTATGAAAATGTTTGAAAATTTGCTGTCGAAGTGACGGTGGTATATATGGTCGGGAGTAGTCTGTGGTAGTATCGCAGTATAATGTTTTGGTACTAAACAAGGCGTTCCTTTAACTATAACCATGTATCTTCCTTAACTTTACCAAGTGTGGTATGAGTCTTTTGTTCTTCAGCTATTTAATCAAAATTAAGGACATCAGAATCTATTATGTTCCTGGTAGATCGTGATATTGTATCCGCAATAATATTTTAATTACCTTTGATATATTTGATATCCAATGTAAATTGGGCAATATATTCCAGTCGTCAGATATCTCGTGATGTGTATTTATTTGGATTTGTATATAAGGTAGGTGCAAGAGGTTTTTGATCCGCAAGTACGGTGAATTCTCTTCCTTTGAACAGGTGACGAAAATGTTTTATAGATAGATAGATAGATAGATAGATAGATAGATAGATATGAAAAAGTTAAAATAGATAGATAGATAGATAGATAGATAGATAGATATGAAAAAGTTAAAATAGATAGGTAGATAGATATGAAAAAGTTAAAATAGATAGGTAGATAGATAGATAGATAGATAGATAGATAGATAGATAGATAGATAGATAGGATAGAAAAATTAAAATAGATAGATAGATAGATAGATAGATAGATATGAAAAAGTTAAAATAGATAGGTAGATAGATATGAAAAAGTTAAAATAGATAGATAGATATGAAAAAGTTAAAATAGATAGTTAGATAGATAGATATGAAAAAGTTAAAATAGATAGATAGATATGAAAAAGTTAAAATAGATAGATAGATAGATAGATAGATATGAAAAAGTTAAAATAGATAGATAGATAGATAGATAGATATGAAAAAGTTAAAATAGATAGGTAGATAGATATGAAAAAGTTAAAATAGATAGATAGATAGATAGATAGATAGGAAAAAGTTTAGATAGATAGATAGATAGATAGATAGATAGATAGATAGATAGATAGATATGAAAAAGTTAAAATAGATAGGTAGATAGATATGAAAAAGTTAAAATAGATAGATAGATCTGAAAAAGTTAAAATAGATAGATAGATAGATAGAAAAAGTTAAAATACATAGATAGATAGATAGATAGATAGATAGATAGATAGGAAAAAGTTAAAATAGATAGATAGATAGATAGATAGATAGATAGATAGATATGATATGAAAAAGTTAAAATAGATAGATAGATATGAAAAAGTTAAAATAGATAGATAGATAGATAGATAGATATGAAAAAGTTAAAATAGATAGATAGATAGATAGATAGATAGATAGATAGATAGATAGATAGATAGATAGATAGGATAGATAGCGAGCAATTCTCTCGAAAATGTACTATACTTCTGCTGTGCGTTAATTAATTTAATAGAGAGAAAAAAAAAACGGGTGTGTCAATACTGTTTTGTCGCTGATGGCAGACTACCCCGATAGACGTTGATGAAGCATCCGTTGTTAGTATTAGCGGAGGATTTGGTTTATCATTGACAGAAGATAATTTTGTGAAATTTGCTAATGCTATTTTTGACTTATTATCTAATGCGGTGTCTTAAATTGTAATTTTCATATGTTTCTTCTTCTGTAGTAAATTTGTAAGTGGCGTTAAAATCTTGGCGCAACCCGGAACGAATCTTCGGTAGTAATTTATCATGACGGGATATCTTCTCAGTTGACGAAGTGATTCTGGTTGTGGAAACTGTTGTACTGCTGTGAATTTCTCTAGAACTGGCCATGTTTTATGTTCATCAATTACGTGACCTAGGAAAGTCAGTTTTGGTACTGAGAAAACACATTTATCGAAGTTTATTTTTAAGCCAAAATGTCCTGATCTTTTAAAAAATTGTGCTAAGTAAGTCTGATGTTTTGAATATTTCGATTTGCGATAAGAACATCGTAATAAGGTGATCCTCGTAATACTTCATCGATATATACAAAAGTATAAGGTGATCCTCGTAATACTTCGTCGATATATGCAAAAGTATAAGGTGATCCTCGTAATACTTCATCGATATATGCAAAAGTATAAGGTGATCCTCGTAATACTTCATCGATATATGCAAAAGTATAAGGCGATCCTCGTAATACTTCGTCGATATATGAAAAGTATAAGGTGATCCTCGTAATACTTCATCGATATATGCAAAAGTATAAGGTGATCCTCGTAATACTTCGTCAATATATGCAAAAGTATAAGGTGATCCTCGTAATACTTCATCGATATGCAAAAGTATAAGGTGATCCTCGTAATACTTCTTCGTCGATATATGAAAAAGTATAAGGTGATCCTCGTAATACTTCGTCGATATATGCAAAAAGTATATGTGATCCTCGTAATACTTCGTCGATATATCCGCAGCAAGTATAAGGTGATCCTCGTAATACTTCGTCGATATATGCAAAATATAAGGTGATCCTCGTAATACTTCGTCGATATATGCAAAGTATATAAGGTGATCCTCGTAATACTTCGTCGATATATGCAAAAGTATAAGGTGATCCTCGTAATACTTCGTCGATATATGCAAAAATATAAGGTGATCCTCGTAATACTTCGTCGATATATGCAAAAAAGTAAGGTGATCCTCGTAATACTTCGTCAATATATGCAAAAATATAAGGTGATCCTCGTAATATCTTCGTCGATATATGCAAAAATATAAGGTGATCCTCGTAATACTTCGTCGATATATGCAAAAGTATAAGGTGATCCTCGTAATACTTCGCTATAAAAAGTATAGTGATCTCGTAATACTTCGTCGATATATGCAAAATATACAGATCCTCGTAATACTTCATCAATGATATATGCAAAAAGTATAAGGTGATCCTCCGTAATGCTTCGTCGATATATGCAAAGTATAAGGTATCCTCGTAATTACTCTCTCGTCGATATATGCAAAAATATAAGGTGATCCTCGTAAATACTTCGTCGATATATGCAAAAGTATAAGGTGATCCTCGTAATACTTCGTCGATATATGCAAAAGTATATGATCCTCGTAATATTTCGTCGATATATGCAAAAATATAAGGTGATCCTCGTAATACTTCGTCGATATATATGCAAAAGTATAAGGTGGATCCTCGTAATACTAATGATATATGCAAAAAGGTGATCCCTGTAATACTTCGTCGATATATATGAAAAGTATAAGGTGATCTCGTAATACTTCATCGATATATGCAAAAGTATAAGGTGATCCTCGTAATACTTCGTCGATATACAAAAGTATAAGGTGATCCTCGTAATACTTCATCGATATGCAAAAGTATAGATCCTCGTACTTCTCTGTCAATATGCAAAAGTATAAGCAGATCTCAAAGGCTTCGTCGATATATGCAAAAGTATAAAACTCCTCGTAATACTTCGTCGATATATGAAAAGTATAAGGTGATCCTCATGCAATACTTCATCGATATATGCAAAAGTATAAGGTGATCCTCGTAATACTTCGTCGATAAGTATTTGGAAAGGTTGTGGAGAATTGCGTAATCTAAAAGGCATTCTAGTAAATTCAAACAACCAGAAAAAAGTGGTAGTTGCTGTTTTTCCTATATCTTCTTCCACGACTGGTATCTGATAATATGCTTTCACTAGATCTAGGATGGTAAGTATTTTTGTTCCTTGTAAACCCAAATTAGTATATATGTGGGATTGGATATTTATCTGGTTTTGTTTTCACGTTTAAATTTCTGAAAGCCCCTCATGGCCTTTATGAGCCCGTATTTGCTTTCGAAACCGTATGAAGAGGAGATGAATAAGAGCTGCTTGATGGAAGAATAATTCCGAGATGTAACATTCGTTGGAATTTGTTCTTTGCAATTTTGCTTTTGTCTGAACGAAGTCTGCGTAGAGACGCGTGTGTTGGTGGCCTCGTAGTCTTTATGTGAAGTTTAGCTGAATGTCGAAAATTTTCTGTGTGCGTTAAAGGAGTCGTAATTGTTGGGAATTGTCTTAATAGATTTTGTATATCAGTGTTATTTTTTGAGGCTGAAGAAATGCCAGTGGATGCGTTAATGCATAACCCGGATATAAGAAACCCGGATATAAGAGAAACTCGGATATAAGAGATGTTTTCCCAAATTATAGCCTGTGGTAATGTATATAAAATAAACCAAACCCGGATATATGGGAAATCCGGATATAAGAGAACTTTCATCCGGTCCCGACAACTCTCTTATATCAGGGTGACACTTGTATAACCCAGATATAAGATAGATTTTCTCTGGTCCTAAATTAGAGCCTGTTGTAATGTATATAAAATAGATCAAACCAGAATATAAGAGAAACCCTCATATAAGATAACATTATACGGGCCCGATTGCTATCTTATATCAGGGTTACACTGGTGTAACTCGGATATAAGAGCGATTTTCTCTGGTTCCAAATTAGAGCCTGTGGTAATTTATATAAAATAGATTAAACTCGGATATAAGAGAAAATTTATCCGGTCCCGATAACTCTCTTATATCAGAGTTACACTCGTGTGACCCAGATATAAGAGAGAATTTATCTAGTCCCAAATTAGAGCCTGTGGTAATGTATATAAAATAGAACAAACCCTGATATAAGAGAATCCCGGATATAAGAATATATGTCCGGTCCCGGCAACTCTCTTATATCAGGGTTACACTATAGTGTGTTTGAGTTCATGTTCACTGATAAACTATAACCTGACAAAAAATCTGCTCCAAGTGCAGGGGATTTTACAGGTGCAAGTGTGAAAATCCATGGGGGAGATCACCGTAGTCTTATGTTTAATGATGGAGGTTTCTTTCCATTCGTTTGTATTTTGAGGCCGATTGATGCTTGTAATGTAAATGCAGACGACATTGATATTTCCTGATGGCAAGCCTCCCGTCTCTCATTCCACCATCCATTTACACAAGCTCGTCAGGTGGGTCACCAGCTGTCTCCCCTATCTCTCTTACCCTCGATGCGCCCTCTGAGTAACAAGTTTTTTTCCAAGAATCTTCAGCGGTCTCGTTCTAATTCTGAGTAAAAGTTTTCTTTTTTGCATACTCGAACGTTCATGAATTTGTTTTTAATTTCATACCAACCAAGGCAATAAAGCCACTAAGACACAAGGGGTTACTGAGTGTGAGAGAATATGATAAAAATATTACTATTAAGGAGAGAAGACAACGAAAACACAACAATTAAAAAAACAGAAGATAACTATTGATATGACATTTAGATTTTTGAAGATCAAAGTTGACATCGAAGAAAGAAGCTTATTAAGAGCCCCAAAAGAAAAAAACTGTTAAAGAAGAAACTGCCAGAATAGAACTTACGGTTACAACTAGCCATTTCCTCCGTAAAATGATGAGAAATTTCCGCCAATGCACTGTGCCTAAATTCATACATTTTACTTAAGTTCAATCATCAGAAAGTTCAATCATCCAATATACAGGAAAGCTTCCTTACGATGGTGAGAAAGTAAGCGGTGTCGAAATGACAGGTTAGGACCACAAACATTGCAGATTCTTTTTTGGTGTTATCAAAAAGCTCTAAATAAATAGCAGGATCACCAGACCTGATGTAGCAGTATTTTTTCTATGCATGGACGAATGGTAGACTTATAAATATGTAAGATAGATGCCGATGAGAAAAATTATCTAGCTACCACACAAAGAACCAGCATTATTCGCAGCCGACCTAGCAATGGATTCAATATTTTCTTTCAATTTCATGCCACCGGAAAATGTTGGTCCAAGTAAATCCACTAAAATGTAAGGATAATGAAGAATGTTGTGGAATCGTTTTCGCACTGAAAGTTATAATCGTGCTATATCGGTTGCTAATCGACTTAACGCACGCAAATGTTAGGAACTTAGTAATCTTCCACTGCAAGCTGACTCCTTAGTATTCTGCTAACTGCCGACTAATATCAACTACCTAGTAGCTCTACTGAACTCCAATAGAAACTCTCAAGAACTTCTAAGAACTTCCCAAGAACATCTCGAGTTAACTTCCTTCTCTTATTAATATATGAGAGAGAGTCCATTATCTGAGGAATAGGTGTGTTTCACCATAACATTAATATAGGAGGGAGAGTCCATTATCTGAGGAATAGGGGTGTTTCACCATAACATTAATATAGGAGGGAGAGTCCATTATCTGAGGAATAGGTGTGTTTCACCATAACATTAATATAGGAGGGAGAGTCCATTATCTGAGGAATAGGGGTGTTTCACCATAACATTAATATATGAGGGAGAGTCCATTATCTGAGGAATAGGGGTGTTTCAAATGTAACAAAGAATTAAGAACTGAAACATTATTAGTAATCAGAAAGATAAGGAAGCAGTTAATCAGTAGGGCAGTAGATAGCGATTGAAATTACATTTAAATTTTTGCAAATTAAAGTTGGCGGGAAGGCATGGAGCTGGAAGAGAGTTCCACAAGCGAGAAAGGATGGAAAAGAAACTGTTAGCATAGAACTTACGGCTACATCTAGTTAGCTCAACTGTAAATTGATGAGATTTCGACGCTAGCCTAGTATTGCGTTTAAATTTGTAAAGTTTACGTACGAGAACGAAGAGCTTATCCGACAGATTACCATGAAAATATTAATTATAAAAGGGCAAAAAGTGGCAACCTTAGGCCGTAGGTAAGTGAATGAACCTGAGTTGCCAGATCAGAACCAATAATATTGCTGATTCGTGTTAGAATCTTATCAAGGAGCTCAAGGTAAATAGCAGAGCACCGGACAATATACGAAAGGTATACTTATAGTTATGTAAGTGTTGTGGAGTTCTCCCCTTTTCATGAAAATGGACTCGTCTAGAGTTTACTTATACTCCTGCTATAGAGACGAGACGGAAGATACCGAAGTTTCACGGAGAATACAGTGTCAGTAGTTCATAGTAGCTCTGTGCTCCACTCAGCGAGAAGGTTATTACGCAGCACCTGTCAGCTTCCGACGAGGACATACTAAATATACTACGGCTTCACTTCAGAGAATTGTATATATATTTCTTACTGACCCATATTCCTGGACTAGTAACCTTCGCTCAAGTTTGTATTTTTACGTTAATACACTTATTCTTCTATCTCAAATTCTGGTTGTTGTTCCTTTATTTGAGCGGTTCCCATTCCCGGGATCCACAACAGTAAGATAGATTCCGAAAAGACAGATTGAACCGACTTTTCCTGTATCTGACCTAGCAATGGATTCTATATAGTTCTAATTCATGCCAGCTGACACAGAAAGGAAACTACAAGACCTCCTACAGATGGTAGCAGAAGAAAGTAACAAGAAAGGACTAGAAATAAACTGCACGAAAACCGAATGCATGGTCATCAGTAAAAAGGGCAGCCCCAAATGCCAAATACAGGTCGGGGAAACCAGAATCAAGCAGGTACAAAAATTTAAATACCTGGGAAACGTTATAACAGAAGACGGAAAGTGCGACACAGAGATCCAAAGGCGAATTGGCATGGCGAAGGAAGCATTCCAGAAGTTGAGTAAAGTATTAAGAAACAAGAAAATTTCGCTAGAAACAAGGAAGAGTACTGGATTGCTACGTGATGTCCGTCTTTTAATATGGCAGTGAATACTGGACAATACCATTAAAGATGAAGGAAAAACTTGAAGCAACTGAAATTTGGTTCTACAGAAGGATGCTGCAGATATCATGGATCCAGCATGTGAGCAGTGATGAGGTCTTGGAAATGATGGAAACAAAAAGGAAATTAATATTAATCATCAGGAAGAGACAGCTGAAGTTCTTGGGATAAGCAATGAGGAAAGAGGGTTTGGAGAATCTGACACTAACAGGCCAGATAGAGGAAAAAAGAGACAGGGGAAAGCAACGGATAACATATTTGAAGGACCTAATCAGGTGGATGACGGAATGAGGATTGTATGGTGTAACAGGAGAAGGCGTGCTCAGATCCACCAGGGATAGGTGGAAGGCCATGATCGCCTACGTCCTGAAGGGACAAGGCACATAGAAGAAGAAGAAGAAGAAGAAGAAGAAGAAGAAGAAGAAGAAGAAGAAGAGAGCGTTAGCCCGAGAAAGTCTTTGATAGTGTATGGCATACATGTTCTTATCCGCAAGATAAAAAGTTACGGTGTTTTTGGATACATTTTGCCAGAATCGAACCTACGGTTGCAACTAGCCATTTCCACCGTAAAATGATGAAAGCTTTTCGCCAATCTAGAGCTTCACTGCGCTGAACTGCGCTTAAATTAATACATTTTACTTACTATATAGGAAAGTTCAATCATCAGAAAGTTCAATTATCTAATATACAGGGAAGCTTCCTTACGATGGTGAGAAAGTAAGCGATGTCGAAATGACAGGTTAGGACCACAAACATTGCAGATTCTTTTTTTGGTGTTATCAAAAAGCTCTAAATATATAGCAGGATCACCAGACCTGATCTAGCAGCAATTTTGGGCTGATTCAATCCTTCCTATCAGATCGTAAAATGAAAGTTATCCTGAACGGCTAATCATCTGGATCCTTCTGTACCAACGCGGGTGTTCTCCTTAGTGTCACGCTTTCTTATGACATTAACGGCACAACCTTTTACTCATGCCTCGATTAATCAGTCCCATAAGTTCAAAATAGGAGCTGGTGTCCCAAACGATCCCAAGACAGTCGTTAATTGGGGCACAAGTCGGCTTGTCACTTTTAATGCCACCAACATTAACTTCTCTCCATGAATCATCTAAGAGACCCACTCTCTCTTTTATCATCATGCATGTAAGTGAACGTAATGAATTCAAAGGGGGGGGGAAGAGATGTATTATATTATTACGTACTATTTAGTGGGGGGTCAGTTTATTACTTCATAACAATAGAAAACGGACCCCCCACTTTATGACCAGTAGAAGCCTTAATCATCTTTCCAACTATTATATTCAGTCAGTCAGTTAAGTGCTTTACGTGATACACGCTTGGGCGATCATGTCTCGAAAGAGACATGACTGATCACGCAGTAGGTTGCCATTACTTTCTGCGTTAGACTAGTTGCAAGCCAAGGCTACAGAACCAAATCTTTCCTGTTATTTAACCCATAACTGAAGGGAAGAGACGGATTAATACTTTTCCCAAGGGTATTTGCATGTAAGTGAACGCAATGAACACAACTGGAATATACTTATACTTAAACTCATTCCTGAGTTATGTACACAGTAGTGGTTTAGTCTGAAAATGAAGACGCTGTTTGATTTTGCCCACGTCCTCCTCAGAAAAATCTCGGCTCTAAGTGGCTCCGTATTTTCAGAGTTCCACAATCGCCACTGATCACGAAAATCCTGAAGAAACACGACACACAGAAGAAGGTTCCCTTACCATAGAATAAGTGTTAGCAAGGCAGGCTCACGTTCGAGCCTCGATTTCGAATGCCGATTTTCAAGCGAATAAGGCCTTCCACTCTCTCTTTTATCAGTATGTCTAATGATAACCTCCAGGAGAGTGATTCGTTGAGCCCTCCCAAACTAACTTTGTCGACTGATATGAAATGGAAAGACTACATTGCATCCATCGCTAGGTCAGCTGCTAATAAAGTTTATTAACGATGTCGCGCTAGACAATTTTTATCTCCAGAATTTATCTTACATGTTTATAACTCTACCATTGATTCATGCTCAAAATTTTGCAACCATATATGGTCCGGTGCTTCTGCGATATAATAGTCAGTCAATGAAGTGCCATACGTGATACACGCGTTGGGCGATCATGTCTCGAAAGAGACATAACTGACTGAGCAGAAGATTATCCCGCAGTAGGTTGCCATTACTTTCTGCGGTAGACTGGTTGCCAACCAAGGCTATAGAAACTAATCTGTCCTGTTATTTGACTCATAGCTAGATGGGGAAGAAATAAATTATATTACTAAGTACTAAATTAGTGAGGAATCGGTTTATTACTTCATAATAATATAAAACAGATCCCCCAATTTATGCCCAGTAGAAGTCTTCATCATATTTTCAACTATTTATTTTCAGTCAGTCAGTTAAGTGACATACGTGATACACGCTTTAGGCGATCATGTCTCAAAAGAGACATGACAGACTGGGCAGAGGATTATCTCGTAGTAGGTTGCCATTACTTTCTGCGGTAGACTGGTTGTCGACCAAGGCTATAGAACCCAATCTGTCCTGTTATTTAACCCATAACTGGAGGGAAGAGACGAATCAATACCATTACCAAGGGTATTTGCATGCAAGTGAATGCGAGGAATTCAACTGGAATTCGAACTCGGCTCCTCGATTTCTATTTCCGAGTCGATATCCACTGCACCACAACGCACTACCTGCGATATAATAAAAAGAAGCAAAATAAGAATCAGTAATATTATTGGTCCCCACTTTTCTGTGCCTTTTCTTTAAACAATTTTATGGTAATTGTTTGGATAAGTACTTAGATAGGTGACCGCTTGATCTGGGTGCTTTAAGCGTTTCTTGCCGGATGTAAGCGTTGTGGTGCGGTGGATATCGACTCGAAAAGAGAAATCGGGGAGCTGAGTCCCTTCCCTCCAGTTATGGGTTAAATAACAGAACAGATTGGGCTCTATAGCCTTGACTGGCAACCATTCTACCGCAGCAATTATTGGCAACTTGTTGCGGGATAATTAAAATGTCTGAAGTCTATACAGGGTAGGACTTGGGACCCTTCCCTTAAAACAAATCCCAACGAATCTTTCTCCATTGCTTGGGAGGAAGCCGACTCAACTCAACCAGGGTGAATGCCGAAACAGGTACAGGTACAGGTAATTGTTTGGATGAGATCTTCGCTATGGTACCGAGGTTTTTTTAAAATTAAATGCTGTACAAGTCTGGATATAAGATCTCATCAATTAGTTGGCTAGATGAAAGCATGAGTTCTGTGGTAACACTTTCTATTCTTGCAATTTTCACTTGTGGAATTCTCTTCCGGCTCCATGCTTCCCAGCAAATAATAATCATAAAAATTTGAATGCAATGTCAATCGCTCTGTACTGTTCTGATTACTCTTCTTTTGTTCTTGCTTCTTAGCAATGTTTCTGCTTTCTGTTTCTTCCACACCGAGTAACCACTTTTGTCTTAGTGAATTTACCGGCTTGTTTGACGTAATATATATATATATATATATATAATTTTTTTTTTAATCATTTCACTCCTAGCAAGGCATTCCACTGCCACTATTGCGCAGGGGGTTACATCGGGGAAGGTGGTGAGAAAGAGTGGTCAGATATAGGAAATGTCAGAAGGAGGGTGATAGACGAGCAAGGATGTAGATAGGAAGAGTGTTTGAGAGAATAGATGCGAGTTAGTGTGTTAGGAGGTGTCTATTGATCTTACATTTAAACTCCTGGAGATTGTAGCTATATATATATATATATATATATAAACGTGATTATATAGTTATACTCGTCTCGAAAACGTTCCTCGAAAACTTTCGAACGAAGGAAAAAATGGTTTTAAAAATAAAAAAGGAAGGATCTGAGGACATGAAAGTCAGTCAAAAGTGTTCGGACAGAATTCAGCACGAAGCCCAAAGGAAAAATTGAACAGGTGTAGAGGCTCATCCCTTGTTTCCTGTTTAGGATGTGGTTTCCGGCTTTCTCTCTTTTAATCTTTTCATTCTTACGTAGCCCCCTGCACATCAATGGCGTTACCACCTTGCTCGGGGTGATATGATTAAAAAAAAGAAAAAAAAAAGAAAAAAACCCGATACGAGTAACCATCTAACAGAAAGTGCTCAACACAAAGGTAGAGCGAATTTAATAGAACCTAAATTTAATTTACCCCTAACCTTAAAAATAAAAAATTAAAAGTAATAAAATTGTTACCCCCTCTCCCTTGTGTTATGTTGTTTCTTTGGTTTCCTGGTCACGTGGGATTGGCTTAGTTGCCTATGTATATGTCGTTTCCTCTTTATCCAGCTTTCCCTGCCGATCCGTTTAGGAGAAACCTAGGTAGCTTCGTCATTAGGTTCTATCACATATATATATATATATATATATATATATATGATATATATATATATATATATATATATATATATATATATATATATATATATATAAAAATAAAAAAAAATGAATTGTTTGAACATTATTTTTTATCGATACTCGTATTTAAGTAAATATTCTGTTTATATATTTATATCTACCGGCCTGATTATTTACGATAAATTTTTATTATAAAAAGGTGTGACATTCGGCAGGATTCGAACCTGCGACCCCTATCTATATAGGGAAACTACCATTTGATCTGGTAACATCTTAGACCTCTCGACCACGAATATCCTCCAGTCTAAACGAGCTTTTTATCAAGCCTATATAACACAATTTTCGATCCATCGTATATATAGTCATCCGAATACAGATCTGTTTCACTGTATCACAACTCATCTGTACGGTTAGACATCCGATTGCTTTTTACTGAATGAACGATGCGTAGATGCTGGAGTAGCTACTGTTTTTCAAAGTTTACCATTCTTCCAGAGTGCTCAATCAGGGCGTGAGAGCGTAAATAGTCATCCACAGATAGATCTGTTTCGCTGTATCACAGCTCATCAGTACAGTTAGACACCCGATTGCTTTTTACCCAAGATTGAAACCCGACCGAATTGGCATTAGTCGGCGATTCTACCTCTGAGCTATGGGCGTTCGGCTTTTAGCCTCTGAGCTTTTTAGCGTGTATATTATCATTATACACACCCAATAGCTGAGAGTGTTCTAATTCATTGCTGAATATATATATATATATATATATTTTTTTTCAGATATTCCAAGAAATTTTAATCTAAAACAAACAGACTTTCTCTACGGACGTGCCGCATGTTGTGAACAAACACACCACGTGATGTAAACAAAAACATATTCGAACGCTATCGTGAAATACGTTTCTAATTCAAATTTAAAAATCAGTTGTTTCTGATGAAGGACCGAGGGCGGTCTGAAATATAAAATATAATAAAAATAAACAAATACTGTTAAAAAAAAGTACATTTTTAAATTCAAAACTTTTTATTAATATTCTTTCCTATATATATATATATATATATATATATATATATATATATATATATATATATATATATATATATGTATAGTGGAATGATGCATGATAAAAAAATTGGTTTAAGCCGATTTTATCAGGGTGATTCTTTAACCAGAATTCTTCCTACCGTAGAGCAAACTCGTAAAACGAAGCTTTCGACGGAAGAAATTGCTAAAAGTTTGCAAATCAAAATCTCAACTACTTTTCGCCATTTGAAAGTGGCTTGAGTTCAAGAAAAATGGTAAATTTTGACAAAGACTGCATATGGTAGAACGAAACTTACAGAAGATTAAAAAGGAATGGTGAACTCTCCAGCACCCATCGAATTCTTCTAACTTGGTTCATTCGAATTTTCATTTGTTATGATCTCTACAGAATAATTTAAATGACGAAAACAGTGACTGTGTAGTCATTCGAAGACTACCTCATAATCTTCCAACACGTAGTTTCTACGAAAATGGTATCAAGAAGCATGTCGAACGATGGAAGACTTTTGTTAAAAACAATGGAGAATATAGTGGGTTATCCGCTCTAGTGGAGAGTAATTGTGTGTTGTTGCAGATTAACAGAATTTGGCCTCGTTTTAGATAGCCCACTATAAGTTATAAAAAGGGGTTATAAAACATGAAAAGCAAATTGAGTATAGAAACAACATTTTATATATACACATATTAATTAAGGTTTTTACAATTAAAGTAATCCTTTTAGGATGGGTCCAACGGACGTTAAAAGTTCATGGCAATAAAATGCTGAAAAGAGAATGTGTGTATGAATATGGGAGGAGCGTTGTAAATTAGTAATGTCTTTGATGTATCCGCTCCGGTAAGTAGTTTAGAGACACTGAAGAAGAAAAGAAGAGGGAAGGACGGCGAGCATAGTAAGTCGCTTGACATAGTCAAGGGAAGTGCCAATTACGCTAGTGTCTTCTCGAGTCTCATTCTGTCACGGTGTGTCTCTGTCTGTCTCGTCTCGTCTCATTTCGTCTCGTCTGGGGATGCTTTCTGTATCGGCTTTTTATATCGTCTTTGTGAATCCCAGTAGATCATTTAGGAATTCACACTCGTATTTGATTCTGGGATTCCCATTGGCTGATAAATAAAATTCGTGTAGGCTCGCGAACTGGAATTTGATATTTAATTAATTTTGGCTTTCTGCCGGAATCTCTGCGTGGAGCCGGCTGCGCACCGACCAGTTTTGGTCATTTGCTTTCTTGTCATGAGAGTGCAAACATCCGGTCCCTAGCTTTGCTCGATATCACCACAATACTATTTAATTGACAAATGAATGGTTTTTGTGAGTACCTAAAATTTATTTTTTAATTTTTTTTATAGAGCACGAACTTTCGTCGTGATCTAATATGTACGTGATGATTTCACCCTGTTAATAAATAAAATGCAGATATTTGACTTTAATGAATTTTGTTTTGCTTTTAGATTTATCCAGTTTCGGCATATTTCGAAGGAAACCATTTTATACTCTCGCTATGAAAAAACTGGCACAATTTCTTCAACTCCTAACGGTTGCCATTCTTTCAGATCGACTGACCCGCGCAGAGAATATTCTTTTCTTGTCCATACCTTACTTTGGACATATCAATCCGATGGTTAAAGTGGCTGAAGACTTGATCAATTATGGACACACTAGCCACATTATCATCTCAGAGAAATTCAAAGGGAAATTCAGTCAAGTAAAAGAAGGAATTAACTTCGTCACAATCGAAGATTTCCCAGAATTTGACGCATACGATGATCTAATAACGGAAGTATTGAGATTCAGAAGTAATCCTCCAATTAAAGAAACAATTGCTGCTCTCCATAAACTCTGTGATCGTTATCTTTTAGACGAACAGATCTTCCTAAAGCTGAAATCTTTAAATGCGTCTTTCGCCGTTGTTGATGCCAATTTCGGTAGCAACTTCCTGGCCATTTTCGCTTACAGACTACAGATTCCATTCCTACTTCAGGGATTACACAACCAGTTCAATATCCACAGGACACCGTGGGCAATTTCAGTTTTTCCGCATATTACTCTCTGCCAGGCAGAGATAACATCTTTTTCGATGAAAATCAAGAATGTATTAATTAATTTTCTTGATTACATAAAGCCGGCAGCTGGTTCACCGGGTAGAAGTGTTAAATACTATGCACCCGAACGCCAGGATATTTCTTTTGAAGAACTTTTACGACGAGCAAAACTGTACATTGTTGATTCGGATTATTTTCTAAGTTCGCCATTACCATCACTACCAAATGTCAAATACATCGGAGGAATAGCTGTCCAACCGGCAGGACCTCTAAAAGGAAATATCATGAAATTTGTTACTGCTTCTAAACATGGAGTCATCGTTGTATCGCCAGGGAGTCTTGTTAATTGGGGCATTCACGTAAAGAAAATGGAAGAAGCGTTCAGTAAAATTAAATACGATGTCGTCTGGAGACATACAAGTTCATCTTATTCCAGCCCAAATGTTCTACTAACAAAATGGTTGCCACAAAATGATCTTCTCGGCCACCCAAAAACCAAATTGTTTATTACACACTGTGGAAATAGTGGTCAATACGAAAGCCTGTACCACGCTGTTCCCATGATTGGATTTCCGATTTTTGCAGATCAACCTTTTAATAGCAAGAATATGCAATTAAAAGGTTTCGGAATCTCAATGGACATTAATAACTTCACAGCGGATGAGTTAGTAAGAAATATCGAGGAAGTCATTCAGAATCCAAGATACAAGAAAAACATTGCAAAGATGAGCGAAATATTTCGATCACAAGATCTCCCATCGACCAGAGTATCCCGTCTTGTAAATGAGATTCTGAAATATGGAGGCGATCATTTGAGATCAGAAATTCAAGACATTCCTTTGCATGAATTTTTAATGCTTGATATTTTGGCCGTATTTTTTATGGTTGGTTTGGTAATTTTGTTTCTGGCGGCTTTTCTTATTAGAAAATGCTTCGGTTTTGTTTGCAAAAAGAATAAGAAAAAAAGAGAATGAGGCCGTCTGATTAATTTTGTATATCAATACTAAATTCATAAAATCAAATTCACTTTAAATAGATAGTGAAAACATTATTTTTTACTTTATTTTTATATACGTAAAGAAATATATATATATATATATATATATAACGTAGCACACTTGGTATACTCTCCAGGTAAATTCCAATAGAGATGAACTCAAAAGAACTCAATGTTAAATTCATTTATTTGATTTAACAGTGTAATATAATTTAGAAAAGATTTTTGATTTACTACAATTTCAATGGGTAATACATATTTCAAGGCACAATGATGTTATTATTACGGTTCGTCAGGCCCATATATATATATATATATATATATATATATATATATATGAAATAAAATAAATTCCGATGTTCAAATGAGTTGTATGCCCATTTCTACGTGAAATTCCTAAGAGAAATTTCACGTATCATCAGCAACTTCTTTATTATTTATTACAAAAGCCAATGTACAAAATAAACCAAGATATTACACCGGCGGAAGTAAATATATATATATATATATATATATATATATATATATATATATATATATATATATATATAAAAGAAAAAATTAAAGGGATGGGATTAATAAGAAAACAGACAGAAATCTATGTCTATTTTTATTTTTAGATTTTTGAAAACCCTTACTTTTAAACTGAGTCGAGATTTGAAAGTGGAAATTTAGCCTTGTCTGGTCCTGAGAAATGGAAAGGAGAAAGGAAAGAAAGAAGTAAAAGGGGGAAAGTAAAAAAAAAGTGAGAAGGAGTGGTTGACAGAAAAGAAAAGAAAAGAAAAGAGAAGAAAAGAAAAGAAAAGAAAGGAAAGAAAAAAGAATAAATTTATCTCCATAGAAACGTTAACAAACGTGTTGACAAATAAATCATAGCGGTTTTTGGTTTAAATAAATGGGATGAAGTTTATAGAAAAGATCTTTTTGGGTAACCATTGACATATAATTTAAATTTAAATATAAAACTAGATTTAAATTTAAAAAATAAAAATTAATAGAAAATTAATAAAAATTAATAAAAGATAGAATAAAATAAATTATAAAATATATAATAAATATAAAAATAAAGATGAAAAAATTTTAACTTAAAGACTATATTGAATCAACAAGTGTATACATACACACATATACACTCACATATACGCATATACATATCTATCTATCTATCTATCTATCTATCTATCTATCTATCTATATCTATATATATATATATATATATATAAGAAAAATTAAGACAGACACGTTATTTCATGGTGAAGCGGAAGTATGGGCCTATTTCAGGCGAATCATTGTCAGCTTCCGTCTTTATTTTACAAAAGATTTTACCCGAATTTATGTAAAATCTTTTGTAAAATAAAGACGGAAGCTGACGATGGTTCGCCTGAAATAGGCCTATACTTCCGATTCACCATGAAATAACGTGTCTGTCTTAATTTTTCTTGTATTTGCTTTATATATATTTATATGCATATATGCTTAGAGCTCTCTTAGAGAGTTATCCGACCAGTGTATGTACAGGATACTCCTTTGGATTCTTCTATACCCACACTGCATGCTGATATATATATATATATATATATATATATATATATATATATATATATATATATATATATATATATTTGTATGTGTATGTATATATGTTGAATATATCTATCTATAGAACCAGCATAATAAAAACTATCCAAATGTTGGACAGTTTTTGTCTTTATTGTCACCTGAAATTAAAGCCAAAATACGATGTTTAGAACGGCTCATGATTAAACGTCATAGACATTTAACAATTTATGTTTAGAAAATGATCTGCTGCCTCGATACACTAAATTTAAGTTACATGATGCCACAGCATTAAATGATCCTAACACCAAGAACTTTCAATAAAACCTCATTAAACGACAAATAAACACAGCCAAACAGGAATTACAACTAATCAACACTGAAATTGTACGTATTAAAGGAATCTTACAATCTTCTACCACAACTGAAAAATTCAAGGAAATATTTGATTTATTAATACTACACAAAACGAACAGGAATCCCTTAAACCAATCATCCCAAAAATGTTAAACAAATTATATAAAGGAAAAATACTTTTACCAAACATTTCAAAACTTTTACCAAACATCAATGACAACTTCATTAACCTATCGGATTACCAACTCACTCCAGATAAAATAAAATTCCTTAATCTCGGACCAAATTTTCATGTCACACAGAAACCTAATTCATTGTTTAAACAAATGTAAATTGGAGCTTTATCTTAAATACTTCAACTCGAACAAGACAACCATATTACTACACAGGTAGGCTTAAAAGAATTACTCAAAGCTGAATCAATCAAACACCGATACCATAAAATCCTAATGATATTATCAACATACCTCTAATAAAAGCAACCACACATCTAAAAAATAACAAATATATTCTTATCCGACCTGCCGATAAAACCAATACATTTGTTATTTTAAACAAATGTGAACATCACTCCAAATTACAGGACATTCTGGACGATCAAAATAAATTTAAAAAACTAACTAATAATACAATACCACCTTTCAACTTAAAAGACATATTAATAAACTTGTTACTGCAAACAATGCTGAAACAGGATCTTATAATCTTCAAAAGATTATAGGTGACTATCAGCCTGGATACCTTCATGGAAATAGTAAAAATACATAAAAAAGATCACTCTCTCCGACCTATCATTTCACAAATACCCACACCAATATATAACCTTTCCAAAACACTTAACAAACTAATTACTCCCTACCTTCCAAGTAAATATGGTATTAACTCCACGAATGAATTTATACAAATTCTCCATTCCATAAAACCTAACAACTAAATAATTGCATCTTTGGATGTCTAAAACTTATTCACTAATGTCCCCGTCCATGAAACGATTGCCATCATTATCCGCGATGTATACAATCATACTACTATCTCACCAATCAATAAACCCACTATTTTAAAAAAATATTATTAGCATTCACCACTCAAGTACCCTTTCATGACCCCCTAGGTAATATTTATAACTCAAATAGATGGTATTGCGATGGGATCTCCTTTAGGTACTCTCTTTTCTAATTATTATATGGCACATTTAGAAAATAAAATACTTAATGACACAAATAAACCCCCTGTATATGTATGATACATAGATTATATTTTCATTTTAGCTACAAATATTGATCAAATTACACAACATAAAAACAAATTTGAAAGTCACTCGTCCTCAAATTTACATTAGAACTTACTATTTATAATAAAATTCCATTCATTGATGTATTTATTGATTCTAGCACAAATAGATTTACTACTTCTCTATATAGGAAACCAATTAGCGTAAACTCATGTCTTCTTAAGTGAATGCCCCCAACGATATAAATTAGCTGTTATAAAAAAACTTTATTCAACGCACACAAATGATATCTAATTCCACATTCATATTCTATAAAGGACTACACAACGTTAAACAAACACTTGTTAACAATGGATTTCCAAACTCCATCATTGATCAACAAATTAAAATGTATCCCAATAAACTTAATAACACCTCTAACAATATTGATAATATTAATAATAATAGCGTACGTCAAAATAAACATAGCACTATTAACTTATACTATTGCAACCAAATGCATAATAATTACAAACATGATGAAACAGCAGTCAAAACATAATACGTAGAAATGCTAAACCAATAGATGATAATAATAATAATAATAATAATAATAATAATAATAATCAAATTAAGCTCATCATATAAAAAATTTAAACAATTGAGCTCATAGTCTCTAATAACGCTACATCCACAGAACTAAATCCTCTACAGAAAACCAATCTAGTGTATCAATTTACATGCCCGTTAAAAGATTGATTATTTTTTATTTTTGTATATTCAAAAATTCCTGTAACATTTTCCTTTTTATTTTTTATTTAAACAAAACATTTTTGGTAAATTTTAACAGTCTAATAATTAAATATTATATAATGTATCGGTTTCTTTCTCTTTCCTCCCCCCTTTCTTTATTTCCCCCCTTTCTTTCACCATCGATATCGTCGTCACTCGTTACCTTGGTTACTAAGAAAATTTCTCTGTCTTATTTCTCCATTAACTTCCCCCCTGTCTTTCCATTTTATCTTTTCTTTCCTATCCTTTCTCTCTACCACTTCCATCCCTGTGACACAATTTTATCTTAAGTTTTTAACTCTTGATTCTTACAAACGTATTGTAAAGTTTCCTAATATCAAGTCACTAATCACTGTGTACGCTTTCTTTCTTTCTTACGTCGTGCTGACAAATTAAAAAAAAAAATTTAATCCCACTCTATTTTAACTTTCTGTATATGGATATACTTTTGGACTTCACCCGGTATAGAAATTTTAAAATTTTGTAACATATTTGAAATAATAAAGTTCTTGTTTTCGACCGTTACTGATGAAGCGACAAGTTTCTCGCTGAAATGGCCACCCAATTATAATATATATATATATATATAAAGACGGAAAATCTGTTAAAATTTACCAAAAAGTTTTGTTTAAATAAAAAATAAATGGAAAATGTTACAGGAATTTTTGAATATAAAAAAATAAAGGATAATCAATCTTTTAACGGGCATGTAAATTGATACACTAAATTGGTTTTCTGTAGAGGATTTAGTTCTGTGGATGTAGCGTTATTAGAGACTATGAGGTCAATTGTTTTAAATTGTTATATGATATATATATATATATATATATATATATATATATATATATATATATATATATATAAGATTGTATTGCTCTTTCTGGTATCACTCTAATAATAAAAATCGCATTTTTTGTGCAAGTGTTTTAATGAAATCACACTGTTTTCGTCTTATTTTTGGTCCCATTTTCTGTAGCAGATCATAAACATGATCAACACCGGGGAAAATGGTTACTTAATTTTAATTGGTGGTTAGTCTTGACTTCCTGTTTTTCTTTCCTAGTTATTAAGATTGTATCCACCAAAACTAAATCCTGGTAGGCCTTCTAGTTCTCTTAAAGTAGTCCCACTATAAAAGATATGTCCTTGTTTTAAACACCTTTTTATTTTTGTATATTTATTCAGTTATTTTTTCCATATGCGGGCATTTATACTTCCACTATAGGTTCTGCATTAGTCTAATATCTTTCCCAAAAAAGTCAGACTTATCTTGCAGTTCAAATAGTTCTTTGTGGCAAACCTCATCAAAAGCTTCTGCATAATCCATAAAGCATAGCTATACACCTTTCTGTATTTATATGGCTCTTTCTGGTATAATTCTGAGCTTAATTTTGCATTTTTTTTGTTCCAGTGTCTTTAATATAACCACATTCCTTTTTAAAAATATGTTTTGATCACTGTGCAACACTTTTGTGTTTATAATTTTACTAGCAGTATAGCCCGGCGTTGATCGGGTGTAATGAAAGCTTTAAAACTAATCCATGGTCCTGGAGCTCTGACTCTTTGGACGTTGGCATGAAAGACTAAAAAGCAATAGTTGTTTCCAGTTAAAGCGAAACCGTAGACTGAAAGAAAAATGAATGGATGTAAGTCAAATTTTCATTTCCTGGTATCGATATCAAATTTTCTTCACTATTGTAAGAACTGCAACCTTGAAACTTCTGAATATCATTTCTTATGTCTTTGTCTATGAGTGTATGAAATTTGATTAAAATCGGACCACTCCTTCTATAACCCAATTTTTTCGATCATCGATTTTCGATATTTATCGGGGGTACCTCGACACAAAACCTAGCTAAGAACACTCACAGACGCTTATAGTACAACTGTGTAAATTTTCAAGAAAATCAGTTCAGCCGTTTCGGCGTGTATAGGTAACGGATACACACGCACAGACACACACACGCACACACACACTCACACACGGACAAAGTTCCATTTATAAATAAGTTTAGATTTATATTAGAAATATCGCCCGGTTCACACTCCATCTACGTCTATTGAACAGATTAACAGGCTCATCCCTTGTTCCCTGTTTAGGATGTGGTTTCCGGCTTTATCTTTTCCAATCTTTTCACTATTACGTAGCCCTCTGCACATCAGTGGCGTTACCGCCTTGCTCGGGGTGATACGATTAAAAAAAAAAAACTTGATCTGAATATTCCTTATCACTTCTTGTTTTATCGAATGAGTTATCAGATTTTATCATTGAGGGTCAACTACGATTACATTATCATCATAGAATTTAGGTTAGTGTCCACGGCTAGCATACATTAGAAGAACCTGATTAGCATATAACCAGATATATTTCAACAAAATATTGCTCTACGAAAACGTGATTTCCATACTTATTTTAAATCTCTGACTCGTAAGTCAATTTTCCTGGTATCGATATCAAATAAGTTTTTTCGTTGTAAATTGAATTTTGAAGGCTAAATAAGTCCTCTGAGTAAATGGTATCATAGCTGAGACTAAAAACTTCAATTATACCTACTTAGAGTCAAACACGAAGCAAAAACTAAAATAAAAGGGCTGAAAAAAAATACAGACATACAGGCAGATAAACACACACACACACACACACACACACGCGCACACACACACACACACACACACATCTTGCTTTTATATATATATATATATATATATAATTTGTCGATTTTCTGCGCTATTGTAAGAACTGCAACGTTGAAACTTCTGAATATCGTTTCTTATGTCTTTGTCTATGAGTGTATCAAATTTGATTCAAATCGGACCACTCCTTCTATAACCCGATTTTTTCGATTATCGATATTTATCGGGTACCTCGACACATGACTGACTGGGCAGAAGATTATCCCGCAGTGTGTCTCTTTCGAGACATGATCGCCCAAGCGTGTATCACGTATGGCACTTAACTGACTGACCTCGACACAAAACCTAGCTAAGAACACTCGCAGACGCTTATAGTAACTGTGCAAATTTTCATGAAAATCGGTTCAGCCGTTTCGGAATCTATAGGTAACGGACACACACACACACACACACAGACACACGCACACACACACACACACAGACAAAGTTCCATTTATAAATAAGTTTAGATTCAACGAACTTCTTCATCCGACCGAAAAGAAGCTTTTTGTTTTCTTCCGAAGTCACGTATGCACCGCTTGCTTGGTTTCATCATTCGAGGTGAACGTGAAACAGCGTAGCGTCTATTTCGAAATCTACGCATTGCTGTTTCTGTTGAAGTGTAAGTGTTTTGGGCAGCAAACGAGAACAAACTTTATGGTGCCCCAAGCTATCATGATCTTTGGCTTGGGCAGATCTATAATCGATAACTGACAGTCGCCACTTGTGCTTACCTGGTTAGTCGGTCTTCCCTGATCAAGACAGCCAAAGTGTTCTTTATCTGCGTGATATTGATGGGTGATCAGAACACTTGTTGCTTCCGGTTTAAAGCGTTATGTAGATTTTCTGTTATTCATTATGCGTCCTCCATGAACGTCCGACTGTAGATTTCCACAGGTCTGACTCCCTCCGCCCACAGAATACACACTACCGCGCGTTGTTCTTCAATGTTGCAATCGTTAAGTGAAACATCCATGCGTCTGACCTCGTTGCTCATTGACACGCGAATGAACGATGGAAAGCTGCGCTGTAGTTTTTACTGCCTAATTTCAAAATTACATTTAATTTATGATTTATAATAGTATATATTTCTTTCAGCAAACCTTTATATATTTTATATTAAATTAATATAACCCGGATATAAGATACCCGGATATAAGATAAACCCGGGTATAAGACAACATTTCCCAAATTAGAGCCTCTTGTAATGTATATAAAATAGACCAAACCCGGTTATAAGAGAAATTGTACCGGCCAGACAGCTCTCTTATATCAGGGTGACACTATATAGTATAGTACAGACATAAGAGACCCATATATAAGAGAAATCAGAACCTGTGGTTTGGCATATAAAATAGACCAAACCCTGATATAAAAGAAAACCGGATATAAGATAACTTTTATCCGGTCCCGACAACTCTCTTATAACAGGGTTACACTGTATTCTTTTGTTGAACTACACTATTACAGCGTAACCCGGATATAAGATTAGAGCCTGTGGTAATCTATATAAAATAAACCAAACCCGGGTATAAGAGAAACTCTGATATAAGAGAACTTTTATTTGTTGAACTATTTCCAGTAGGATAAGACATATTTATCATATTCATTACACAATTAAATTTATTTCAGTGTACCCTGAAAAAAATAATGACATTGTTTCGTTGAAAGAAATGACTTGTATAAAAAAACTCCATTCTGCGGATGACTATTTACGCTCTCACACCCTGATTAAGCAATCTGGAAGAATGGTAGACTTTGAAAAACAGTAGCTACTCTGGCATGTACGCATCGTTCATTCAGGAATGAATTAGAGCACTTTGGCTATTGGGCGCGTATAATGATAATATATGCGCTAAAAAGTCTACCTTCTTCTACCGAACGCTCATAGCCCAGAGGCAGAATCGCTGACTGACGCCAATTCAGTCGGGTTTCAATCCTGGGTTAAAAAGCAATCGGAGTCTCACCGTACTAATGAGCTGTGATGCAGCGAAACAGATCTGTCTGCGGATGACTATTTACGCTCTCACAGCCTGATTGAGCACCCTGGAAGAATGGTAGACTTTGAAAAACAGTAGCTACTTTGGCATTTACGCAACGTTCATTCAGCTATTGGGCGTGTATAATGATAATATACACGCTAAAAAGTTTGCCTCCTTCTACCGAGCGCCCGTAGCTCATAGGTAGAATCGCCGACTGACGCCAATTCAATCGGGTTTCGATCCTGGGTAAAAATCAATCGGCTGTCTAATCGTACTAATGAGCTGTGATACAGCGAAACAGATCTGTCTGCGAATGACTATATATATATATATATATATATATATTTTAAACATATATTGTTAAACATAACAGACAATGAATATCTATTATGTTTAATCATGAGTCGTTATAAACATCATATTTTGGCTTTATTTTCAGGTGAAAATAAAGACAAAAGTTTTCCAACATTCGGAAATTGTTTTATCATGCTGTCTCCAAGTACTCAGCTCACATGAGCCATCCTCAAAGAGGCCACCTAGACGCCAACACAAAGACATCCACCATCAAAGATGGGTAAATTTTTGTTCTGTACCCCGAAGGCCTTTACCCCGCCAAAACTTTCTAAAATATCCTTAATTCCGTGCAAATGTATATGCTGAACTCAAATCGATAATTATTTATTGAATAAACCTACCTTTTCTCATGTTATCGACCAGAAATAAATTGGACTATATCTCAACCCTTACCACCGTTCTCATATCTGATTCACCGCTGAATGACTTGAGGCGTAGGATACTTATTTCGGCCTTTGAACAATTACTCCGCGATTTGTTTGGTTTCGGAACACATTTTCTGCGTAGTAATGGCAAAAATGAAGTAAAAAGACCGAAAAATCGTGAAAATGCGTGAAGTAAGTCTGCAGTGAATAACATCTTTTAAAGCGTGGTTACAGGGTGAGATAAACAGAGACAAGAAGTTCCATATTTTTCTGCTCGTTAACAGTAATAAAGGCATGTTTCTTCAATAAACAATTACCGATTTGAGTTCAGCATATACATTTGCAAGGAAATAAGGGTGTTTTGGAAAGATTTGTTCGGGGAACAAAACAAAAATTTACCCAAAGATGACACCACCCTGTGTTGACATAAATCTGAACAGCAGACGCAGGTCGTAAATTTGTAATGCGGTTCTATGACGTCCCACCGCGTGAGAGACCGAAAAAACGGAATAAGGGTATTTTGAAAAGTATCTTGGTACCATTGCCCAAAATAGACCCACACAGAACAGAACCGGGATAGACAGACAAATATGAAGTGTATTGATAAATATAAAAATGAAATTTAAAAATTTAATTTTTTTAAAATCATGCATATGCATACAATATTACACAAAAAATTTAAAATTTAAATATAATTCTATAATAATTTTTAATGTTATCTGAAAATTTATTTACATACGCACACGAGAAATACCATATATATGTACAAGCATTCACTTACGCGCAAATACCCTTGGGAAATGTATTAATCCGTCTCTTCCCTCCAGCTATGGGTTAAATTGCAGGACAGACTGGGTTCTATAGCCTTGGTTGGCAACCAGTCTATCGCAAAAAGTAATGGCAATCTACTGCGAAAAAATCTTCTGTCCAGTCAGCCATATCTCTTTCGAGACGTGAACGCCTACTGACTGACTGTATATAATGTTTATACACGTACATTATATATATGCTCCAAAGGTTGTCATAGTTGTAGGTAATAGTGAAAAAAGTATATTCACAGCCTATAAAATTCTTCCGTGAAATACGTCTCAAATATTCTCTGAAAACTAATCCTTTCTCCAATGAAAATGGGCAAAGCCGGACAGGCGCCTTATAACCATTTAGGAAAAGAAAAATCCTGATTTTAAACATCCGCTGCCTTAGACAAAAATCCAGAGTGGATCCGGTTCCAATTGAAATTCAGCTGTTATTCTTTAACCCCCATAGATAACCGCTCCTCCCCCAATATCAGAATGGATCAGGCTAGTGTCTCTGAAAGCAAAACACTGCGCCTTCTCGGCCTAAATCAGCCGACCTCAAGTGAAATGACTACATTGAATCTATACCTAACCCTGCTGCCCGGAAGGTTGGTTCCCTTTGCAGAGCTAGGAAGTTTCTCTTGTCTAAATCCATCCTGCACATATATAAATCTACCATCCGCCCGTGCATTGAATACTGTTGTCACATCTGGTCGGGTGCCCCTACTATTCATCTCGGGCTTCTTGAGAAAATCTAACGCAGAATTTGCAATGTAATTGACCGCGACCTGATAGCTTAACTCCAGTCGCTTAAACACCGACGTAATGTGGCTTCCCTGTATTTCTTCTACAAATACTTTCACGGCTTCTGCTCCGACGAACTAAGCTCACCGGTGCCCCTATGTATGAATTTACTCGAGCTACTAGACTAGCAACTAGGTCCCACTCTTTTACAGTGAAACCAATCAAATGTAAGCACAACTTCTACTCCCTCAGCTACTTTTCTCGCACTTCCCGCCTGTGGAATTCCCTTCTGTATATTTGCTTCCCTGACAGCTAAAATCTTCAAGAATTTAAAGGTAAAGTCAATAGTCATCTCCTATCTCACTAACCTGCAACCTCTCTCTCATGCCACTCCACTCTCATCACACCGGTAGTATCATTCTTCTCTTACCCACTTCCTGACACCCCCTATAACCTGTCCCTCTTTCTCATCCCTTTCCTCCTATGTAACCCCCACGAATTGGCATGGCGAAGGGTGCGTTACAGAAGCTCAGGGTCCTTGACAAAATCCAGCAAAGAATCTGTAATGTGATCGATGCCGACTTGGTAGTTCAGATGCAGTCACTTTCTCACCGACGTAATGTGGCTTCCCTGTATTTCTTCTACAAATACTTTCACGGTTTCTGCTCCGACGAACTAAGCTCACCGGTACCCCTATGTATGAATTTACTCAAGCTACTAGACTAGCAACTAGGTCCCACCCTTTTACTGTGAAACCAATCAAATGTAAGCACAACTTCTACTCCCTCAGCTTCTTTTCTTGCACTTCCCACCTGTGGAATTCCCTTCCGTATACTTGCTTCCCTGACAGCTACAATCTCCAAGAATTTAAATGCAAAGTCAATTGTCATCTCATATCTCCTTGACTCACATCCTTTTCCTGACAACCCTTGTATCATGTTCTTTTTCCTTTACACTCCACTCTCACGCAGCTCTCTTCACACCTGTCTTCTCATCCTTTTCTTACTCATTCTCTGACTCCCCGGTAACTTGTTCCTCTTTCTCATCAATCACCTCTTATGTAACCCCCTGCGCACCAGTGGAAGCTCTGCCTTGCTTGGGGCGAAATGATTAAAAAAATATTTTGGATCGTGTCGGTACGTCACGGCAGACATATTACCATTGCACAGGCATGCGCACTGGAGAGGTCACCCCAACAAGGAATACTACCTTTATTTTGCAAGACAAACGGATGCCTACGAATTCAAACGTTATTTTTTTGATAAATCTACTGGAGTACAACACCTTGCTTTCAAACAATATTTATTTCGTCTACCGACCTGCCCATCCTAGAAAAATTAATAAATGCTTTCTTTGTCAGGATTCGAACGTACGTCCTCCACTTCCAATATAAATACATATATATATACACACACAATTCATTATTTATGGATAGATTTTAAACTCCTCCTACTTAAGGTTACCAATACTACAATCTAAAAGGTTATGGAAACAAAAAGCTACATTCCAAACATTTTATTTAGAAATTTACATTTTTATAAAATAAGGTGATTTACACATGATCAAAATTATAAGACCAGGGGTATAAATTGTTAGATCTATGGCAATTCCAATGTTTTTAGTTCAGTTAGAGATTAGCAATCACTGTGTAAAGGTGTTACCATGCCTAAAGCAAGCAAACTTAACAAAGTTGAGCGTTCTCGAATTCTAGAATTCCATAAGCAAGATTTGTCACAGCGGGCGATCGCAGCTAAGGTAAATCGCAGTAAAACTGTGATTTGCAACTTTCTAAAGAACAGTGAGAATTATGGAAAAGCAAAATCCTCTGGTAGGCCCCAAAAAATTTCTCCTGCATTGAGTAGGAGAATAAGATGGGTTGTTATGAAAGACGGGGGACTTTCTTCTAGTCAAATTAAGGCAGTCACAGATGCTGATTACAGTCCCGTAACTATCAGACGACACTTAAGACAAAAAGGCATGGTAAATAAAAAGCGTAAACAAATTCCTCGGCTGCTTCCACGTCACAAGGTGGACCGCTTAAAGTTTAGTTGTGAATGGGACGTTGAGAAGTGGAAGAAAGTCCTATTTTCTGATGAGAAAAAATTTCGATGGTCTTGATGGCTTCCAACGATATTGGTATAACAAAAACATGCCTCCTGAAATTTTCTCCGCACGTCATAGGGGTGGAGAGTCCCTAATGGTATGGGGTGCCTTTTCTTACAGAGGGACGATGGAGCTCCAGGTAATGCAGGGTCGTCAGAGAGCGTCTGATTGTGTTAACATGCTACAAAAAGCATCTTTGATGATGGAGGGCCATCGTTTGTGTGGGGATGGATGGTTATTCCAACAGGATAATGCTGCAATCCATGCTGCAAGACGGACCTTGACCTTTCTACAAGAAAATGGGGTCCATCTCTTGGGACATCCTGCATGCTCACCGGACTTGAACCCAATTGAAAATGTTTGAGGATGGATGACAAGAGATGTTTATCGAAATGGCAAACAATATTCAACAAAAAATGAACTTTGTGAAGGCATCTTCAGAAGCTGGAGCAACATCCCCCGCACCTTAATGGAAATGTTTATTTTTAGCGTGCCTGACAGAATTTTTGAAGTAATCAAAAGCAGTGGAGGTAGACTTCATTATTAAATTTGTATGTTGAATATTTTCATACACTTTTTGTACAATTTCGTAGAATTTTTGTCTCTGGTCTTATAATTTTGATCATAATTTTTTTATAAAAATGTAAATTTCTAAATAAAATGTTTGGAATGTAGCTTTTTGTTTCCATAACCTTTTAGATTGTAGTATTGGTAACCTTAAGTGTGAGGAGTTTAAAATCTATCTGTAAAAAAAAAAATTCTTTTTAAAGGTTTTTAAGTGGTCTTAAATTTTTGATTGGGAGTGTATCTTACACACATATTAAAATGTTCTATGACTACTTGTTGACTTTAGTTAACTGCAGACACTAGGAAATAACTTTTTTTTAATGTCAGGAAAGAGAAGTGTTAGATAGATAGATAGATAGATAGATAGATAGATAGATAGATAGATAGATAGATAGATAGATTAGATTAGATAGATAAATTTGATAGATAGATTAATAGATAGATAGATTTGATAGATTTGATAGATTAAATTAAATTAGATAGATTAGATTAGGTTAGATTAGATTAGATAGATAGATAGATAGATAGATAGATAGATAGATTAGATTAGATAGATAAATTTCATAGATAGATTAATAGATAGATAGATTTGATAGATTTGATAGATTAAATTAAATTAGATTAGATTAGATTAGATTAGATAGATAGATAGATAGATAGATAGCTAGATAGATAGATAGATAGATAGATAGATAGATAGATAGATAGATTAGATTAGATTAGATAGATAAATTTGATAGATAGATTAATAGATAGATAGATTTGATAGATTTGATAGATTAAATTAAATTAGATAGATTAGATTAGGTTAGATTAGATTAGATAGATAGATAGATAGATAGATAGATAGATAGATAGATAGATAGATAGATGTCGTTGTTATCACACATTTAAATAATTATATAACTCCAAACATCATATTTTATTAAAATTAATATCTAAAGAATAGTCAATACAAATTCAATACAAATTTCATTGTCAAACTTATTCTGTTTTTGTCTTCTTTTTTCTGCAAGCAATTAAGAAACATTTTTTTAAAGAAAAACGTTAGAGACAAAATTACGAAACCAATGCCACCAATGTATTACTGTATTTGACTATATTCGTTCCATTCGGTACAAAAATTTTAACCGGAATAACCATTTCTTTAAAATGAAGAGGAAAACAAGTAAAAAGATTTAAAGACAGAGACACTGGCGTTATCTTAGTTGGGGATATATAAATATAAATATTTTCAGTTTCATTCCATTTTGGTTTTCTTCATTTTGTAAGCAATTAAGAAACATATTTTTAAAAGAAAAAGCGTTAGAGACAAAATTACCAAACCAGCTGTAAATATGACGGCCAAAATATCAAAAACTCATACAAAGGAATGTCTTGAATCTCTGATCTTAAATGATCGCCTCCATATTTCAAGATTTCTTTTACAACACGGGCTATTCTGGTCGATGGGAAATCTTGTGAGCGAAATATTTCGCTCATCTTTGCAATGTTTTTCTTGTATCTTGGATTCTCAATGACTTCCCCGATATTTCTTACCAAATCGTTCACCGTAAAGTTATTAATATCCATTGAGATTCCAAAACTTTTTAACTGCATTTGCTTGCTATTAGTAGCTTGATCTGCAAAACCTGGAATTCTTTATTTAAAAAGTAAACTATTCTTATGAAAGTTCCTTATATATATTATATATATTATCAGACTCATTCCATTTTGGTTTTCTTCAATCTGCAAGCAAATAAGAAACATTTTTTTAAGAGAAAGACCGTCAGAGACAAAATTACGAAACCAGCTAAAAAAAGAACGGCCAAAATATCAAGCATTAAAAATTCGTACAAAGGAATGTCTTGAATTTCTGATCTTAAATGATCGCCTCCATATTTCAGAATCTCATTTACAAGACGGGATACTCTGGTCGATGGGAGATCTTGTGATCGATATAATTCGCTCATCTTTGCAATGTTTTTCTTGTATTTTTGATTCTCAATGACTTCCTCGATATTTCTCACAAACTCATCCGCTGTGAAGTTATTAATGTCCATTGAGATTCCGAAACCTTTTAATTTTAGATTCTGACAATTAATAGGTTGGTCGGCAAGAACAGGAAACCCAATAATGGGAACAGCATGGTACAAGCTTTCATATTGAGCACTGTTTCCACAATGGGTAATAAACAATTTTGTGTTTTGGTGACCAAGAAGATCGTTCTGAGGCAGCCATTTTGTGAGTAGAACATTTGGGCGGGAATAAGAAGAATTTGAATGTTTCCAGACGACATCGTATTTTATCCTACTGAACGCTTCTTCCATTTTCTTTACGTGAATGCCCCAACTGACAAGACTTCCTGGAGATACAACGATGACTCCATGTTTAGAAGCAGTAACAAATTCCAAGATTTTTCCTTTGAGAGGTTCTGCCGGCTGTACGGCTATTCCTCCAATGTATTTGACATTTGGTAGTGATGGTAACGGCGGAGTTAACATGTGATCTGAATCGATAATATAAAGTTGAACTTGTCGTAAGAGTTCATCAAAAGAAATGTCCGGCCGTTCGGGGGCATAGACTTTAATATTTTTACCCGGAGAACCAGCTGCTGGATTGAGGTAGTCAAGAAAATGATAAAACACTGTCAATATTCTCTCTTTTAAAGACGGTATCTTCGCGTGGTAAAGAAAAAAATGTGGTAAAACCGAAATTGCCCACGGTGTTCGATGAATGTTAATCTGGTTGTGTACGCCTTGGAGGATGAACGGAATCTTAAGTCTGTAAGCGAAAACAGCCAGACAGTTGCTTACAAAATTCGCGTCAACAACCGCGAGAGATGCATTTAATGATTTTAACTTTGAGAAAAGTTTTTCGTCTAAAAGATAACGATCACAGAGTTTATGTAGGGCACTGAATGATTTTTTCAATTCACAATTCTTTGGAAATAGTAAAATTTCTAAAACTATCTCATTAAATATCTTAAACTCTGGAAACTCCTCCGTTATAATAAAGTTGACTCCCTTTTTTACTGGAGCTAATTTCTTAGTAAATTCCTCTGTTGCAAAAATATAACTGGTGTGATTATAATTTGTCAGTTTTTCTGCTACTTTTACCATGGGACTGATGTGCCCATAATAAGGTACAGACAAGAAAATAACATTTTCTGCGCTGGTTTGTCGATCTGATAGAATTGTAACAATTATGACTTGAAAAAGTTGTATCAGTTTCATTATGCGGAATCGATACCGGTTCTTTTAAGAACAGTAAAATACGGCCAGTCTGCAAAAGAAACGAGAAATGTTTAAATGTGACACGATAACTAGGCATATATGTATTTTATTATAATAGATTAAAATAGAAAATGGTTAATAATAGAAAATAGTTTAAAAACATATTTAACAAAAGTGAAAAAGAAGAGGAAAAATAAATAAATAAACGCTTTTTCTTTTATGAGGAAAATTGTGGAAGAGACGAGGGTATCCGATTACTGTTTTAAATCCTACCACTCTTCCGGTAAATATTTGACTCAGTGATTTAATGTGATAAAGAGATAAAGTTCAGCAGGTGCGTTTTTCGAATGACCCGGTCAAAGGCTGTCCTTTACTGTATCTTGACCACACATGAAGAATTTTCCGGCGGAAGCTTTATTAAGATAAAAAAAAGATAACTGGAATTTCAGACTTACAGTCGCCAATGTTTATCACCGGAGGTCTAAAGCATTTCCGGATTTCCGGGTCAATTTTAAATAAATAGTAGAGTAGAGTAGAGTGAGAGAGTCAGTTAAGTGAGTCAGTCAGTTGAGCGAGTAGAATCTCCGTTCGTCTTGTTTCGGTCAGTTCGGATTTGTTGATCTCCATTAATTAGAGTTAGAGCTGTGTGTCACATTCGCCTGCCCCAACCGAAAAGGCTAACTCTAAACGAAATAAAGCATCCTTTCAACTCATCCAAGTTGTGGAAGTTCGTTCCTTATAGTTTAATCTTGTACCTCCAGCTTGAGGCTCCGACATTTTCTACAAATTTCCGGCAACATCACAGCGTGGAGAACGGCCGCCGGAGAAATTGTTCGGACAGTCTGTTGGGGTGTTACATAAATCTAAGTCATGATTATTTTTAAATAACATTCACCCAATACAATGCCAAGAACCACTCAAGATAGAGGGATACTGATTTTGTATCAGCCCAAGTAAGAGCAAGAAATATAGTTCTTATGCCTACGCAGGAGAAATAACAGCTAACTTTAGACTTTCGTCAATATTTAATTAGTGAATGAAAATTCAAATTAGGAATACAGTATTGTTTTTTTTTAATAATCATTTCACTCAGAGCAATGCAGGACCGCCACTGGTGCGCGGGAGGGTACAACGAAAGAAAAAAACGAGTTACAGGGGATGTCGAAGGAAGGTTAAGCTATAGATGTGAATCAAGTAGATAGAAAATGACAAGTGACGTTGCATTTAAACTTTTGGAGATTGTACCTATCAGGGCGTTGTGGTGCAGTGAATATCGGCTCGCACCGAGAAATAGGGCAGCCGAGTTCGAATTCTAGTTGAATTTCTTTGCATTCACTTGTGCGCAAATACCAATGGGAAAGCTATTAAGCCGTCTTTTCTGTCCAGTTATGGGTTAAATAACAGGACAGATTGGGTTCTATAGCCTTGGCTAGAAACCAGTCTACCGAAGCAAGTAATGGCAACCTACTGCGGGATAATCTTCTGCCCAGTCAGTCATGTTTCTTTCGAGACATGATCGCCCAAGCGTGTATCACGTATGGCACTTAACTGACTGACCCATCAGGGAAGCAATCAAACGATAAGGAGTTCCACAAACAGGAAGTGCGAAAAAAGAAACTGTCAGAATAGAAGAAATGTTACATTTAACTATTTCGACAGTAAAAAGGTAGGACCTGAATACCAATCTAGTAGCACGAGTAAATATATGTGGTCGGGGAACCAGATAAGGAAAACTCGCTTGTTGTTGCCATAAAAATATTTGTAGAAAAGACACAGGGAGGCCACATAATGTCGGTGAGAAAGTGACTGAAGACGAGCTGGTAAGTCAGGATCTATTATATTGCAGGTACTCCTTTAGATTTTGTCGAGAACCTCAGGATGAATAGCAGGTGTATGACAACGGTATTCAATTCAAGAAGGAATTGTAGATTTATAAATGTGCAAAATGGATTCTGACGGGAAAAAACATCCTGACCCAACACAGTGAACAAACCTTCCTATCAGTAGATGCATCTATGAATTCATTGTAGGTCTTCCCATTTGAGATCATTTAGAAAAAACTGGAAACCTAACACTAAACGGAAACACGGTATAAACCTCCACTCTTGCTCAAAACACTGGGTAGAAGTTTGAACATTATGATTACCGAACCTAACTACTCTTATTTAGAGAGGAAAAAATGATGAGTGAATAAACTTTTAGTATTCGAGCAGAGGCATTAGGAGTATAGAGTCGAAGTCAACTTTAGAAGGATCAGGAAACCAAATCCTATACAGGAAACAAAGAATGAACCTCAACTGTTCAAAATACCGGAAGGACTGTGAGCTGGACGGTAGGCTAACCAATCGGTTTTTATTGGAAGAGAAGTACGATTATTATTGAAGAAAATTTCCCATTCAAGCTGAACCGTTAGAAGTATAGATTTGACCCAGGAACCGGACAATGCACAGACCAACTTATTCCTGCTGGGGAAAATAAACTATTAAAAATAATAATTAGTGAATTCGAAGTTCAGGCGAAGACGTTAGACGAGAAGAGTTATGGTAGACTTTAGAAGGAACAGCAAACACAATACTGAGTAGGAAACAAGAGATAAACGTCGACTCCTGTATCGAAAAGAATGCAATTTGGACGGTAGACGAAGCTTTCTCCTCTTATTGGAAGAGAAGTACAGAAAGATAATTATTTAAACAAATTCCCTGTTCAAGCAGAAACGTTAGAAGTATAGATTTGAACCAGGAACCGAACGATAATCAGATCTACTTACACTTATTGGGAAAAGGAAAAATTAAAATAATTAGTAATTTCGTATTTTCTTACGTTAGAAGTATGAAGTTGAAGTAGACTTTAGAAGGAACAGGAAACCCAATCCTATACAGGAAAAAAGGGACAAATCTCAAATCGTTCAAAATATAGGGAAGAATGTGAACTGGACGATAGACGAAGCTGTCTCCTCTTATTGGAAGAGAAGTAAGGGGAAGATAATTAATGAAGAAAATTGTCCGGTTCAAGCTGAAACGTTAGAAGTATAGATTTGAACCAAGAACCGAACGATAATCAGAACTACTAACACCTATTAGGAAAAAGAAAGAAAAAAATAGTAATTTCAGATTTCAGACGGAGACTTTAGAAGTATAAATTTGAAGTAGACTTCAGATGTGTTATAACCGAAAGGCCATAGAAAGATAACACGGACTCGGATATAAGGTTGAATAGTATATTCTCGGAAAACGTAGTACAAAGATAAAGGTTTACTGGAGAGTACTTCCTCTAGCAGTGTCCTGACTCCCTCATTCACTCACTCTGTGGCTACTACTCAGTGACTTCTCACTCAGAGTTGGTAGCGATATTATAAAGGTGTGTAAGAGTCCATTTGTAGGTAGGTCCCCACAATAAGATGGAACAGGAAACCCAATCCTACACAGGAAACAAAGGATAAATCTCAACTCGTTCAAAATACCCGAAGGAATGTGAACTGCACGGTAGGTGAACCTATCTCCGCTTATTGGAAGAGAAGTAAAGGAACAAAATTTTTCCGTTCACGTTGAAACGTTAGAAGTATAGATTTGAACCAGGAACCAGGCGATACACAGGCCTACTTACTCCTATTAGGAAAAGAAACAATTAAAAATAATAGTGATTTCAAATTTCAGGCGAAGACAGATTAAATTGATTTTAGAAGGAACCGGAAACCAAATCCCAGGCAAGAAAAAATAAGTCAAGTGTAAATAAAATCATGGTGACTAACTCTGAATATATGCATTAACCCTCTAGGGCCATTCGTATCATATTTGATACAGTATTTCCCTATAAGGAAACATTTGGTATTTCCCTATAAGGAAACATTTGGTATTCATTGACTGAGCAGTCAGTACTGCTTTCATTTGAAATTTATAAAATATTTCTCTTAAAAAATTTTTCAGGAAAATATTTCTTTCAAGGCTTGTTTTCATACTGTATCAAATATGATACGAATGGCCCTAGAGGGTTAAAATTGAAGTAGTTATGGAACCGGCAAAGTGATATTATTTATTGAGTTTGAACTTATACCAAGTTAAACATCCTCTGTCAAAATAAAATCGAGTTGGCAATTAACATTAATTATCTGGACTTTTGTGTGTGAAAAAAAAAAAAAGACAATGTACAAGAAGTATGGTGGAATTTGGATATGTAGTGAACAAAACAAGACCAAGATTTAAAAATTCAAATGCTAAGCACTGACTCATTGATTTTGTTAGAAATTAACGAATTTTCTCGAATTTACAAAACCTTGCTTAGCAGACTCAAATCCAAAACAAAACTCGTTAAATTTCACACCTTGATGCGAAATGTTTTTCGGCCAATACAAAACTAGGAAACATCTAAAAACAAAATTCAAATAATCTTCAATTATCGAAAACAAATTCTTTCTACGGACCCTTTTCACGAGCCGAAGCGAAGTTTGTTCGTCGTCCAATGAAAAGGCCAGAACCACATCCGGGAGCGAATTTCTAAATAACCTTTTCGATCCCCATAAGCAAAATAAAAGACGGAGCAAGCTCGACCGTCGCTAGAGAGAAAAGAAGACCAGCGTAATTAACACGTACCCTTGACAAACGTCAAACGATCGTTCTTACTATTATCTCTATCTTTCTCCCCCACCTCTTTATTCTCACGGTTCACCCGTCTGCCTTTTCTTATACTTGATAACTGAACGGAACCCTTTAAGACTGAGCGAATACTTCAAAGACATTCCTACCCAACGATAACGCTCATACATACATACATACATACATGCATACGTTCTTGCCTATGTACACATAAAATCATTCTTGTAATGACCACTACAAACATTTTGACGACCTTGTATCAACCAGAATACATTAATTTTATTTGTAAAAAACCTTAATTGATATATATATATATATATATATATATATATATATATATATATATATATAAAAATTTTGGGTCAGAATATTTAGTCTGTTTAGTCTAAGATGATTACAAACCAAAATGTACAATGACCCATTCAAAAATGAATACACTTAAACACGCTGAACTTCATCCACGTTCCGTGATAATTCAACTAAAAGAAATCAGTTACGGTGCCTTAGAGATGTTTTATTCAAATGACGCTAACCCTAACATCATCAGATGTACATTGTTGTGCAGTCGATATCGGTTCGGAACGAGAAATTGGAGAGCAGATTTCGAATTTCAGTTGTATTCTTTGCATTCACTTGGGAGCAAATACTCACGGGAAAGGTATTATTTCGCGGCTTCTCTCTCCAGCTATGGGTTAAATAGCAGGGCAGATTGGGTTCTATAACCTTGGTTGGCAATCAGTCTACCACAGAAAGTAATGGCAACCTATTGCGGGAAAACATTCTGCCCAGGCAGTTATGTCTCTTTCGAAACATGATCGTCCAAGTGTATATCACGTAGGTCACTTAAGTGACTGATACTCACCCTGGTACTTATGGTGGTACTAGCAGTATAGCCCGGCGTTGCTCGGGCGTAATTAAAGCTTTAAAACTAATCCATGGTCCTGGAGTTCAGACCCTTTGGACGTTGGCACGAAAGACTAAAAAGCAATAGTTGTTTCCAGTTAAAGCGAAACCGGAGACTGAAAGAAAAATGAATGGATGTAAGTCAAATTTTCATTTCCTGGTATCGATATCAAATTTTCTTTACTATTGTAAGAACTGCAACCTTGAAACTTCTGAATATCATTTCTTATGTCTTTGTCTATGAGTGTATGAAATTTGATTAAAATCGGACCACTCCTTCTATAACCCAATTTTTTCGATCATCGATTTTCGATATTTATCGGGGGTACCTCGACACAAAACCGAGCTAAGAACACTCACAGACGCTTATAGTACAACTGTGTAAATTTTCAAGACAATCAGTTCAGCCGTTTCGGAGTGTATAGGTAACGGATACACACGCACAGACACACACACGCACACACACACACACACGGACAAAGTTCCATTTATAAATAAGTTTAGATTTATATTAGAAATATCGCCCGGTTCACACTCCACCCACGTCTATTGAACAGGTTAACAGGCTCATCCCTTGTTCCCTGTTTAGGATGTGGTTTCCGGCTTTATCTTTTCTAATTTTTTCACTATTACGTAGCCCTCTGCACATCAGTGGCGTTGCCGCCTTGCTCGGGGTGATACGATTTAAAAAAAAACTTGATCTTAATATTCCTTATCACTTCTTGTTTTATCGAATGAGTTATCAGATTTTATAATTGAGGGTCAACTACGATTACATTATCATCATAGAATTTAGGTTAGTGTCCACGGCTAGCATACATTAGAAGAACCTGATTAGCATACAACCAGATATATTTCAACAAAATATTGCTCTACGAAAACGTGATTTCCATACTTATTTTAAATCTCTGACTCGATAAATAAACCTTTGATGCCTCTATGGTCTTGTGGTGATACCGCGCAAAGCTAGGAACCGGATGTTTGCACTCTCAGGACCAGAAAGCAAATGACCACAACTGGTCGGTGCGCAGCCGGCTCCACGCAGAGGTTCCGGCAGAAAGCCAAAATTAATTAAATATCAAATTCCAGTTCACGAGCCTACGTGAATTTTATTTATCAGCCAATGGGAATCCCATAATCAAATACGAGTGTGAATTCCTAAATGATCTACTGGGATTCACAAAAACGATTAAAAAGCTGTTACAGAAAGCATCCCCAGACGAGACGAAATGAGACGAGACGAAACAGACAGAGACACACCGAGACAGAGAGAGACTCGAGAAGGCACTAGCGTAATTAGCACTTCCCTTGACCACGTCAAGTGATTTACTATGCTCGCCGCCCTTCCCTCTCCTTTTCTTCTTCGCTCTCTCTAAACTGCTTACCGACCAAAGGAGGATACATCAAATACATTCCTAATTTACAACGCTCCCACATTCATACTCACAAATTCTCTTTTCAGCATTTTATTGCCATGAACTTTTAACGTCCGTTGGACCCATCCTAAAAGGATTACTTTAATTGTAAAAACCTTAATTAATATGTGTATATATAAAATGTTGTTTCTATACTCAATTTGCTTTTCATGTTTTATAACCCCTTTTTATAACTTATAGTGGGCTATCTAAAACGAGGCCAAATTCTGTTAATCTGCAACAACACACAATTACTCTCCACTAGAGCGGATAACCCACTATATTCTCCATTGTTTTTAACAAAAGTCTTCCATCGTTCGACATGCTTCTTGATACCATTTTCGTAGAAACTACGTGTTGGAAGATTATGAGGTAGTCTTCGAATGACTACACAGTCACTGTTTTCGTCATTTAAATTATTCTGTAGAGATCATAACAAATGAAAATTCGAATGAACCAAGTTAGAAGAATTCGATGGGTGCTGGAGAGTTCACCATTCCTTTTTAATCTTCTGTAAGTTTCGTTCTACCATATGCAGTCTTTGTCAAAATTTACCATTTTTCTTGAACTGAAGCCACTTTCAAATGGCGAAAAGCAGTTGAGATTTTGATTTGCAAACTTTTAGCAATGTCTTTCGTTGAAAACTTCGATTTACAAGTTTGCTCTACGGTAGGAAGCAGGGCGTCAGAAGATCATATTGGATCGTTATGGTTAAAGAATCACCCTGAGAAAATCGGCTTAAACCAATTTTTTTTTAAATCATGCATCATTCCACCACACACACACACACACACACACACACACACACACACACATATATATATATATATTCTAAACATATACTGTTAAATATAAGAGACAAACGGATCACCCACTATAGTCTAACTCTTCTCTTTATTGCACTGTTTTTCGTTATAATTTTTAAGGCTCCATTTATTTTTAAGCGTTTTCCACTGTTTAAGTAATGTATTAGTTTTTTCTACGAGTATGTTACGGACAGAGGATTGTAGATCACCTTGTGTATTTAAATGTGTCCTCGTGGAGGTATGATCTGAGAGGTGTAAAGTAAGTATTCTAGATTAGCATGTAGGTGTAAGCCCGAAGTGATATATTAGCCGAAACCTCTCGGATCTAAAGATTTCTTGGACAGTTGTTAGAAACGATATCCCCAAAACACCAATGAGAAAATATATATTAAAAACCATAATCACAGTGCCTTGAGAGTCATCTTTAATAAAGCGCGCGCACACACACACACACACACACACACACACACACACACACACACACACACATATATATATATATATATATATATATATATATATAATAAGTAAAGAACAGGTGAAGAGAGTGACAAAAAAGTACTACAAATAAACTGCAAGAAAACCGAATGCATGGTCATCAGTAAAAAGGGCAGCCCAGTATGCCAAATACAAGTCGTGGGTACTAAAATCAAGCATGTACAGCAATTTAAATACCTAGGAAGTGTTCTAACAAAAGACGAAAAGTACGACATTGAGATCCGAAGGCGAATTGGCATGGCGAAAGAAGCATTCCAGAAGTTGAGTAAAGTATTAAGAAACAGGACAATTTCACTAGAAACAAAGAGGAGAGTACTGGATTGCTATGTGATGTCAGTTCTTCAGTATGACAGTGAATGTTGGACAATATCTTCGAAGATGAAGGAAAAACTTGAAACAGGTGAAATGTAGTTCTACAGAAGGATGCTGCGGATATCAAAAAAGGATATAAGTTCGATTCCTGTCGGGAGTCACGAATTTCTTTAATTTTACTTTTCGTTCTAAACCGGTTGTTATTAATTTCAATGCTTGAGATTTAATCCATTGAAGTCCTGAAGAACCATACGACTCACATGAAAACTTTTTGTCATACACCTTTCCCAAATAAATAAACTTATTTGTAAATGGAACTTTGTTTGTGTGTGTGTATGTGTTTGTGTGTCTGTGTGTGTGTCCGTTACCTATAGACTCCGAAACGGCTGAACCGATTTTCTTGAAAATTTACACAGTTGTACTATAAGCGTCTGCGAGTGTTCTTAGCTAGGTTTTGTGTCGAGGTACCCCCGATAAACATCGAAAATCGATAATCGAAAAATTCGGGTTATAGAAGGAGTGGTCCGATTTTAATCAAATTTGATACCCTCATAGACAAAGACATAAGAAACGATATTCAGAAGTTTCAAGGTTGCAGTTCTTACAATAATATATATATATATATATATATATATATATATATAAGGCAAGATGTTTGTGTGTGTGTCTGTTTATCTGCCTGTATGTCTGTATTTTTTCAGCCCTTTTATTTTAGTTTTTGCTTCGGGTTTGGCTCTAAGTAGGTATAATTGTAGTTCTTAGTCTCAGCCATAGTACCATTTACACAGAGGACTTATTTAGCCTTCAAAATTCAGTTTACGACGAAAAAAATTATTTGATATCGATACCAGGAAATCAAAATTTAACTTACATCCATTCATTTTTCTTTCAGTCTACGGTTTCGCTTTAACTGGAAACAACTATTGCTTTTTAGTCTTTCGTGCCAACGTCCAAAGAGTCTGAGCTCCAGGACCATGGATTAGTTTTAAAGCTTTCATTCCACCTGAGCAAAGCCGAGCTATACTGCTAGTTAGCAATAAAACCAAAAACTATATAAAACCCAGTGTAAGGAAAGACTCAAAAGTCAAGAAGCTATTACGATACTGTCATGGGAAAACGCACCTATTACTCAGATAATGGACTCCCCCTCCTATATTAATAAGAGTTAACAGGAAGTTCTTGGGAAGTTCATTGATCGTGCATACGCCTGTGGCTATGTGTCGCTCCTGTTTTCGGGAGTGAAGCGAATGGTGTTTCAGTCGCTGCTGGCCACGGCTCGAATGGTGATATGGGCGACGCGACTGGAGGAAGTCTTGCGGGTTGGCCGACTTTCACATCAGGATCTGATCCGATATTTTAAGCATCAGCTCAAAATTAGGATTAGATCTGATTGGAAAAGGTTGACCCCGATAGGCTTTAGCGAAAGGTGAGTAAATGTGGCGAGGCTCGTTTGCGTGAACGGGACTAGCCTTGATTTTCTTTTTTAGATCTTCTAGTCACATTGGGCTGGATTCCTTTGGAACCTCCCCAGTTTAAGGTAGTTCCTTTTTGTGTACCTAGTTAATGGGAATGAATGTGAGTTCTAGCCTGTCCCCGCCATTGTCTTTTGTTATAATCCAGGTTGAGATACCCAATTTCCCCAGTTTTTATTTTTTGTCCCGTTTTATCTCGTCTGGGTCAGTATTATATTTTCCCCATCCGTTTTATTTTCTCCTCTCCACTCCCTCTAGAAAGAGTGCCTCTTGATTTTGTCTTATAGGCAGAATACAGTGGCCTATTTGTTTTGTGGGTTGGTTGGGTCCAACTAATATCATGATTTCTGTTTGTATCTTTTATTTGAAAAAAAATTTGTTTTGGGAATTTATGTCATGCCCCTCCCCACATATCATTTCATGATATATTTTTGTATCTATTATTCACAATAAAATTTTTATACTTTTTTGGCTTTTTTTTAGGTCCCTGGAATGTTTGAGGTATTTTGGTGTATGAAGGATTGAATGCTGATGAACATGTTCTTGTGGTGGATGAGAAAATTGTAAAGTACGTTTGAGTTGGATTAGCTAGGTATAGGATAGGTACTGAAGACCAACCTGAGTTTTTTACCCCCTCCCAAATCAGCCTCGTGCCACAATTGTATTCATTACAATAAATAAAGAGAAGTTCTCAGGAGTTCTTGGGAAGTTCATAGGAGTTCTTTAGAGTTCTGTTGGAGTTCAGTAGAACTACTAGGCAGTTGATATTAGTCGGCAATTAGCCGAATACTAAGGAGTCAGCTTTCAGTGGAAGATTACCAAGTTCTTAACATTTTGGGTGCGTTAAGTCGATTAGCAACGGACATAGCACGATTATAACCCTCAGTGCGAAAACTACTCCACAACAGATACAAAACCAACAACCCACATTAATATAATATATTTCATCATAGAAATCAGTATATTGAACTATAAAATATTATGTGTATAAAAGTATATAGGACCAAGTGTAAGAAAAGCCTTCAAAGCCAAGAAGCTTTTAATACACAAAACCAACAACTTACATTAATAAAATACCTTTCACCACAGAAGACAATATCTTGAACTGTTTAATTTTTAATCTGTGTATAAAAGACGTATAAGTTTCTATGCATTCTGTTTGGTGGGGTCTTGCTTTTACTTTTGCACATGATGTCAATTGGGACAATTGAAAACCTTTAACTTTCTACAGAATTAAAGGATGTAACTAACGGAAATTTACATACCACACTGACCGGAAGTCGTTTTTTAAAAAGAATGAGACAGTCGTATGTATTTGAACGAACTAGAACAATCATGAACTTTGGTTGAATTTAATCAAACTTGTTTGAATAAATACATGCTGTACAAATATACAATATATATATATATATATATATATATATATATATATATGTATATATGTATATATATATATATATATATATATATGTATATATATATATATATAAATATGTATATATTTATATATATATATATATACATATTTATATATATATATATATATATATATATATATATATATATATATATTCTGACATTTTTCAATTATAATACGTGAGAGGTTATCCGGATTTTATTAAAAATAAGCAGACACAATGTTTGCAGTTTGTTTAATCTGACATGTCTAAAAGAGAAATTGCTGCCTAAATACTTAATATATATATATATATATATATATATATATATAGAGAGAGAGAGAGAGAGAGAGAGACAGAGAGACAGAGTGTTTTCCCACTTAACTGAGAAATATTGTTTCTTCAAAGATTTTATTTTTCTGCAGAAAAAACCCCCGAGGAATGAAGAGATCACAATTAGTCTGCACAAACTTCGAAATCGGCATGACTAAAACAACACTGTTAAAATAAAGTGAAAAACCTCTACACATTAATTCTATTAGCACTCTTTCTCTATCTTGATATGGAGCACTTCTTGACAAAAAAAAACAAAACAAAACAAAACAAAAAAACAAAAACAAAAAACAAAAAAAAACAAAAACAAAACAAAACAAAAACTGTTTGCCTAAAATGCTCTTCCCCGAGGAAACTACTGAATGTGTAGAACCGTGTACGTCTTATATTCCGAACACAGTAAGCATGTTGTTGTGTTCATAGCTGATATTATTAAGTGTTGGATTTTTTTTATTATTAATAATGCTTCCATTGTTTTTTTTTTGTTGTTGTTTTTTTGCCTTTTTTGCGTGTACATGACGCTACAAACATACATAAATACTACACATATTCAGTCACACGTAAAATAAAATTCATCTTCGTCAATAGCTAAAAGTATAGCCGAAAGCGCTCGGCAAAACAAAACAGTTCGACAATTTTTGCATAATTTATGTTCTGAATTTAAAAAAAAAATCAGAAGATCGCATGAAAAATTACATAAAATAACACAACCATTATACCTTGTCTGTCATTTTTAATGAAACCTGCATAAAAAAGAAATTGCATCCTAAATACCAATATATATATATATATATATATATATATATATATATATATATATATATATAAATTAGAGAAAATTTTCAAAATTTAAAGGTGTCGGATGTACATTTCGACATAGGATCTCTAAAAGAGATTCTACGTCACGTCAGCGACATTGTTTTGTTCCAAATGGCGAAGGCCCTGGGGTAAAGTGTGGAAGGGGCCAGGTTAACAACGGTCACAAAGTAGAACAGGACAGAGCTGGTATTGGCCAGGTTACAGGGTGTAGAGACAAGAGATAGTTGAATGGGTTTCAATATAAGATGTATATTCACACACACACACACACACACACACACATATATATATGTGGTCAAACGATGCATAGATCTTTATGTATCAACAAGAATGTTAAGCCAAACTATGACAAAAGTGGAAATAATTTTCTTTTGACGCGTTAAGGACAATTTTTTTCTACTTCGTCATAGTTTTTCTTATATATATATATATATATATATATATATATATATATATGAATGTGTATTTACACACACACACTCACACACACACACACACACACACACACACACACATATATATATATATATATGTGGTCAAACGATACGTAAATCTTTATGTATCAACAAGAATATTAAGGCAAACTATGACAAAAGTGGGAAGAATTTTCTCTTGACGCATCAAGGACAATTTTTTTCTACTTTGTCATAGTTTTTTTTATATATATGTATATATATGTGTGTGTGTGTATGTGTGTGTATATATATATATCTAGACACACAGTGAAAGAGAGAGAGAGAGAGAGAGAGAGAGAGAGAGAGAGAGAGAGAGAGAGAGAAAATATAGACTAATAAAATAGATATTATACTTGCCTGTTAAACACGTTTAGACGAAATTCAAATAATCAACTTTTCGAATAGCCCAACAGCAAAATACACCAAATATTAATTTCCAATTTACTTCCCGGAATTGTTTACTTTGTTTGAAAAATTCGATTTCTCTTAGCTGATGATATAGCGTTGTTAATATATATATATATATATATATATATATATATTAATTTTTTATAAAAAAAAAGATTTTCTTTCACCACCGCGAACTGATATCAACTAGAGACAAACAAAAGTGATAAAAATTTTGCACTATAATTACTTTGATTGTTAGATAACGGTTATATCTCACCGCGTCAAATCAGAAGGACTCAGTAGGTCCTCTACCTTGAAAGAAATTCGACAGATTATTTACGTCACTGAACAGATATATTTACTTTTTATCAAGCTCAACACCCAGTGTTCTATATATTTGTGTGTGTGCGCATGTGGTTAAAATTGCACCCAATATTGTTTTTTCGTCGTCTGTTTGCCTGCAATGAATGTTGAAAATATTATCTCCAGGAGAAGGCGTCTAAACGAGTTTTGACTCCCAGACGTTTAGCAGTAGCTGCTCCCACTTTTATTCATAAAAAAAAAATAAATAATAATAATAAAAATACTATTAATCAGATTGAAATTGTCACTATGTTCGTGGTTGCTTTCAGAAACTTGAATAAAAAATATAAAATGTTCAGATTTTTGTAGTCACTATTTTCCCTACTCATGGGGGTGGGTGAAAATGTTGATATGACCTAAACAATTTCAATTGATTAGGGTACCAATTCTCTTCCAAAGGGTAGGAACACACACACATACACACACACACACACACACACACACACACACACACACACACACACACACACATTTCGTGTATATATATATATATATACTAGCAGTATAGCCCGGCGCTCGGGTGTAATGAAAGGTTTAAAACTAATCCAAGATAATAATCTATTATTATTGTTGCTAACAATTTCTTATTGCTCACAGTAATACATAAGCGCTTAAATTTTATCAACGCAGGTGCTCAAACTGTTGTCTATCGCAATTTACATATCTCTAAAGTCTACCCCTCACACTTCGACAAACATTCTTACATAAATCTCTTTGTATATTAATTTTCTTAAAATTTTTATTATTTTGTTATAATCGTGTCGCCCCAAGCAAAAATTTTTACTGCCACTGGTGTGCAGGGGGTTACATAGAAGGTAAGCTATGAGAAAGAGTGACAGATTACAGGGGTGTCAGGAAGAGGGTAGGAGAAGGATGAGAATACTGATGAGAGAAAGAGAGATAGAGAGAGAGGGGGTATGCAGGTTAGTGAGATAGGAGATGACTATTGACTTTACACTTGAATTCTTGAAGGTTGTAGCCGTTGAGAAAGCAAGTAAACGAAGGTGAATTCAACGGGCGGGAAGTGCGAGAAAAGAAGCTTAGAAGTAGAATTTGCGTTTTCATTTTATTGGTTTCAGCGTGAAAGGGTGCGACCTAGTTGCTAATATTGTGGCTCGAGCAAATTCATATATAGGGGCACCAGTGTGCTAAGTTCATCGGAGGGTAAGCCGTGAAAGTATTTGTAGAAGAGACACAGGGAAAGTGACTGTATCTGAGCTGCCAAATCGGGATCGATCAAATTACAGATTCTCCGTTGGATTTTGTCAAGGACCCCTACGTGGATAGCAGGAGCATCCGACCAGATATGGCAGCAGTATTCAATGCACGGACGGATGCCAAGTCGGTATCGATCACATCACAGATTCTCCGTTGGATTTTGTCAAGGACCCCTAGGTGGATAGCAGGAGCATCCGACCAGATATGGCAGCAGTATTCAATGCACGGACGGATGCCAAGTCGGTATCGATCACATCACAGATTCTCCGTTGGATTTTCTCAAGGACCCCTAGGTGGATAGCAGGAGCATCCGACCAGATATGGCAGCAGTATTCAATGCATGGGCGGATGCCAAGTTGGGATCGATCACATTACAGATTTTCCGTTGGATTTTGTCAAGGACCCCTAGGTGGATAGCAGGAGCATCCGACCAGATATGGCAGCAGTATTCAATGCACGGGCAGATGCCAAGTTGGGATCGATCACATTACAGATTCTCCGTTGGATTTTGCCAAGCACCCCTAGGTGGATAGCAGGAGCATCCGACCAGATATGGCAGCAGTATTCAATGCATGGGCGGATGCCAAGTTGGGATCGATCATATTACAGATTTTCCGTTGGATTTTGTCAAGGACCCTTAGGTGGATAGCAAGAGCATCCGACCAGATGTGGCAGCAGTAGTCAATGCACGGGCGGATGCCAAGTCGGTATCGATCACATTACAGATTCTCCGTTGGATTTTGTCAAGGACCCCTACGTGGATAGCAGGAGCATCCGACCAGATACGGCAGCAGTATTCAGTGTACGGGCGGATGTCAAGTCGGTATCGATCACATTACAGATTCTCCGTTGGATTTTGTCAAGGACCCCTAGGTGGATAGCAGGAGCATCCGACCAGATATGGCAGCAGTATTCAATGCATGGGCGGATGCCAAGTTGGGATCGATCACATTACAGATTTTCCGTTGGATTTTGTCAAGGACCCCTAGGTGGATAGCAGGAGCATCCGACCAGATATGGCAGCAGTATTCAATGCATGGGCGAATGCCAAGTTGGGATCGATCACATTACAGATTCTCTGTTGGATTTTGTCAAGGACCCCTAGGTGGATAGCAGGAGCATCCGACCAGATATGGCAGCAGTATTCAATGCACGGGCAGATGCCAAGTTGGGATCGATCACATTACAGATTCTCCGTTGGATTTTGCCAAGCACCCCTAGGTGGATAGCAGGAGCATCCGACCAGATATGGCAGCAGTATTCAATGCATGGGCGGATGCCAAGTTGGGATCGATCATATTACAGATTTTCCGTTGGATTTTGTCAAGGACCGTAGGTGGAGAGCAAGAGCATCCGACCAGATGTGGCTGCAGTAGTCAATGCAAGGGCGGATGCCAAGTCGGTATTGATCACATTACAGATTCACCCTTGGATTTTGTCAAGGACCCCTAGGTGGATAGCAGGAGCATCCGACCGGATGTGGCAGCAGTATTCAATGCACGGGCGGAGGCCAAGTCTGTATCGATCACATTACAGATTCTCCGTTGGATTTTGTCAAGGACCCCTAGGTGGATAGCAGTAGCATCCGACCAGATATGGCAGCAGTATTCAATACACGGGCGGATGCCAAGTCTGTATCGATCACATTACAGATTCTCCGTTGGATTTTGTCAAGGACCCCTAGATGGATAGCAGGAGCATCTGACCGGATGTGGCAGCAGTATTCAATGCACGGGCGGATGCCAAACGGTATCGATCACATTACAGATTCTCCGTTGCATTTTGTCAAGGCCCCTAGGTGGATAGCAGGAGCATCCGACCAGATATGGCAGCAGTATTCAATGCATGGGCGGATGCCAAGTCGGTATCGATCACAATACAGATTCTCCGTTGGATTTTGTCAAGGACCCCTAGGTGGATAGCAGGAGCATCCAACTGGATGTGGCAGCAGTATTCAATGCACGGGCGGATGCCAAGTCGGTATCGATCACATTACAGATTCTCCGTTGCATTTTGTCAAGGACCCCTAGGTGGATAGCAGGCGCATCCGACCAGATATGGCAGCAGTTTTCAATGCACGGGCGTATGCCAAGTCGGTATCGATCACATCACAGATTCTCCGTTGCATTTTGTCAAGGCCCCTAAGTGGATAGCAGGAGCATCCGACCAGATATGGCAGCAGTATTCAATGCACGGGCGGATGCCAAGTCGGTATCGATCACATTACAGATTCTCCGTTGGATTTTGTCAAGGACCCCTAGGTGGATAGCAGGAGCATCCAACCGGATGTGGCAGCAGTATTCAATGCACGGGCGGATGCCAAGTCGGTATCGATCACATTACAGATTCTCCGTTGGATTTTGTCAAGGCCCCTAGGTGGATAGCAGGAGCATCCGACCAGATATGGCAGCAGTATTCAGTGCACGGGCGGATGCCAAGTCGGTATCGATCACATTACAGATTCTCCCTTGGATTTTGTCAAGGACCCCTAGGTGGATAGTAGGAGCATCCGACCAGACATGGCAGCAGTATTCAACGCACGGGCGGATGCCAAGTCGTTATCGATCACATTATAGATTCTCCGTTGGATTTTGTCAAGGACCCCTAGGTGGATAGCAGGAGCATCCGACCAGACATGGCAGCAGTATTCAACGCACGGGCGGATGCCAAGTCGTTATCGATCACATTACAGATTCTCCGTTGGATTTTGTCAAGGACCCCTAGGTGGATAGCAGGAGCATCCGACCAGATATGGCAGCAGTAGTCAATGCACGGGCGGATGCTAAGTCGGGATCTATCCCATTTCAGATTCTCCGTTGGATTTTGTCAAGGACCCCTAGGTGGATAGCAAGAACATCCGAGCAGATATTGCAGCAATATTCAATGTACGGGCGGATGATAGATTTGTATATTTGCAGGGTTGTTTCAAACGGGAAAAACTCCACAGAGAACCGACTTTTTTAACAGCGGATTTAGCTATGGATTCTATGTAGTCATTCCACTTGAGGTCTGTTGTGATGCATATCTTTTCTATTTTTTGCAAAGCACTAACACTTATTGCTTTTCGACTATAACATTGTCTAGATTGCTTGGGTTCGCGATTGTGGCTAGCTAAGTTATTGTGAGACAGATGCAGACCAGCCTTTCCCATCCCCATTTTCGGTCTTGTTCCACATTTTCGGTATTTGAAAAATAAATAATAATATGTCAAATATAGCCGACCGCATTGTATTCTTCTCGTGAACTTCATTTGTATTTGTTGCACTAGTTTTTTTAAGATTTTCTTGCTTCTTGTTTTTTATTTTTGCTGCTTGCATTAAAAACAGTGGATTAAACACCTTCCTTTTTCAGTTTATTCTTTTCTTTTTTAAACAGTAATTTTATTTTGTTACAAGCAGTATAGCCCGGCATTGTTCGGGTGTAATGAAAGCTTTAAAACTAATCCATGGTCCTGGAGCTCAGACTCTTTGGACGTTGGCACGAAAGACTAAAAAGTAATAATTGTTTTCAGTTAAAGCGAAACCGTAGACTGAAAGAAAAATGAATGAATGCAAGTCAAATTTTGATTTCCTGGTATCGATATCAGATAAAGTTTTTTCGTCGTAAACTGAATTTGAAGGCTAAATAAGTCCTTTGAGTAAATGGTATCATGGCTGAGACTAAGAACTACAATTATACCTACTTAGAGCTAAACTCGAAGCAAAAACTTAAATAAAAGGGCTGAAAAAAATACAGACATACAGGCAGATAAACAGACACACACACACAAACATCTTGCCTTTTACCTATATATATTATCAATTTTCTGCACTATTGTAAGAACTGCAATCTGGAAACTTCTGAATATCGTTTCTTATGTCTTTGTCTATGAGTGTATCAAATTTGATTAAAATAGGAACACTCCTTCTATAACCCGATTTTTTCGATTATCGATTTTCGATATTTATCGGGAGTACCTCGACACAAAATCTAGCTAAGAACACTCGCAGACGCTTATAGTTCAACTGTGTAAATTTTCAAAAAAATCGGTTCAGCCATTTCGGAGTTTATAAGTGACTGACACAGACAAAGTTCCATTTATAAATAAGTTTAGATAGATTAGATTAGTTCAGCCATATTGTTATTCTTAAGTAAACATTTTTTTCTACGCGTGCTTTCTATTTTTTCAGTCTTCTTTGTGTCGTAAATAATTGTGATTCGATTTTATTTGTTTCATTTCAAAGACCACATTTGATTTCTTTTCAGTGTCTTTTGTTTTATTTTCATGTTTTTTTTTGTTTTTTTTTGTTAAAAGTTTTTTATTTTTTTTTGCTGGTAAAGCCAGTTTTTCTTAATGTATACACGTTAACAAGTTGTGATTTGATTTTATTATTTGTTATTGTTTAATTCAAAAGAATATATTGTGACGAGAATATCCATGGCAACAAAGAAAAGAGTCTTAAAGACGCGCGTATCCATGGTAACTAAGTAAAAGTGTCTTAAAAACGCTCATATCCCTGGCAACGTAAACAAAAACAAAACAGTATATTAGGTACAACAAATAGAAGATATATTAGGCACAGAATGTGGGTACAGGATATAAGAACCCTGGGTATATTGGGCACAACTGAGTATGAGATATAGTAGACACATGATGTGGGCTCAAAGTTCATTGGGCACAGGATACAATGATCATAAACATATTGGGTACAGGTATGGATGTGGTCCCAAGATATATTGGGTACAGGATGAGGACTCAAGATTCATTGAGCACAGGATATAATGTATATATTGTGATGCGAATATCCATGGCAACAAAGAAAAAAAGAGTTTTAAAGACACTCATATTCATAGTAACTTAGTAATAGAGCCTTAGAAACGCTCATATCCCTGGCAACGTAAACAAAAACAAAACAGTTAGAAGAAGACGCTCTGTGAAATGAAAAAGATGGCGGATCGTAGCTAACAGGCAAAAAGATAAGCAGAAATAATTTTCTTTGATAGAATATAGCCTTCTCCATTGAAATGACTTTATCCTCCACGTGAACATAAATTCATTTGGATATAAAATAATTGTCTGAGATATCGCTTTCAACAACTTTATTCCCTAGGTGAACATCAATTCACCCCGATATAAAACTAACTGTCTGAGATATTACTCTCGATAAATTTCTTCTTTTTCTTTATTGTGAACATTGAATTTCAAAATATAGATTTCCTTCGAGTTATGAATTAAATTGTTTCGTAAGAATGAAGAGATCCCAGAAATCAACAGTAACGAGCCACCCCCTTCCTCGGGACCGTCTTTCCTTAAAAGGCAAATCTTGGCCCCCACTTACAATTATTAAATCTCAGATAGCCACTCCAACTAAAAAGATAAATTTGAAAAAGACTGTTTCCAAACAGAGAAAAAGCAATTTCCACAACTACTACGACAAAGTAGTCCCCAACAAACAAACTAATCAGCCAAGTGCCAAACGTGATACAAGCTTGGACGATCATGTCTCGAAAGAGACATGACTGACTGGACAGAAGATTATCCCGCAGTAGGTTGCCATTGTTTTCTGCGGTAGACTGGTTGCCAGCCAAGGATACTGAACCCAATCTGTCCTGTTATTTGACTAAGAGATGTGTTGTATTATTAAGTAGTAATTAGTGGGGGGGATCAGTTTATTACTTCATAACAATATAAAACCGATCCCCCACTTTATGCCGGGTATTAGCCTTACTCATGTTTTAAACTATTCAGTCAGTGAGTTAAGTGCCAAACGTGATTCACGCTTGGGCGATCATGTCTCGAAAGAAACATGACTGACTGGGCAGAATATTATCCCACAATAGGTTGCCATTACTTTCTGTGGTAGACTGGTTGCCAGCCAAGGCTATAGAACACAACCTGTCCTGTTATTTAACCCATAACTTGAGTGGAAAGAGATAAATTATATAATATCATTATATTAATAAGTAGTAATTAGCGGGGGATCAGTTTATTTTTTAAGAATAATAGAAAACCGATCCCTTACTTCATGCCCAGTAGAAGTTTTGTTTTCAACTATTATATTCAGTCAGTCAGTTAAGTGTCATACATGATACACACTTGGGCAATCATGTCTCGAAAGAGACATGACTGACTGGGCAGAAGATTATGCCGCAGTAGGTTGCCATTACTTTCTGCGGTAGACTGGTTGCCAGCCAAAGCTATAGAACCCAATCTGTCCTGTTATTTAACCCAATCTGTTCTGTTATTTAACCCATAACTAGAGGGAAGAGACGGGTTGCTACCTTTCCCAAGGGTATTTGCGCGTAAGTGAATGCAAGAAATTCAACTGGAATTCGAAATCGGTTTCCCGATTTCTCGTTCCGAGCCCATATCCATTGCGCCACAACGCACGTCTGCACCCACAACGCACATATCTAAAAAGTCAGAACCATATTCCGAAAGCCATAGAAGTCCTTCTGTAGAAACCAAGGTAAAAAAAACAAAAACAAAAACAAAAAAACAAAGCCCATATATAATTTAAATGAAGATGCTTGCCGGGTGTCCATTGAACACTGGCAGAGCCTTTTACAAATTCTACTAAAACAAGTATCTTAAAGTAGTGTTAAATCTTTACAAAATCTACTCAAAAGATAGGATGTGCGTTGTGGTGCATTGGATTTCGGCTCGGAACGAGAAATCGGGGAGCCGAGTTCGAATTCCAGCTGAATTCAATGCATTCACTTACGCGCAAATACCCTTGGGAAAGGTATTAATCCGTCTCTTCCTTCCAGTTATGGGTTAAATAACAGGACAGATTGGGTTCTATAGCTTTGGCTGGCAACCAGTCTACCGCAGAAAGCAATGGCAACCTACTGCGGGATAATCTTCTGTCCAGTCAGTCATGTCTCTTTCAAGACACGATCGCCCAAGTGTGTTTCACGTATGGCATTTAACTGACTGACTGACTCAAAAGATGTCGAGGACCCGAGGAATTTCCCAAAGGCGAAAAAAATACTCATCGTTGACTGAACGGGACTTGGGTCCCAACAGATATGAATCATAATGTTTTTTACAACATTCCCTTCTCTCTACTCCTACAACAAAGACGATAATAAGAAATTACATCAATTCTGTTCAGAGAAATTCCTTCTTTATGTTCACCCATCCCTGTACAGAGCTTCAAACCAAACGTTCCCCTTTGACATTGATTGCCTGTCATTTGATGGCACTATCGAAAGTAAGGTGGGCCAGATTCAAAGAGAAAAGCTGTCGGTCTCCTATCACCAAACTGGTTTAATGTAGATCCTCAACCCTAGTCAGACTAATCATGACTATGGTTGGCTAGCATAAATTTTCTAGGTCTGATATCGGTGACTCATCGGGAGTGCCTTCAGTGCCTCGGTGTGGATGAATGTTATTTATAGGAGACTCGTTTTTCAACTAGGGACCGTGAATATATAGTCTGGAGATCTTAGGTTGTCCAAGTTACCAGTCAATAGTTTACCCGAATTATAGGCTAGTCCGTGTTCGTGTAAACTTAGATAAGCCTAATGCTAGGTTGGCTAGCTACTGGAAATTGAGCGCATCATTGTTGATTAGCAAGATATCCAGCTTCTACTAATGCTACAGCGCGGATTGACGGAGGCTATGGTTGGGAATAAGTGGTGGGGTTCTTGAAATCTAAAATGAGGTCGTTTGATGCTGGGTATAGCCGTCGACTCAACCCTAATAGATTAGCAGCACAAACGGCATGTGAAGCGAAGGTAGATCCAGCGATTAAATTAGCGGAGACGTATCCATAGCTAGGGCGGATCAAACAGGTGAAGTTAGGGTTAGGTTAAAAAGAATGTCTTCGGAAGCAACGAATATGACCGCTGAACTGCGTGCAGAGGAAAGGTGAGCTGCTACCTATAGACATATCGCGCGCGTTGCATTGCCAGACAAGCGAACCCTAACCCTAACCCTAAACAGACGGAGGTATATGTGAGGCTTTTTTTTTTTTTTTTGGCTACACTCACGAACTGTTCAACAGGAAGACCGGTTCGAGTATTGCTCAGGTCGATGCCTATTTGTCTGATTTGCCCTGCCTCGAAGCAGCTGAAGCGGCTGGGTACGAAGGCCCCGCCAGAGAGTTTGAGCTCTGGAAAACCCTGAAGCTGGTTGGTCGAAACAAACTCCGGGATAAGATGGTCTTCCTTACGAGCTGTACTTGAGGCAGTCGCCTGTTCTTGTTCCCTTGCTGACATTGATTTACATCAACAGGACGAGGCAGGGATCTATACCTGAACGCTTCACCAGGTGTACGATCAAGTTGCTACGAAAAAGCAAAGACGGTGGGTATGGGATAGGTAACTTCCGACCGTTGAAGATGTTAAATACAGAGTTGAATATTTTAGCCAAGATATAAGGCAACCGGATGTGCGTTGTGATGCAATAGATATCGACTCGAAACGTCAAATCGGGAAGCCGAGTTCGAATTCCAGTTGAATTCCTTGCATTCACCTACGCACAAATACCCTTGGGAAAGGTATTAATCCGTCTATTCCCTCCAGTTATGGGTTAAATAATAAGAAAGATTGGGTTTTATAGTAGTTGCCTGGCAACCAGTCTACCACAGAAAGTAATGGCAACCTACTGCGAAATAATCTTCTGCCCAGTCAGTCATGTCTCGAAAGAGACATGATCGCCCAAGAGTTTATCACGTATGGCACTTAACTAACTGACTGAATAGTTGGAAACATGGTTAAGGCTTCTAGTGGACATAACGTGGGGGGTCTGTTTTATACTGTTATGAACTGACCCCCCCCACTAATTACTACTTAATAATATAATACATCTCTTCCCCATCTAGCTATGAGTCAAATAACAGGACAGATTGGGTTCTATAGCCTTGATTGGCAACCAGTCTACCGCAGAAAGTAATGGCAACCTACTGCAGAATAATCTTCTGCCCAGTCAGTCATGTCTCGAAAGAGACATGATCGCCCAAGCGTGTATCACGTATGGAACTGACTGATAAGGCGACCATTTGTAGGTTGTCTTCTCTAATCTGATTAACCCTGATTTTTTGTTTAATTTTAATTTACTGTTAATGTTAACGCCGAACTCTATTCAAAGGTAATATTTTCTATTTTTCTTCTATTTTTGATTTTAGGAATTATTTAATTTGTTTTATTCGTTCGTTTTGATGAAGAATTGTATTTTCATTTCGAAAAGCCATTGAACTCTCATTGCGCAGTTGTGGAAAAGAAAAAGGAGAAATGGTTATTAGTTTGTAAGGTTAAAGGGAAACATCCAGATGAGAGGCCTCAGTCCTCTAAAGCTCCTAGGATTACATCTCCACTCCCTCCCAAACCATATCATCCAAACAAATACTTACAGAAGAAGTATGGTCATGATTACGAAACAACAAAAATGTTAATCTACTGAACACTGATCAAAATTAACAAAAAATCCCCACCAAAAGAAAAAAGCCAGCACGCCACCCGACCTCCGCTCCATCCTCTGTTGCTGAGAAATCATTTTCAAAACATTCGTCTCCTTGTAAACCTATCCCGGTCAGTGTGGGGGGGGGGGGGATCTCAATCACTTCATAAAAAAATTACAGCACATACACCAAGTTTTTTTTTTCTACCAAAACACCTGGGAATACTCCGCCTTCAAAAAGGTGAACAAGCTACTCTGTAGGATTATATATATATATATATATATATATATATATATATATATATATATATAAAGAATCACAAGATAGCCAAAACCTACCGCGGTTTCACACAACGACGAGCCGTTGTGTGAAACCGCGGTAGGTTTTGGCTATCTTGTGATTCTTTATGTGTCTTCGCTCCACTTCTGCTTTTCATTTGTACTTTTGCATTTGTTTGTATTTGTATCGAGCACTTTTTCTTCTTTTTTTGTGGTTGGTTCCGTTTGGTTTTTTTTCTTTACTGCGGAGTATTGTATGTCTTGTCTTTATTCTGCGGATTTCTTTTTTTCCCCACTCTTATCCAACGCCTTAGTGCGACGGATGTTAACGGAATTAGATTCTGTCGGTTATTCGTTTTTCTTAAAGTTTTTCTTAAAGTTTACCTTTGTAGAATTTTAGGATTTAGATACTTACAGAGTCAGTTTAGGTAAAACGGCCAAGTACTATACAGTTGGCATTGTGGTGCAGTAGATATCGTCTTGAAACGAAAAATAGTAGAACTGAGTTCGAATTCTGTTGTGGAGTAGTTTTCGCACTGAAGGTTATAATCGTGCTATGTCGGTTGCTAATCGACTTAACGCACTCAAAATGTTAGGAACTTAGTAATCTTCCACTGAAAGCTGACTCCTTAGTATTCAGCTAACTGCCAACTAATATCAACTGCCTAGTAGTTCTACTGAACTCCAATAGAACTCTAAAGAACTCACTAGAACTTCTAAGAACTCCATTATTTATTGTATATAATATAATTGTGGCACAAGGCCAGTTTGGAGGGAGGAGGTAAAAAACTCAGGTTGGTCTTCAGTACCTATCCTGTACCTAGCTAATCCGACTCAAACGTACTTTACAATTTTCTCATCCACCACAAGAATTTGTCAATCAGTATTCTATCCTTCATATACCAAAATACCTCAAACGTACCAGGGACCTGAAAAAAAATCCCAAATGTGCATAAAAATTTTATTGTGAACAATAAGTACAAAAATATATTTAAAAGTAAATCATGAAAATAGAATGTGGGTATTTATTTTTAAATATATATATATTTTTGAACTTCTAAGAACTCCTATGTGTATTTATTTTGTAAATTTACAAAATTATGGCTCAAGGCCGAAAATAGGGAGGGGGAACAAAACTCGGGTTGGCCTTCAGATACTCTATCCTATACCTAGCTAATCAGATTCACGACCCATACATACGTTACAATGATTCTCATTCACCATAAAAATTTGTCCATCAACACTCATACTTATCAAGCACCAAAATACCGCAAAAACATAGCAGGGACCTACAAAACGCCCAAAATGTACATAAAAATTTGTGCTTTGTACAATAAATTACAAAAATAACTTTTAAAATTTTTCATGAAATGACATGATGGGAAGGGGTTATGAAGAAACAAAAATCCCCAAAACAAAAAACAATTTCAAATGAATACATATACATAATGTTAGTAAGACCCAAACACACCCTCGTAATTAAAGAGGCCGCTGTATTCTGCCTTAAAAGACAAAATCAAGAAGCTCTCTTTCTAAGGGGAATGGAGGAGCAGGGTACAAAATAAATTGGACAGGAGAATATATAAGGCTGACCCAGCCTAGAATAAAACGGGACAAAATAACAGTGGACAATGGGAATCTCGAACTGGATCATAACAAAAGCAGTGAAGCCGGGAACAGGCCGGGACAAACACAATCACTCACATTAACTAGGTACACAAAAGAATTCTTACCTTAACCGCAGGAGGGGTTCCAAAGGAATCCACCCCGATGCGACTAGCAGATCTAAAAGAGAAAATCAAGGCTAGCCCCGGTCACACGAACCAGGCTCGCTGCATGTATCCACCTTTCGCTGAACTCTGTCGGGTGCAGCCGTTTCCGTTCAGTTCTAATCTTCATTTTGAGCTGGTGCTCAAAATATCGGATTAGATCCTGATCCGAAAGACGGCCGCCCCGCAAGACTTCCTCCAGACGCGTCATCCAAATCACCATTCTAGCCGTGGCCAGTAGCGACAGAAACACCATCCGCTTCACTCCAGAGTACGGGGGCGACACATTGTCCACAGCGTATGCGCGATCAATGAGCACAAGCTCCCGCGGCGCGATACGAGCAGTCAACTCGCCGACACGCTCCCACAACGGGCGAACGCGCGAACAATGGAAGAAGGCGTGCGCCGACGTCTCCTTAATTCCAAGGTTGCAACGCTCACAATCTGGCAAATCCGCCAGGCCCATTGCGAAACGCTTGTCATTGAGAGACAAACCATTCCGAGCCAATCGCCAGGTCAGAGAAAACTCAGAGTTGCTGAGCCAATCCGCACCTGGCGCCCAAGACCAATGAGAGCGGTACTCCACTCTCGACATGCCGAGCTTACTCCACAGCTTATCCTTCACGGCGCCCTCCACTAATCCCCGATAGAAGATTCTCCTAGGCTGTGAAAGGTCACTGGACCGTGGAATGGCCTGCAGGGCCGCCAGACATTCGAGCAGGAATTTCGGTCGCACCCAAGGCCTGACGGTCAGCCATAGGGTCGGGGGAGTGATAGTAAGGCAAGGGAACATGTCCCTCACTACCCCCGCAAGCAACCGATCTTCCTCCAACGCGCGCCTGAGAAATGCCAACCTCGAAGCGAGCACATGGCTCCTCAAGTGTGGCATCCCCAGACCCCCATGACACGGACGGAGGCAACAGACTCCTTTGTCGACCATGTGTTTGCGTCCTCTCCACAGACAGGAGAATAGCAAACGCTCGAGCGCCTTCTCATGATCGTCACAAAGGGGAAGTACTGACAGTCGGTAAAGGATCATGGGAAAGAGGTATGTGTTACACACCTCCGCCAAGCCCTTCACGGAGAGACTCCGTCGACGCCAAGTCTTGACCGACGCGCCGACCTTTGCCAGTATTTCTGACCAGTTTTTCTCCAGCTGTAAGTCCGGACCGAACCAAATTCCGAGGATTTTGACCGGCCCGTCCGTCCAGCTGAAGGGCCCCGGGAGGGAAACACCCTTCCAGGCACCTAACCGCAAGCCGGATGACTTGTCGCAGTTAATTCTGGCCCCTGTCACCTTCTCGTACCGTTCAAGCGCCTGCTGTACCGCCTCTATGTCCCTGCGGGAGGACACAAAGGTCGTTACGTCATCGGCGTACGCGGAAACCCTGGCTCGAGCTCCACCAGGGACAGCAATTCCACGCAGGACCGGACTGCACGCCTCGTCCCTTAGCCGGCGAAGTAGCGGCTCCAACGCCAGGACGTAAAGGAGAGGCGACAGTGGACAACCCTGTCGGACCGACCTAGACAGCGCGAAAGCGCCCGACAGCTTCCCGTTCACCTGTACCACAGCCTTGGGGGAGCGATACAGAAGGCTAATCCAGCGGCTGAAGTCGGGTTGGAATCCGGCGGCCTGCAGGACAGCAGCCAGGTAGCCATGGTCAATCCTATCAAATGCCTTGGACTGATCCAAATTGATCAGCGCGGCCTCATCGTCGTCTTCTACACCCTCTATGATCGTGCGAATCAAGTGCAGGTTGCTCTGAATTGTTCGTCCCTTCACAGAACAAGTCTGATCCGGTTACAACAGAGACTCGGCAACTAGCTGCAAGCGATTCGTCAGGATCTTGGCCAAAATCTTTAACTCTGTGTTTAGCAGAGTTATGGGCCTGTAATCGTCTAATTCCCTAATTCCCAATATTTATTTATTCCTGTTAACTCTTATTAATATAGAAGGGAGAGTCCATTATCTGAGGAATAGGGGTGTTTCACCATAACATTAATATAGGAGGGAGTGTCCATTATCTGAGGAATAGGGGTGTTTCACCATAACATTAATATAGGAGGGAGAGTCCATTATCTGAGGAATAGGTGAGAAATGGTTATTAGTTTGTAGGGTTAAAGGGAAACATCCAGATGAGAGGCCTCAGTCCTCTAAAGCTCCTAGGATTACATCTCCACTCCCTCCCAAACCATATCATCCAAACAAATACTTGCAGAAGAAGTATGGTCATGGTTACGAAACAACAAAATACTAATCTACTGAACCCTGATCAAAATTAACAAAAAATCCCCACCAAAAGAAAAAAGTCAGGTGGCGTGTTGCCACCCGACTTCAACAAGGGAGTCAACAACTCATATAAAATCACATCCACATTAAACATAATCGTGAAAGCTAAAATTTAAAAAAAGCACAAACAAGTTTGTTCAATGGTGTGGTCCCAGTCTTCGTTCACCTATAATAAAGTCAAATAAAATTTAAAAAAATGTTTTCAATTTTGTATTTTATTTTACTTCTCCAAACTATTATATCAGCGCTAATGAATTTATATCTTCGTGTTACGTTTTTAAATATCCCCTAATTTACCTTTTATGAATAATTCCTACTTTCATGGCTTCTGCTCGGATGAGCTTAAGTCACTGATGCCTCCTCAACAGGTGTTTACTCGTGCAACCAGACTGGCAACTGGGTCCCACCCATTCACAGTCAGGTTAGCCAAACGCAGACGACAATTCTACTCCTGCAGCTTCCTCTCTCGCACTTCCCGCCTGTGGAACTCACTCCCGTATTCTTGCTTTCCTGACGGCTACAACCTCCAGAAATTTAAATGCAAAGTCAATACTCATCTACTAACCACTGGACTCTAGCTCTCTCCCCTCCCCTGTATAACCTCCCCTTTCTCTCCACCTATGTATCTGTCATCGCACCTGCTTTCTCAGCTTTCTATTGTTCCTCTCTAACTAGTTTGTGCTCCTCACTCTTTTCTAATTAATCTTTTTACATTTATGTAACCCCCTGCACATCAGTGGCGTTTCCGCCTTGCTCGGGATGAAATGATTAAAAAAAAAATGTTTGTGCATGTGATTTCATCATTTTCTTTTAATGCAAAAGGAGTTAGTTTAAAACAATATAACGAACGTCTGTACCTATCTGCAATTCACTTCCGGCCAAAGTTTGAAACTTCAACTTCTTTGCTGTTTCTGTTATCTCCCCACTTTCATCTCTACGTGTATTTTCTCGCTTTTTCTTTGTTAAGCCCAGACTCCATGTCATCATGTATCCATCACACTCAGATGGTGCATTGGGCAGCAACATTTTGTTGCTGTTTCTGTAACAAACTGTTTTTTACGGGGCAGGGTTATTAGGACCGGTGGACCATTCTTGGTCCTTACGTTTACAGCACCTGGTATTCCCAAATGGTCACCCATTTAAGTACTGACCAGGCTCGATGTTGCTTAACTTCGGTGATCGGACGGGAGCCGGTGTATTCAACACGATATAACCGTAGACAGACATCATGTAACCTATTTTTATATCTGTCTACAATTTACTTCATGCCTAAGTTTAAAATTTCTCTCTCTTAGCCGTTTCCATTGACTCTTTCCTTTCAGTTCTTTCTCTCTTGTTTTCCACTTTGCCTTTTTTTGTTTCCTCTGTGTCTTTCTCTTTCCTCTTTATTTTCCATTTCTTGATTTCTCTTTTCGTTTTCTCATCTTTTCTGACCTTTTTCTCCTCTTTTTTAATATCTTCTTAAAATAATCGTAAAAAAGATTTCCAAAAATTTGGAAATGCTTTTTGTAATTTTCTTTTTTATTTTATAATCATATAGCCCCAAGCAAGACAGTATACTGCCACTGGTGCGCAGGGGGTTACATAGGAGAAAAGTTATGAGAAAGAGTGACGGGTTACAGGGGATGCCAGGAAGTGGGTAAGAGACGTATGAGAATTCTGAGGGGAGTGGACGGAGAAAGGGGCACGAGAAAGAGGATGCAAATCAGCAAGATAGGAGATGACTATTGACTTTAAATTGAAACTCCTGGAGATTATAGCAGTCGGGGAAGAAAGTTAACGGAAAGGAATTTCACATGTGCGAGAAAAGAAGCTTAGAAGTAAAATTTGCGTTTACATTTTATTGGTTTCACAGTAAAAGAGTGGGACCTAGTTGCTAATATTGTGGCTCGAGTAAATTCATATATAGGGGCACCAGTGTGCTAAGTTCATCGGAGGGTAAGCCGTGAAAGTATTTGTAGAAGAGACACAGGGAAGCCACACTGCGCCGGTGAGAAAGTGACTGCATCTGAGCTGTTAAGTCGGAATCGATCACATTACAGATTCTCAGTTGGATTTTAAGAAGCTTATTGCCATCATTATTAACTACCTGATGAGACATTGTTCTTTCAAAGTCGAAACAAAATGTACAATTTTGTAGTAGCTTATAGTTTGTACATGTTCTAAAGTATAATTTTAAAAAAATATTAATTGCTCTATTTTTATAATGAGCACTATTTTAAATTAATGTTTTGAACGTTGAAATTATTTTGTTCGTTCCTTATTCATTTATATATATATATATATATATATATATATATATATATATATATATATATATTGATGCAGGTTTCGTTAAATAATATAGACAAGTTTTGTCTATTTATTTTATGCAGGATCTTTTCGTATAGTCTGATAAACTTGATAGTACTATCGTTAAAAGACAACAAGAAATTGTTGATTTTTTATCCGGTCTGAGCTTTCGGCTTACATAAGCCATTATCAAAGAGTGAAAATATAAGTTATTGCCAAAGTAGAATTAAACAAAGAGAATTAAACATAGAGACAAGTCCATTTTTAACGGGGCGGATCTCAGAAGACGGTGACAAGATGGTGGCGGTATGGTTCATGGTCACACGAGGGTATAGTGGCATGAGGGGGATTGGTCTGCGAGCTACTACTACTATGGGTAGAGGGAGTAAGCGTAGTAACTATGACCTCTTCCGTCGATTACAGGCATTGGAGTATGTTAGTAGAGATATCAAAATTTATTTTATTTAAGCTAGGTTTAAGCTGTTTGATGTAGATAGCTTCTAGGATTTTGAGTTTTCGTTTATTATTTTCTTGTCTAAATATACATGGATTTTCAACAAGTGGTGTTTTAAATGTCGGAATATGTTTGAATTGTCATTTGAGAAGTGTCATTTAAATAGACAAAAGTTGTCTATATTATTTAACGAAACCTGCATCAATGAAAAAATGTTGCCAAAATACACACACAATATATATATATATATATATATATATATATATATGTGTGTGTGTGTGTGTGTGTGTGTGTGTGTGTGTAAAACTGGTGTCTCCCTGGGCAGGAGAAACCGTCGTTAGATCTGATGATCTCTATGATTACGTAAAGTTGAATAGTGCCTTTAAATAACGTTTAAGTAATAAAAAATTTCAGATTAAATAAAAACGCATCACTACTTAAGAAATATAGATATTAAATTAAAACAGTAAATTTTCTTTACTTTCTAAAATTATAGTCATCCGCAGACAGTTCTATCACATATATATATATATATATATATATATATATATATATATGTATATATATATATATAAGAAATGAATTGTTTGAACATTATTTTTTATCGATACTCGTATTTAAGTAGATATTCTGTTTTTAATGAAACAGTATTATATATTTATATCTACCGGCCTGATTATTTACGATAAATTTTTATTACGAAAATATGTGCCATTCGTCAGTATTACGAACCTGCGACACCTATCTATATAGGGGAAGCTACCATTTGATCTGGTAACGTCTTAGACCTCTCGACCACGAATAGCCTCCAGTCTAAACGAGGTTTTCATCAAGCCTATATAACAATTTTCGATCCATCGTATATATAGTCATCCGAATACAGATCTGTTTCACTGTATCACAACTCATCTGTACGGTTAGACATCCGATTGCTTTTTACTGAATGAACGATGCGTAGATGCTGGAGTAGCTACTGTTTTTCAAAGTCTACCATTCTTCCAGAGTGCTCAATCAGGGCGTGAGAGCGTAAATAGTCCTCCACGGATAGATCTGTTTCGCTGTATCACAGATCATCAGTACGGTTAGACATCCTATTGCTTTTTTAACTCAGGATTGAAACCCGACCGAATTGGCGTCAGTCGGTGATTCTACATCTGAGCTATAGGCGCTCGGTAGAAGGTGGGAGACTTTTTAGCGTATGATGTATCATACGCAAGTAGCCAGATTGCTCTAATTCATTACTGAATGAGCGATGCGTAGATGCTAGAGTAGCTGCTGTTTTTTCAAAGTCTACCAGTTTTCCAGATATATATCGTTCTCTCCAAAGAAAACAAGCCATATTTACAATTCCATCAACACATCGTAATTCTCTTTATTTAAAAAATCATTTTAAAAGCAAAATATACTCATAAAACTTTATTATATATACTAAAAGTTCAGCCTGGTTTCACTCGGGTAGTTTAAGGAATAATAAGAATAAAAAACGTATGATGAATTTACATAGCAAATACTTACACAACGTCCACCCTCGCCACTTATATAGATATAGATTATATAAATATTCTCAGGCTCATTCTGATTTTGGTTTCTTCATTTTAAAAGCAATTAAGAAACATTTTCTCAAAAGAAATACCGTTAGAGTCAAAATTACGAAACCAACCATAAAAACGACCGCCAAAATATCAAGCATTAAAAACTCATACAAAGGAACGTCTTGAATTTCTGATCTTAAATGATCGCCTCCATATTTCAGGATCTCATTTACAAGACGGGCTACTCTGGTGGATGGGAGATCTTGTGATCGAAATATTTCGCTCATCTTTGCAATGTTTTTCTTGTATTTTGGATTCTCAATGACTTCCTTGATATTTCTTACAAAATCGTCCACCGTAAAGTTATTAATGTTTATTGTGATTCCAAAACCTTTAAATTGTATATGCTTGCTATTAATAATTTGATCTACAATAAGTGGAAGTCCAATCATGGGAACAGCGTGGTACAAGCCTTCATATTGAGCACTGTTTCCACAATGGGTAATAAACAATTTTGTGTTTTGGTGACCAAGAAGATCGTTCTGAGGCAGCCATTTTGTGAGTAGAACATTTGGGCGGGAATAAAAAGAATTTGAATGTTTCCAGACGACATCGTATTTTATCTTACTGAATGCTTCTTCCATTTTCTTTACGTGAATGCCCCAACTGACTGTACTTCCTGGAGAGACGACGATGACTCCATGTTTAGAAGCAGTAACAAATTCTAAGATGTTTCCTTTTAGAGGTCTCGCCGGTTGGACAGCTATGCCACCAATGTATTTAACATTTGGTAGTGATGGTAACGGTGAACTTAGAAAATAATCCGAATCGACAATGTACAGTTGAACTTGTCGTATGAGTTCGTCAAAAGAAATGTCTGGCCGTTCAGGTGCATAGACTTTAATATTTTTGCCTGGAGAACCGATTATGGGATGGAGGTAATCACGAAAATGAAGAAACGTGTTTATGATTTTCTTCTTAAAAGTCTGTAGCTTCACCTGGTAGAAAAAAAAATGTGGGAAAACTGAAACTGCCCATGGTGTCCGGTGGATGTTGATTTGGTTTTGTACACCTTGAAGAATGAAAGGAATCTTCAGTCTGTATGCAAAAACTGCCAGACAGTTGCTCATGAAAACTGCGTCAACAATAGCTAGAGACGCATTTAACGATTTTATCCTTGAGAAAAGTTCTTCATCTAAAAGGTAGCGATCACAGAGCTTATGAAGTGCAGAAAACATTTCTTTAACTTTATATTTATCTGGAAATAGTAACATGTTAACTGCTGTGTCATTAAATATCTTAAACTCCGGAAACTCCTCTGTTGTGATAAAGTTGACTCCATCTTTTACTGGATCGAATTTCTCGTTATATTTCTCAATAGAAAGTATATAGCTGGTGTGTCCATAATCAGTCAGCTTGTTAGCTACTCTCATCATAGGATTGATGTGGCCATAGTAAGGTACAGACAAGAAAAGGATGTTCTCCGTGTTGGTCATTGAAACTAATAGAATTGTAACGATTCCGATTTCAAAGAGCAGGCTCAGTTTCATTGTGACGACTTAAAATGGGTTCTTATCACAAAATGTATCTGAAAAAGAAAGAATTTCTTTTTTAATCGAAATATGCACTTTTAATGAATAAAACAAGTTATTAGATACATTAAACTTGAAATAAATCGTAAAGAAATTGCAAATGGTGTCATAATTCCTCTAATCTTTTTATATGCGAGTCCTGATTGTGTTATCGGAACATTTTCATAGAAGAAAGTGATTTTAACTTCGTCATAATTGATGTTTGTTTTTTTATAACCAGAAATGGAATCTTTGAGGTATACTCTTCAAAGTGACCACCCACTTGATTAAAAGGAAATAAAATAATTGATTCATGCACCCTCTTTGTGTCATTAGATTACCACTGGAATCAGTCAACCCATAATAATAAATTAGTAGTGATTTATAACAGTGAAGACGGGAAATCAAAGTTTATACGGAGTTGGAAAAAATCCATTTTTGCTTCGGTACACATAATAACATTGACGACGAGAAATTAGAATCACGTTGATGGATTTTTTTTTACTTTGCTGAGCGAAAAGAAAGAAAAAAAAGACCAGTTATTTTTCAATATGGAAGAAGAATTAGCCCCAGTGGTAAAAAAAAAACCCAACTGCAATAAGAGCATTATCAGCTGCAGCAACAGCAGTTGTTAGAACTCTAGAAACAAGAATTTAATTGAAATAAAACAGAAGAATACAGAGAATTATCCATGTTCTTTCAATTCCGATGCGGTGGCAAATGCCATAGCAGAAGTCACATACAACCCAGGTGATGGAATTATCTTTTCTTATAATTGTAGAAGATATGAGAAAATTTATGGAGAAGAATGCAGCGACTGAGTAGGCGAGAAGAAATCAAGTCTTTTGTCGAGAAAGTTAGCACGAGTTAAACGTGAAAAATACTGTAATTTTTTACTACCGAGAATCCTGGAAAAGTTTGCTTTGAAGAAACAGTGGATATTCTTGCTAAAAGTTTTAGCGAGAAACATTCGTTATTCAATGCTCGCATCATATGGGCCCTGTTCCCTCCACAAAAAGTGGAACAAGACTTTAACCCGTAAAACTAATTGGGTGCACTGGAGAGGAAGTACTGAAAGCCAGCAAAGAGGTAGATTCATTCGAGACTGCAGACGAACTGTCGCCACGGCCTTTTCTTTAAACTCTAATCAATTCTTCTACAACTGGAGGTCGGGGCCAAACCAAATGCCGAGTATCTTGACAGGCTTGTCCGTACCGCTGAAGGGTCCGGGAAAAAAAACTCCCTTCCATACTCCCAATCGCAAGCCCACAGACTTGTCGCGGTTTATCTTGGCTCCTGGTACCGTTTCACCCCTGCTGATTTCCTTAAAGACTTCGTGAATCTCGGCACTGTTTCCCACAAAAGTAACCACGTTGTCAGCAAAGGCGGAATCAGTCAGTTAGTCAGTCAAGTGCCATATGTGATACACGCTTTAGGCGATCATGTCTCGAAGGAGACATGACTGACTGGGTAGATGATTATCCCGTAGTAGGTTGCCATTACTTTCTGAGGTAGACTGGTTGCCAGTCAAAGCTATAGAACCCAATCTGTCTTGTTATTTGACTCATGGCAAGATGGGGAAGATATGTACCATATTATTAAGTAGTAATTAGTGGGGGATCAGTTTATTATTTCATAACAATAGAAAACCAACCCCCACTTTATGTCTATTAGAAGACTTAATCATGTTTTCAACTATTTATTTACTTTTAGTCAGTTAAGTGTCTCGAAAGAGACATGACTGACTGGACAGAAGATTATCCCGCAGTAGGTTGCCATTGTTTTCTGCGGTAGACTGGTTGCCAGCCAAGACTATAGAACCCAATCTGTCTTATTATTTAACCCATAACTGGAGGGAAGCGACGGATTAATACATTTCCCAAGGGCATTTGTGCGTAAGCGAATGCAAGGAATTCAACTGGAATTCGAACTCGGCTCCCTGATTTGTCGTTCCGAGTCGATATCCACTGCACCACAACGCACCTCCATATGCCTATGGTTTAGGGGTTAGTGACTCCGCCTGACAGCAAATCGGTTGAATTTCGATCCCGTCCGGAGGCAAGTGAATGCTTAGCCACACCGATGAGCTGTGATACAGCGAAATAGGCTTGGATGTGGATGACGAATAGTATATATATAAAGATATACTCAGTTATGATCTGAGATTAAGGACAGGATGGTTAAATAAAATAAAGACAAGAGGAAAACTATATTTTAAATCGCCTACGCGTTTCGTCTTGTGATGGACTTTATCAAGGCAAAAAGACGAAATGAGCTTTATTCTAAATTACGTATCTATAAACAGTGTTGGCAAACCACAAAGACGCTCACAAATCATTTCAAAAGATTAACAGAATATTTTAGTTTTTAGAATTCCTTCATGTGTAGTGCAAAGTCACGAGATATTAAAATGAAGAGAATTCAACCGTTTTCTGTGAAACTTTTTATTATGTATGTTAGTCCGTTTTAGAATTCTTTCATGTGTAGTGCAAAGCCACGAGATGTTAAAATGAAGGGAATTCAACCGTTTTCTTTTAACTTTTTATTATGTACTAGCAATATAGCCCGGCATGGCTCGGGTGTAATAAAAGCATTAAAACTAATCCATGGTCCTGGAGCTCAGATTCTTTGGACGTTGGCACAAAAGACTAAAAAGCAATAGTTGCTTCAAGTTAAAGCGAAACTGTAGACTGAAAGAAAAATGAGTGGATGTAAGTCAAATATTGATTTCCTGGTATCGGTATCAAATTTTCTGCACTACTGCAAGAATTGCAACCTTGAAACTTCTGAATATCGTTTCTTATGTCTTTGTCTATGAGTGTATCAAATTTGATTAAAATCGGACCACTCTTTCTATAACCCGATTTTTTCGATTATCGATTTTCGATAGTCATCGGGGGTACCTCGACAGAAAACCTAGCTAAGAACACTCGCAGACGCTTATAGTACAACTGTGTAAATTTTCAAGAAAATCGGTTCAGCCGTTTCGGAGTCTATAGGTAACGGACACACACACACACACACACACAGGGAGAGAGAGAGAGAGAGAGAGAGAGAGAGAGAGAGAGAGAGAGAGAGAGAGAGAAAGTTCCATTCATAAATAAGGTTAGTGGTTAGTCTGTTTTAGTATAATTTCCATAAGTAAAGGTGAGATTGGGAAAAATCCGGGGCGCAAATTGATGTTTTGGTAGTACTGGATAGCGGCGCTCTCGAGAACTTTTCTTTTGAATAAATTGTTGACTCTTTTTATTAGTGCGGCAGTTTTAAAATCGAAATTGTGGTCGAATTTATTTCTGTCAATCACTAATGCATTCGTTAGATTATTATTAATGATGTCTCTTTTGTGTTCATATATACGTTTTTTAGATATCTACTTGTTTCTCCGATGGAGATGGAAGAACAATCCCGGCAATTTATTCCGTATACACCTGCTTGTTCATCATTTTGATTTCGGTTATTTTTAGATCTGATAATGTCCATAATAGTTTTTTGTGTTCATATATACATTTTTTTAAATAGATTTCTTATATTCTTAGTGCTCTTAAAAAGAAACCTATAATAATACCAGGAAAGAAAGAGTATGATTAGACTGAATAACATTGAACCTACTATAAATGTTACCTTCGAAACTGAATCTAATCTTCCTTTCCTAGATATCATATTACACAAAAATAACAACAAACTCGATTTTGACGTCTACAGAAAAGCTACCAACAAAAACGACCTGATAAATTTATACTCCAGTCACTCTTCCAAAATCAAATCTGGTATTATTATAGGTTTCTTTTTAAGAGCACTAAGAATATGCAGCCCCCAATATTTAACAAAAGAAGAAAAATACATAGAAAGCACATTCAGAAACTTGCATTACCCATATCACTTTATTCACAATGCAAAAAAAACAAAAAACAGAATATGTACAACCACAACAAAAGAAACACTGTTAACAATAATAATCTAAACAATAACAAATACATCATACTACCAACCAACCAACTCCATTGCATCTAATATCCAAAACAATATATCTCACACACACACAAACACACACACACACACACACACACACACACACACACACACACACACACACACACACACACACACACACAGTAACAACTACCTCGAAAATTATTATGGACATTATCAGATCTAAAAATAACCGAAATCAAAATGATGAACAGGCAGGTGTATACAAAATAAATTGCCGGGATTGTTCCTCCATGTACATCGTAGAAACAAGTAGAAATCTAAAAAAAAAAAAAAAAAACAAAAAAAAAACGTATATATGAACACAAAAGAGATATTACTAATAATAATCTAACAAATGCATTTGTGATTCACAGAAATAAATTCAACGACAATTTCGATTTTAAAAATGCCACACTAATAAAAAGAGTCAACAATTTATTCAAAAGAAAAGTTCTCGAGAGCGCCGCTATCCAGTACTACCAAAACATCAATTTGCACCCCGGATTTTTCCCAATCTCACCTTTACTTATGGAAATTATACTAAAACAGACTAACATACATAATAAAAAGTTTTAAAGAAAACGGTTGAATTCCCTTCATTTAAACATCTCGTGGCTTTGCACTACACATGAAAGAATTCTAAAACAGACTAACATACATAATAAAAAGTTTTAAAGAAAACGGTTGAATTCCCTTCATTTAAACATCTCGTGGCTTTGCACTACACATGAAAGAATTCTAAAACAGACTATCATACATAAAAAGTTTCAAAGAAAACGGTTGAATTCCCTTCATTTTAATATCTCGTGACTTTGCACTACACAGGAAGGAATTCTAAAAACTAAAATATTCTGTTAATCTTTAGAAATGATTTGTGAGTGTATTTGTGGTTGCCAACACTGTTTGTTTATAGATATGTCAGTCTGTCTTACCTTCTTGGTATGTTGATTTGCGATTTTTTTCGTCTTTAATTTTCTGTCTGTAATTTTTGTCTTTAATTTGCCTGAATTTTTTAACAGGGGTAGAATTTTGCTATTGTAAATAATTTTTACGTTTAAATCTCGTTTCGACTTCACAATGGTTTCGCTGTTTGAAGGAATTTTTAAGGATAGAGGTGGTGTAGTATCAGTCATTCTTTCTTCCCCTCTCTCTCTCGAATTCAACTACTTCAACTACCCCAAGATGGCGGGCCACTACGAAAATATTCTGGGAAATTTACAGAACGGAATCCTACTTTGGTATTTCTACTCAACTTTGTCAGTCTGTCTTACCTTCTTGGTATGTTGATTTGCGATTTTTTTTTGTCTTTAAATTTCGTCTTTAATTTTCTGTCTTTAATTTTTGTCTTTAATTTTCTGTCTTTAATTTTCGTCTTTAATTTTCTGTCTTTAATTTTTTGTCTTTGATTTGCCTGAATTTTTTAACAGGGGTAGAATTTTGCTATTGTAAATAATTTTTACATTTAAATCTCGTTTCGACTTATACTAAGTTAAAATTTAAATTTTTATTATTATAATTATTATTGGGGTATGTAGTACCCTCCATCACCCGGTTTTACACTCCATTCTCTTCTATTGAGCAGGAGTGGGGGTGATCGCCTTGTTTCTTGCGTTGGAAGCGGTTTCCGGTACAACTGTTTAATATATATTGCTTCGGGAATGTTTAGTTTTTGTTCATTGTCTTCATGTTTAAGTATAGTTGTGTTTTCAACTAGGGTTTTCCTGAATTATGTATGTGTCCAGGTATGTTGTTTTAAATGCCTAAAAATGTTAGAATTATCGTTCAAGTGTAGAGTCAAGTCGAAAGCTCAGATTGGATTATTAAAAATTATGTATCAATATTGTAATTTTCTTTCTTCATTTAATGATAATACTATTAAGCTTATCCGAGAATATGAAAAAATTACATAAAATAAATATGAAAAAATGACATAAAATAAATAGACAAAACTTGTCTATATTATTTAATGAAACATGCATTAATGAAAAAATGCTGCCTAAATACGCACAATATATATAAAAGCAATCGGAGTCTAACCGTACTGATGAGCTGTGATACAGCGAAACAGATCTGTCTGCGGATGACTATTTACGCTCTCACACCCTGATTGAGCACTCTGGAAGAATGGTATACTTTGAAAAACAGTAGTTACCCTGGCATGTACGCATCGCTCATTCACTAATTGATTAGAGCACTTTGGCTATTGGGCGTGTATAATGATAATATACATGCTAAAATGTCTGCCTTTTTCTACCGAGCGCCCATAGCCCAGAGGTAGAATCGCCGACTGACGCTAATTCGGTCGGGTTTCAATCCTAGGTTAAAAGCAATCGGAGTCTAACCGTATTGATGAGCTGTGGTACAGCAACACAGATCTGTCTGCGGATTGCTATATATATATATATATATATATATATATATATATATATATATTCTTTTATAGGCGGAATATCTGGTCGAAATCTTCGAAACAAGGAGGGTAACTCCCTGTAGGACCGGATTCGCCTTTAACTTACGAAAGAAGGGCTCTAAGATAAGAATGTACAGCATCGGCGAAAGCGGGCAACTCTGACGAACAGATCTGGAACGTGAATGGTTTCGACTTTACACCATTCACCACCACCACCATCACCACCGCACCGAGAGACCGATCAAGGACCGAATGTACAGACTGAAACCAGCCGCCTTGAGAACAGCCTCCTTAAATTTAGTCAAGTCCTATCGATCCAAGTTGATCAGCGCGGCTTCACTGTCGACTTTTTCTAAAATTTAGCGTACCGTATGAAGGTTGTCCTGAATAGTCCTACTCTTCACAGCAAAAGCTTTTTTCGGGGCCAATCAGACTAGGCGTCACAACCTGCAAACGGTTGGCTAAGACCTTGACCAAAATCTTTTACTCTGTATTCAATATAGTTAAAGGGCGGAAATTACTAAACCCATCCCCTCTATCTTCATACTTGTGAAGCTTGATCATCCCACTGGTGTATCGTTTGCGAATACTCCCGTTCTTCATCCACTGATTAAAAATCAGTGCCAGCAGAGAGACAAACACGCACGACTGCTTCAGGTACACCTTGTATGGAAGACCATCAATACCCGGAGTCTAATCTCGGCCGACAAGCTTTAACTCATCCCACGTTTTCTGGTGACATGAATTGGATTATTTTATATTGAACTAGCAGTATAGCCCGGAGTTGCTCGGGTGCAATGAAAGCTTTAAAACTAACTCTGTGAAGAGTAGGACTATTCAGGACAACCTTCATAAGGTACACTAAATTTTAGAAAAAGTCGACAGTAAAACAGACTCTTTGGATGTTGGCACGAAAGACTAAAAAGCAACAGTTGTTTCCAGTTAAAGCGAAACCGTAGACTGAAAAAAAAAATCAATCGATGTAAGTCAAATTTTGAAGTTTGGTGAGACTCGGATAAAAATTGTGGATTTGTATATAGGACATATAGGCAGATAAACAGACACACACACAAGCATCTTGCCATTTATATATATAATGGATAATGGATTCTCCCGTCGCGTTCAACGTATGAGGGTCCAACCTTTTTCCAGCAAGACAACCACACAGAGATTTGTTTATAGTGGTGAAGGCATTGTGTAGTACCATCCACACTTCTTGGAACTGCTGATAACAAACAATTGGTGCAGATGACTGCCACAGATCGCACGAACAGCAGACCTCAATTATTTAACCCATAATTGGAGGGAACGAACGGATTAATACCTTTCCCAAGGGTACCAGTGCGCAAGTGAATGCAGCGTGCTCGACTGAAATTGGAACTCGGCTCACCGATTTCCCCCTCCAAGCCGACATCCACCGCACATCCGTGAATGCTAACAGCACCTGGTATTCCCAAGTGGTCACCAAGCTCAACGTTGCTTAGCTTCGGTGATCGAGCGGGAACCGGTGTATCCAACGTGACATGACCGTTATATATATATATATATATATATATATATATATATATATATATATATATATATATTTTCTGCACTATTTTAAGAACTGCAACCTTGAAACTTCTGAATATCGTTTCTTATGTCTTTGTCTCTGAGTGTATCAAATTTGATTAAAATCGGACCACTCCTTCTATAACCCGATTTTCTATATTTATCGGGGGGCTACCTCGACACAAAACCTAGCTAAGAACACTCGCAGACGCTTATAGTACAACTGGGTTTAGCTAAGAACACTCGAAGACGCTTATAGTACAACTGTGTAAATTTTCAAGAAAATCGGTTCAGCCGTTTCGGAGTCTATAGATAATGGACACACACACACACACACACAGAGAGAGAGAGAGAGAGAGAGAGAGAGAGACAAAGTTCCATTTATAAAATAAGTTTAGATCAATTGTTGAATCTGATGCTAGGAAAGCTGCTTCATTGTATCGTACTAGACAATTATTTTCGTTAGAAACCATGTAGAATTTTTATAAATTTACCATTCATCCACGCATTGTATATTGCTGGCATATCTGGTCTACAGCTCGAGACCATCCAAAAATACCAAGGAGACTGTGTAATGTTATCGGTTTCATTGTTTGACTGTTGAATGACACCGTAAGTTCTATTCTAATATTTTCTTCTCTCGTTCTTACCTGTGGAACTCTCTTGCTGAAACCTTTTCTTTCTCTTCACTAAAGTTTTCTCACTTTCTTCCACTCTAATAACCCCCTTAAGTCTTAACGGCATTAACGTCTTATTTGGGTTGAAGTAATTAAAAAAAAAAATTCACTTTCCTACCCATCGAAATCGTTCAAGTGAATACCTAAAATAAATAAATAAATATACGGGGAAGAAATTGTGTATTCTTTCATTTTTCACCATAGTGATTATTTCCACTTTTCATTTTTTCCTGAACAAGCAGTTAACCATTACCATTTTTCTGCACACAGACGCAAATAATAAATAGAGATACAACATGGGGTTATATGTCTGGTGGGAGAAAAAAAAAACTGAGAGGGTTTCATTGTCTGTTTACAATTGATAATGAAGGCCTTGCAGCCTATAAAGAGGTCTGGTATTGCTATCCTGCTGGTGTTAATGCTAGTGACTTTTCTGCTAGGATCGGTGTATCAGCTTAGGCTGGAGACGGGCTTTATGAGTGAGGGTCTCCCTGTGATGACGAGGTCCTTCTGGTGCCAGCTTTAGGATTCAGGGTGCTATCAGGACACTCGATGATGCATCTTGGTGGCAAAGAACGTGTTGGTTATACAGTAAGTAGGAGCCTCTTTTGGTGACTTTTCTGCTAGGATCGGTGTATCAGCTTAGGCTGGAGACGGGCTTTATGAGTGAGGGTCTCCCTGTGATGACGAGGTCCTTCTGGTGCCAGCTTTAGGATTCAGGGTGCTATCAGGACACTCGATGATGCATCTTGGTGGCAAAGAACGTGTTGGTTATACAGTAGGTAGGAGCCTCTGTCCGTTTTTGCTCAGCTTGCAGTCAGCCCAAAAGTGATGGTCGGAACTATCTCGAGCATTGAATCGCCGAGCAGGTACAGGGATGTCTCTGATGATGGTATCAAGTTCCTCATAGAACTGGTCCTTCGTCTCAGCTGAGGAGCAGAGTTTGGGAGCGTAAGGAGACCTGGGCCTGAGGAGACTGATAGGCGGAGAAACAGGATTAATGGAAAAGAAAAAGTTAACATTCTTTTAATAATGTTTATCACTGCTGTGAAATTTTAAAATAATAATAATGATAATATTTTTACTATTTTTTGATATATTAAAATTAAGTAAAACGAATAATTTTGAAAAATAAAACATTTTATTTATTGATTAATTGAAAGAAAGCCGTCGTACTGTTTAACGGAGTATATTTAAAAAAGTACAGAATTATTGATAACTAATTTGTTTGCATAAATCACACACACACACACACACACACACACACACACACACACACACACACACATATATTATAAATTATGTTTTAGAACATATACATAATTTTTTCTATATATGTCCTCGTCTCTACAATCATATGTTTGTTTCAATGTTGGGACTCCAACATATCATCGGGAGAAGGAAAGAGTAAGAGTTTCGGAATCATCCTCTGTTTATATTTGGTTCGTTGTTGTTGTGGGGTTGGTTGGGGTTATTGATAATTAAGGGAATGTGTCTTTCCTTTTGACCGTTAGACTTTTGAAGAACCAGGTGTGTAAGTGTGAAATTGTTGATTAATGGTATTATCTGTTGGAATGTACGTTTTATCGGTCGGGTATATCTTTTGGTTAGAATTTCTAAGAGAGAGGCGTGTAGAGTGGTTTGTGTGGAGGTACTTTTTGTGTGTGCTGACCGTAGGAATTTTTAGGACGGCTTTATGGCTGGCTATCGTTTAATTGATTCATGTCTGTTGTTAGCAGTCCTATTTCATGTATTTAATTTGGCTAGGTTTTCACTTTGGGGTTCCTTAGATAGAGGTGATAGAGGTGGGGTGTTTTTTCTTTTCAATTTTGATTTTTCTGGTATGGAATATTTTTTTATATTATTTTTTTTTTCCTATTTTTATTATTATAGCGGGATAGGGTTTTTATTTTTTTTTTATTTTATATTCAAGTTTGGAGTATTATTGTATTTAGGCGAAGTTATTTCAAGAAATCTAAACTTGTATTGTTTTGGAAGTAAATGCAAATTAGCATTTTATCAGTTTTTTATATAAAGTTGTATGTTTAATCTTAATTTTAAGTTTAGAGGGTCGGTTTTTTCTTTTAATTTTTATTTATTTATTATTTTTTCTATAAATTATCGTTTGGAATCCTATTTATTTCTTTTAATTTTTTATATATTTTATTTATTTAGATATTTTTGTGGGTAAATTTTTTTTATTTATTTAGATATTTTTAAAGATTTATTAGATCGATTTTTTCTCTAGTATTTTTTTCTTTTATAATAGAAATATATACTCAAAATTCCAGTATTTTTTAGCATGATTGTAGGGTTAGATCTTACGTGTGCTCACAGTTTATTTTTGTGTATGATATAATTATTCTGAAGTAGTATATTTAATCTTAATTTTGAATATATGAATTTTGATTCTTTTTCGAGTTTGGGAGCCATTTGTTTTGTTTAAATTTGATTTTTCCAGTACGGAATATTTTTTGTATTTAAGTAAGGTTATTGGTGTAAGCTTTAGTAATAGTTTGGGAGCTTTTTTATTTCTTTAATTTTACGTTTTATTTATTTAGATGTTTTTGTGGGTATTAGACCTTCCTTTAAGGATTAAGTGGATCGATTTTTTCCATAGCATTTTTAATCTTTTATAATAAGAATATCTAATCAAACTCTTAGTATTTCTTATCATGATTGTAGGGTTAGGTCCCTAATGTACTTGCAGTTTACTGTGGTTTCGTGTCTCTGATTTAAAGGCTTGTTACTATTTATATATTTAAATATCTCTATTTTTTCTTAAAAGCAAAGAAAGCATGGTTCTTTAATAGATTTTGCTGTTCTTGCTTTTTTGAGGATTTTCCATTTGACCTTAGGTGTTTTATTTTCGTCTTTTAATTTCCAAAAGTATTTGGAAAGAGATGTCATGTTTTGTTTTTCTTTGTTATTGAAGGATGAGAGGTGATTGTAAAAGCGCTTTTTAAATACGTTCATGGTATTCCCAATATATATTTTTTCATCTTTAGGATTTTCTATGGATGAAATCGAACACATATATTAGAGATTTCGTCAGACATTTATTGGCCATGGGGCATTGGTTGGGGTTTCTACAGTTACAGCGGTTGTTATCATGGGATGGACTTGTATTAGTATTGGATTTATTTTTGCTGTGTATTTTTAATATTTTGTTATTATGCATTTTGATTATTTTTTCTAGATTATTGGAACAGCTATAGCTTAATTTTATGGTATTTTTATTGAAAATTTTGCTCAGAGGGTTATTTTTTGGAAAGTGCTTCTCTACTAATTTCAGAAATTTATGTCCAAGCTTGAAATTAACTGATTGGTTGAATGGAGGGTTATACCATATAATTTTCCTGCTTCTATTTTTGTTTTTTGGACTTCTGAATTATTCCACAAAACTGATTTTTGTTCATTAGCTCTATACATCATATATCGAGCACTGTTTTAAATTAATGTTTTGGACGGGAAAATTTTTTTTCCTTTTCTCTCCTCGTTCTATACTCACTCGGATACATACATACATACATACATACATACATATATATATATATATATATATATATATATATATATATATATATATATAGGAAAAACTACTAAAAAGTTGTAAGTTTAAAAATGTATTTTTTTGACAGTATTTATTTATTTCTATTATATATATATATATATATATATATATGATATTTCAGACCGGCCTCGGCCTTTCATCAGAAACAAATGATTTTAAAATTTAAACTAAGAGCGTTCGCCGTGAGATGCGTCTGTCGCGAGATGTTTACATCACGTGACGTATATATATATATATATATATATATATATATATATATATATATATATTAAAAAAGGATTAATTCAAAGATGTTGAATGCCCATTTCGATATGAAGATCCCCACGGGGGACAACACATCACCTCAGCAACAGAAAAATCCTTTCAGAAACTGGAGAAAAAATAGTCTACTTTTCCTTTTTAAATAGATTGCAAAGAAATTAAAAAATAAAATAAAATAAAAATAAAAATAAAGGGAAAGAAAAAGAAAAAGAAAACGAAAAAGAAAAAGAAAAAGATAGAATAAAATCAAATAAATAAGAAAAGAAAAAATTGACATCGTCTGGGTTCGCAAAAAAAAGAGAATGTAATTAACAGACAGCCGTGTTAAATCGACGTAAGTTTAAGCAACACGGAAAAAAGGTGGTAAGAGAGATAAAAGAAGGAAGGGAGGGAAAAAGAAAAGAAAAGAAAGAAAAATTTTTTTTTAAATATTACAGACGCTGGACAAATTCAAAAACCTAATTTCCCCAAAACGTTGAAGTATTAGAAAAAGGCCTTTACTTAAAAAGGCATAATTATTAATAAAAGGGAATAAAAAGATATAGGATTTAAAATAAAATTATTTTAAAAAAAATTAGGTCATTTGAAATTAAACTAAATAAAGACAACACTAGGTAAAAATATATATACAAAAACTGTATTCAGTCGTTTAATCATTTGTTCGCCTGTCTGTACATTCAGTTTTATTTATTCATTAAACTCGCCAAAAATAATGTTATCGACGACTAAAGAATATAGTAGTAATTTTATTGTATTGTTTATTTTCCGCTCTGGGATTGAACTCGTAATTACAATGTGTAACTGTAGTGAACAAAACAAGTTCTAGATTTAAAAATTTAAATGCTAAGCACTGACTCATTGATTTTGTTAGAAATAAACGAATTTTCTCGAATTTACAAACTTTACACACACAAAACTCACGAAGTTTCACACCTAGATGGGAAATGTTTGTCGTTTAATGGAAAGGCCAGAATCACATCCGGGAGTGAAGTTCCAAATGACCTTTTTCGAAATAAAAAACGAGCAAGTTTCGACAGTCGCCAGAAAAAATAGGACGAGAGTAATTAACACGTTCCTCGACAAACGTCAAGCGATCGTTATTACTATTATCTTTATCTTTCCCCCTCACCTCTTTATTCTCACGATTCACCCGTCTGACTTTTCTTATACTTGATAATCGCACGGAACCCTTTAAGACTGAGCAAATACTTCAACGACACTTCTACCAAAGATATCGCTCACACATACATACACACATACGTTCCTGCCTACGGACACATAAACTCATTCTTGCAAGGACTACTACGAACATTTTAACGACCTTGTATCAACCAAAATGCGTTACTTTTATTTGTAAAACCTCAGTTGAATTATATGTATATAAATTGTTCGTAGATGAGCCCCACACATTCGAAATACGCATGTCCCTCCTCCACATTCCTCTCCTCTTTCTTCTACTATTCATCCTTCTTCTACTCATCTCCTCCTCGTCCATTTCCTCGTTCTTCTTCTCGCTCCTCCTTTACGTTTTCATGCCTCTCCACAACATCCTCTTCCACTTTCGCTCTTTTCTTATTTTTCTTTTCGTCATCAAATTCCTCCTGCTTCTCTTCCTCCTCCACTCCTTCTTTTTCTACTTCTCTTCCTCCCTCCTCCTTCTTCTTCTACTTCTCTTCCTCCTCCTTTCCTTATTCTTCTTCTGCTTCTCTTCCTTCCCCTCCTTATTCTTCTTCTACTTTTCTTCCTCCTCCTTCTTCTCCTGCTTCTTTTCCTTCTTCTTCTTCTTCTGCTTCTCTTCCTCCTCCCCTCCTTCTTCTTCTGCTTCTCTTCCTTCCCCTCCTTATTCTTCTTCTACTTTTCTTCCTCCTCCTTCTTCTCCTGCTTCTTTTCCTTCCTCTTCTTCTTCTTCTGCTTCTCTTCCTCCTCCTCCTTCTTCTTCTGCTTCTCTTCCTTCCCCTCCTTATTCTTCTTCTACTTTTCTTCCTCCTCCTTGTTCTCCTGCTTCTTTTCCTTCTTCTTCTTCTTCTGCTTCTCTTTCTCCTCCCCTCCTTCTTCTTCTGCTTCTCTTCCTCCCCCTCCTTATTCTTCTTCTGCTTCTCTTACTCCTCCTCCTTATTATTGAACGTTGTATCTCCCCACCAAACACTACACAGGAGCTGGAGGGTAACGATTATATCGACAAGTTGCAATAAATAGCTACTGAGTAAACAAATTAATGGGTAACGCCCGAGAAGATATGCACATGATATTACCCGACACGTTCTTGCACCATCAACCCACTAAATATTCGATGTCAGTTTTGTTCTGACATTGCCTTTTATTACACGATCTATGTATTCAATATTATTGTTCTTGTTTGACGTCTAAAAAATATGGCGGCTTTATTTAAATTTGCTCAGATGTAGGTTTATTGCAAGTATCAAGATCTATAAATGTCATATAACTTATATATGACCGGCCGATGTCAGCTTATCAGCTGTACTAAGAACTACAATTGTACCTAGTCAAACCCGAAGCAAAAACTAAAATAAAAGGGCTAAAAAAAAAAAAATACAGACATACAGGTAGATAAAGAGACTCGCACACAAACATCTTGCCTTATATATATATATTATCGATTTTCTGCACTATTGTAAGAACTGCAGCCTTGAAACTTCTGAATATCGTTTCTTATGTCTTTGTCTATGAGTGTATCAAATTTGATTAAAATCGGACCACTCCTTCTATAACCCGATTTTTTCGATTATCGATTTTCGATAGAAATCGGGGGTACCGCGACACAAAACCTAGCTAAGAACACTCGCAGACGCTTATAGTACAACTGTGTAAATTTTTAAGAAAATCGGTTCAGCCGTTTCGGAGTCTATATGTAACGGACACACACACACACACACACACACACACACACACACACACACACACACACACAAAGACAACGTTCCATTTATAAATAAGTTTAGATTATATATATATATATATATATATATATATATATATATAATATTTGAAATAGCTATTCCTCAAATGTAAAATATGAATTTACATATGAAATAAGGAACACACACACACACACACACACACACACACACACACACACACACACACACATATATATGATTTTTTAAATATGTAAATTCATATTTTACATTTGGGGAATAGCTATTTCAACAGGTTACTAATATATATATGTATTTCATATGTAAATTCATAGTTTACACTTGGTGATTAGTTATTTTAACAGATTACTAAAACCTGCATTGTTATATATGTGTGTGTGCGTGTGTGTGTGTGTGTGTGTGTGTGTGTGTGTGTGTGTGTGTGTGTGTGTGTCCGTCTAAATATATAGGCATCACAAGTATACGTATGTATATGTATCCGTTGGCTCTTAGATAAAAAAGTATACACACGAGCAAATAATCGCGAGCATACATATATTAATTTTTATAGACAAACATTTGGAATAGATATGAAAAAGTTGTCATAGATAGATATATAGATAGATAGATAGATAGATAGAAAGAAAGAAAAGGTTTAGATAGTGAGAGAGACAGACAGATAGATAGATAGATAGATAGATAGATAGATCTAAACATTTATAAAAGGAACTTTGTCTGTGTGTGTGTGTGTGTGTGCGCCCGTTACCTATAGACTCCGAAACGGCTGAACCGATTTTCTTGAAAATTTACACAGTTGTACTATAAGCGTCTGCGATTGTTCTTAGCTAGGTTTTGTGTCGAGGTACCCCCGATAAATATCGAAAATCGATAATCGAAAAAATCGGGTTATAGAAGGAGTGGTCCGATTTTAATCAAATGTGATACACTCATAGACAAAGACATAAGAAACAATATTACGATGTTTCGAGGTTGCAGTTCTTAAAATAGCGCAGAAAATCGATAATATATATATATATAAAAGGCAAGATGTTTGTGTGTGTGTGTCCGTTTATCTGCCTGTATGTCTGTATTTTGTCAGCCCTTTTATTTTAGTTTTTACTTCGGGTTTGGCTCTAAGTAGGTATAATTGTAGTTCTTAGTCTCAGCCATGATACCATTTACTCAGAGGACTTATTTAGCCTTCAAAATTCAGTTTACAACGAAAACACTTATTTGATATCGATACCAGGAAATCAAATTTAGACTTACATCCATTCATTTTTCTTTCACTCTACTGTTTCGCTTTAACTGGAAACAACTCTTGCTTTTTTAGTCTTTCGTGCCAATGTTCAAAGAGTCTGAGCTACAGGACAATGAATTAGTTTTAAAACTTTCATTACACCCGAGCAACGCCGGGCTATACTGCTAATAGATAGATAGATAGATAGATAGATAGATAGATAGATAGATAGATAGATAGATAGATAGATAAGTTATGCCATAGCATTTTTCCTTTTTTCTTATCTCAGAAGTAGAATCTTCGTTTACCTCGAACTGATGTCAATCATAGAAATTGTTTAAATATAAATTTTACAATTTAATAAATTTGATTTTTCTTGTATGAAAGGTCATATCTTACCTTCTGAATTGATGAAAAGTCAGTAGACCGCTAACACATGAAGTCAATAGACCGCTTAGAAAGAATACAAACTGTTGTGACAGGGAACACATTTATTGGCTTCTAATATAACAAACACGTCCTTGTCTATATTTATCTCTGGGCTCGAATTACGTGCAAAATTTTATTCATTTGTTTACCGGAATTGACCTCTGAAAATATAACCTCTCGAAACGTGTCAGTAGGCAATATCAGCGTCCGCTTTTCAGAATTCTGAAAAAACTAAAAACTGAAAAATAAATCCAGCAAAAGACCAAGAAACAAGGCGAAAAACATTCTTTATACTTAGTCAAATTTTATTCTTCATGTCAAAATTTTCCATGAAGATTTCCTATCAAAATCCTATTAAAAAGTTCACGATGTATAAATGAGTAAATATACTTTGTTAATCTCAGCATATAATGTATTTCCATATCTACCTAAACTTATTTATAAATGGAACTTTGTCTGTGTGTGTGTGTCTGTGCGTGTTGTGTGTATCCGTTACCTATAGACTCCGAAACGGCTGAACCGATTTTCTTGAAAAATTACACAGTTGTACTATAAGCGTCTGCGATTGTTCTTAGCTAGGTTTTGTGTCGAGGTACCCCCGATAAATATCGAAAATCGATAATCGAAAAAATCGGGTTATAGAAGGAGTGGTCTGATTTTAATCAAATGTGATACACTCATAGACAAAGACATAAGAAACGATATTCAGAAGTTTCAAGGTTGCACTTCTTACAATAGTGCAGAAAATTTGATATCGACAACAGGAAATCAAAATTTGACTTACATCCATTCATTTTTCTTTCAGTCTACGGTTTCGCTTTAACTTTGGAGTGTCCTATATCATTATTCAAAATATATGCAAATTTTTTCTTTATAAATTAAGGAAAGTCCGAACTGACTATTTGATAAATGCAATCATTCATATTCCAGAAAAATGTATTGTATTTTTCTTGTTGATATGGTCACCTTGTTATTCTACTACATGCATTAATGTTTCACTCATAAATGTTTGTGAACTTTTCTACTCTTGTTGATTTTAGTCTGCGTGTAATGGGTATTTAACCGAGACCTCCACAAAGAAGTGGGATGTGGCACAAGGCCTAATTTTACATGGGAACTCCCAGCGCGTACACTCGGGCAAAAATTTACCATAGATCTTGTAGGGTCTAGCCCTTGTCTAGCAATGCCGGGCTATACTGCTAATAGATAGATAGATAGATAGATAGATAGATAGATAGATAGATAGATAGATAGATAGATAGATAGATATGAACAGGCTTAGATAGATAGATAGATAGATATGAACAGGCTGAGATAGATAGATAGATAGATAGATATGAACAGGCTGAGATAGATAGATAGATAGATAGATAGATAGATAGATAGATAGATAGATAGATAGATATGAACAGGTTGAGATAGATAGATAGATAGATAGATAGATAGATAGATAGATAGATAGATATGAACAGGCTGAGATAGATAGATAGATAGATAGATAGATAGATAGATAGATAGATAGATAGATAGATAGATAGATATGAACAGGCTGAGATAGATAGATAGATATGAACAGGCTGAGATAGATAGATAGATAGATAGATAGATAGATAGATAGATAATGAACAGACTGACATAGATAGATAGATAGATAGATAGATAGATAGATAGATATAAGTGAACAGGCTGAGATAGATAGATAGATAGATAGATAGATAGATAGATAGATATGAACAGGCTGAGATAGATAGATAGATAGATAGATAGATAGATAGATAGATAAGGAACAGGCTGAGATAGATAGATAGATAGATAGATAGATAGATATGAACAGGCTGAGATAGATAGATAGATAGATAGATAGATAGATAGATATGAACAGGCTGAGATAGATAGATAGATAGATAGATAGATATGAACAGGCTGAGATAGATAGATAGATAGATAGATAGATAGATAGATATGAACAGGCTGAGATAGATAGATAGATAGATAGATAGATAGATATGAACAGGCTGAGATAGATAGATAGATAGATAGATAGATAAGTGAACAGGCTGAGATAGATAGATAGATAGATAGATAGATAGATAGATAGATAGATAGATAGATAATGAACAGACTGACATAGATAGATAGATAGATAGATAATGAACAGACTGACATAGATAGATAGATAGATAGATAATGAACAGACTGGCATAGATAGATAGATAGATAGATAGATAGATAGATAGATAGATAGATAGATAGATAGATAGATAATGAACAGACTGGCATAGATAGATAGATAGATAGATAGATAGATAGATAGATAGATAGATAGATAGATATGAACAGGCTGAGATAGATAGATAGATAGATAGATATGAACAGGCTGAGATAGATAGATAGATAGATAGATATGAACAGGCTGAGATAGATAGATAGATAGATAGATAGATAGATAGATAGATAGATAGATAGATAGATAGATAGATATGAACAGGCTGAGATAGATAGATAGATAGATAGATAGATATGAACAGGCTGAGATAGATAGATAGATAGATAGATAGATAGATAGATAGATAGATAGATAGATAGAGAGATAAGTTATGCCATAGCATTGTTCCTTTTTTCTTATCTCAGAAGTAGAATCTTCGTTTACCTCGAACTGATGTCAATCATAGAAATTGTTTAAATATAAATTTTACAATTTAATAAATTTGATTTTTCTTGTATGAAAGGTCATATCTTACCTTCTGAATTGGAGTGTCCTATATCATTATTCAAAATATATGCAAATTTTTTCTTTATAAATTAGGAAAAATCTGAACTGACTATTTGATAAATGCAATCATTCATATTCCAGAAAAATGTATTGTATTTTTCTTGTTGATATGGTCACCTTGTTATTCTACTACATGCATTAATGTTTCACTCATAAATGTTTGTGAACTTTTCTACTCTTGTTGATTTTAGTCTGCGTGTAATGGGTATTTAACCGAGACCTCCACAAAGAAGTGGGATGTGGCACAAGGCCTAATTTTACATGGGAACTCCCAGCGCGTACGCTCGGCAAAAATTTACCATAGATCTTGTAGGGTCTAGCCCTTGTCTACTTTTTTCCAGACGAAGCTATGTTGAAGGGCAAAGCGTCGCCTGGGTTCCTCTCCGCCTGAAGACAGAGAGTTCAACAAGGTTGAGTGGATACTCAGGCGTAGAATGATATTTACCTGTCTCCCGACTGAGGCTGGATGTGGCACAAGGTTGAATTTTACACGAAAGATCTGAGCCCTTTAGCTCGGGCAAAAAGTTTCCGTAGACACTGTAAAAGACAGGTGGAGTTTTTCTCCAGACGAGACACTACCCTTCGTCATTACCTCATCTGGGTTCCTCTCCGCCTGAAGACAGAGAGTTCAACAAGGTTGAGTGGATACTCAAGCGTAGAATGATATTTACCTGCCTCCCGACTGAGGCTGGATGTGGCACAAGGCTGAATTTTACACGAAAGATCTGAGCCCTTTAGCTCGGGCAAAAAGTTTCCGTAGACACTGTAAAAGACAGGTGGAGTTTTTCGCCAGACGAGACACTAGCCTTCGTCATTGCCTCATCTGGGTTCCTCTCCGCCTGAAGACAGAGAGTTCAACAAGGTTGAGTAGATACTCAGGCGTAGAATGATATTTACCTGTCTCCCGACTGAGGCTGGATGTTGCACAAGGCTGAATTTTACACGAAAGATCTGAGCCCTTTAGCTCGGGCAAAAAGTTCCCGTAGACACTGTAAAAGACAGGTGGAGTTTTTCTCCAGACGAGACACTACCCTTCGTCATTACCTCATCTGGGTTCCTATCCGCCTGAAGACAGAGAGTTCAACAAGGTTGAGTGGATACTCAGGCGTAGAATGATATTTACCTGTCTCCCGACTGAGGCTGGATGTTGCACAAGGCTGAATTTTACACGAAAGATCTGAGCCCTTTAGCTCGGGCAAAAGGTTCCCGTAGACACTGTAAAAGACAGGTGGAGTTTTTCTCCAGACGAGACACTAGCCTTCGTCATTGCCTCATCTGGGTTCCTCTCCGCCTGAAGACAGAGAGTTCAACAAGGTTGAGTGGATACTCAGGCGTATAATGATATTTACCTGTCTCCCGACTGAGGCTGGATGTGGCACAAGGCTGAATTTTACACGAAAGATCTGAGCCCTTTAGCTCGGGAAAAAAAGTTTCCGTAGACACTGTAAAAGACAGGTGGAGTTTTTCGCCAGACGAGACACTAGCCTTCGTCATTGCCTCATTTGGATTCCTCTCCGCCTGAAGACAGAGAGTTCAACAAGGTTGAGTGGATACTCAGGCGTAGAATGATATTTACCTGTCTCCTGACTGAGGCTGGATGTGGCACAAAGCTGAATTTTACACGAAAGATCTGAGCCCTTTAGCTCGGGCAAAAAGTTTCCGTAGACACTGTAAAAGACAGGTGGAGTTTTTCTCCAGACGAGACACTAGCCTTCGTCATTGCCTCATCTGGGTTCCTCTCCGCCTGAAGACAGAGAGTTCAACAAGGTTGAGTAGATACTCAGGCGTAGAATGATATTTACCTGCCTCCCACCTGAGGCTGGATGTGGCACAAAGCTGAATTTTACACGAAAGATCTGAGCCCTTTAGCTCGGGCAAAAAGTTCCCGTAGACACTGTAAAAGACAGGTGGAGTTTTTCTCCAGACGAGACACTACCCTTCGTCATTGCCTCATCTGGGTTCCTATCCGCCTGAAGACAGAGAGTTCAACAAGGTTGAGTGGATACTCAGGCGTAGAATGATATTTACCTGTCTCCTGACTGAGGCTGGATGTGGCACAAGGCTGAATTTTACACGAAAGATCTGAGCCCTTTAGCTCGGGAAAAAAGTTTCCGTAGACACTGTAAAAGACAGGTGGAGTTTTTCTCCAGACGAGACACTAGCCTTCGTCATTGCCTCATCTGGGTTCCTCTCCGCCTGAAGACAGAGAGTTCAACAAGGTTGAGTAGATACTCAGGCGTAGAATGATATTTACCTGTCTCCCGACTGAGGCTGCATGTTGCACAAGGCTGAATTTTACACGAAAGATCTGAGCCCTTTAGCTCGGGCAAAAGGTTCCCGTAGACACTGTAAAAGACAGGTGGAGTTTTTCTCCAGACGAGACACTAGCCTTCGTCATTGCCTCATCTGGGTTCCTCTCCGCCTGAAGACAGAGAGTTCAACAAGGTTGAGTGGATATTTATTATTTCTAATTAATTATTTATTTCTAATTAATTATCAATTAATTAATTATTTATTTCTAATTAATATTTATTATTGATTAATATTAATATTTATTATTTCTAATTAATTATTTATTTGTAATTAATTTTAATTTATTAATTATTTATTTCTAATTAATATTTATTATTGATTAATATTAATATTTTTTATTTCTAATTAATTAATTATTTCTAATTAATTATTAATTAGTTAATTATGTATTTCTAATTAATATTTATTTTTGATTAATATTAATATTTATTATTTCTAATTAATTATTTATTTGTAATTAATTTTAATTTATTAATTATTTATTTCTAATTAATATTTATTTTTGATTAATATTAATATTTATTATTTCTACAATAATTTTTGCATTGGAAATGTGCGTGTGGCTGGTAAGCACTTTCTATCCAAACCCGGCTAATCAGATTCACGACCCAATCACTCATTACATTTTGTTCATCTACCATCACCTCCCAATCCTATATCTAAACTTATTTATAAATGGAACTTTGTGTGTGTGTGTGTGTGTGTGTGTGTGTGTGTGTGTGTGTGTGTGTATCCGTTACCTATAGACTCCGAAACGGCTGAACCGATTTTCTTAAAAATTTACACAGTTGTACTATCAGCGTCTGTGAGTGTTCTTAGCTAGGTTTTGTGTCGAGGTACCCCCGATAAATATCGAAAATCGATAATCGAAAAAATCGGGTTATAGAAGGAGTTGTCCGATTTTAATCAAATTTGATACACTCATAGACAAAACATAAGAAACGATATTCAGAAGTTTCAAGGTTGCAGTTCTTACAATAGCGCAGAAAATCGATAATATATATATATATATATATATATATATATATATATATATATATATAAGGCAAGATGTTTGTGTGTGTGTCTGTTTATCTGTCTGTATGTCCTTTATACAAATCCACATTTTTTATAAGATTCTCACCAAACTTCGCACAAACATTTTTTAGGCTGAGTCTGAGCTCCAGGACCATGGATTAGTTTTAAAGCTTTCATTACACCCGAGCAACGCCGGGCTATACTGCTAGTATACCATAATACCAAGTATTCCTCAAAGAAGTGAGAAGTGGACCTAAAAGAAGTGAAAACTCTTGACTTAAAAATTTTCTTATATATACAATTATATTTTCTTACAAATATATGCAGAGTGTTCATAAAATCCGTGTGCACTTTAAAAAAATTATGTAATCATGTAATCATTGATGAAGTTTACGAAACGCGTAGGACCTAGGGTATAGCCTTAAGGGACCCCCGCGAACGTATGACTGGCAGCCAAACTACTGCAGAAAGTAATGGCTACGTACTGCGGGAAATCTTCTGTCCAGTCAGTCATGTCTCTTTCAAGACATGATCGCCCAAGCGTGTTTCACGTATGTCACTAACCTGTCCTGATTAGGTTGTGGGTACTCCAAACGAGTCAAATGTGGAGGTGGAGAAGAATTTGCGAGCAAATCATTCAATCTTCGCGTCGATACACAAATGCAAGTTCACACAAGGGAACGTAGTGTTTTGACAGGACAGATCGGGAGTCAGTCAAATAAAAATGGGAACCGGCCTATTTTGCTCGATAGAAAAAAAATCCCTGAGTGCATTTTTGCGTTTCTGCCTTGTTATGTCGTGAGTAAGAATAAATAACTCAACAACAGGAATAGGTTAATTGTTGTATTCCGTGAAAATAGTATTTACAAAGGTTATTAGTATCCAATACAAGAATAAAGGTTAATCGTCTCAACCGTCGTAAGACGTAGTATGAGCAATGGGTACTTCCGGGTCGTCACCGGAAGTCTACGAGTGACTTGTCGATCGGCTGCTCGGCACACTCTACCTACGTAGATGCCACCATTACTTTACATAGTAATGGAATAGTCCATTATAGCCGAATAGGCGCAGGCGTCCCAACATGCCTATAAAAGTGGAGAGAAAAGTATTTTGTAGTCATTTATACTGAAACCAACAGAACTGATTTTATAAATAATGATTTTTAAGGGCGGTTTCACCTGAACTTACGTAAACAAATATTTGTGAACAGTTTCTATGTGTGTTCTCCAAAGAATTTTATTATTGAGATTTTCATTTATTTATTGATTACCATCGCCATAATTGAGGTGCTCATCATTTTTCTGACCTCTATAACTGACACACAATGTTACGTCGAGTAACAGAATTATGTGAAATAATACAAAACAACGTAATAGTATAAAAGTAGGTGTATTGACAGGAAATAGAAGTATTTACAAGAGGTGAGGATTAGTAGAATACAGAACAAGGTAATTAGTAGACAGTATCGTCGTAGAGACGTGATAGATTACACTGCCGGTGCAATACCGGAAATACCCGACTGACTCGCTCACTCGACTTCCTTCCTCGAGGTATAATCACTACTACTTTATATAATGATTCAAATAGTCCATTTCCGTTGAAAGGTGGAGAGCGCCCCAAAACACAATACGTCTTTTTTTTATTTTGTCTGGTGCGTTGTGGTGCAGTGGATATCGACTCGGAACGACAAATCGGGGAGCCGAGTTCGAATTCTAGTTGAATTGCCTGCATTCAATTTTGCGCAAATACCCTTAGGAAAGGTATTAATCCGTCTCTTTTGTTAAGTTATGGGTTAAATAATAGGACTGATTGAGTTCTATAGCCTTGGGTGGCAACCAGTCTACCCTAGAAAGCAATGGCAACCTACTGCGGGATAATCTTCTGCCCAGTCAGTCATGTCTCGAAAGAGATATGATCACCCAAAGCGCGTCTCACGTATGGCACTCAACTGACATTTTCTTAGGATTATAAGACAGTCGTCCATGCCGAGGCCTATAACAGTTTTATTGATCATTTTGTATCAAATGAATGCCTATGAGCTCACGATCATAGATTCCCATTGTAATGTCAATTTCCCTTTTATCTATATCTATTCGAACTGTATTTGAAGCATTCGTCTATTCTTGTTCCTTTGCTGGATGAGTAGGGGTCTATACCTCACACTTCACAAGAAGGGTCTATACCTCACACTTCACAAGAAGTGTGGTCAAGTTGCTACGTTGGGGAGAAATAAGTTATTATCGGCCTTGAAACAAATGTAGAATAATTTAGTCAAGCAGCTTTGTTCTGGATGGGTTAAAATATACAAGCTATTTTTGAACCAGTCAAACAGTAATATATTGCTGGTGTCCTCCTGGTTAGGAGAAACCGTCGTTAACCAACGTGCTTTCTGATTAATTCAAAGTTGAATAACGTCTTTAAATAACGTTTAAATAATAACAATTTTCGGATTAATAAATGAAAAAATTCATCACTACTTAAGAAATATAAAAATTAAATTCAAATAGTAAATTGCTTTTACTTTCTTTTTAGCATTATATATATATATATATATATATATATATATATATCGCTCCCACCAAGAAAACAAGCTATGATTACAATTCTATTAACACACCGTAACTCTCTTTATTTAAAAAGTAAAATATACTTATGAAATTTCATTATATATATATATATATATATATATATATATATATATATATATATATATATATATATATTCTCAGGCTCATTCCATTTTGGTTTTCTTCAATCTGCAAGCAAATAAGAAACATTTTCTTAAGAGAAAAACCGTCAGAGACAAAATTACGAAACCAGCTAAAAAAAGGACGGCCAAAATATCAAGCATTAAAAATTCATACAAAGGAATGTCTTGAATTTCTGATCTTAAATGATCGCCACCATATTTCAGGATCTCATTTACAAGATGGGCTACTCTGGCCGATGGGAGTTGTTTTGATCGAAATATTTCGCTCATCTTTGCAATGTTTTTCTTGTATTTTGGATTCTCAATGACTTCCTGGATATTGTTTACAAAATCGTTCACCGTGAAGTTATTAATATCCAGTGAGATTCCAAAACCTTTTAACTGCATTTGCATGCTATTAGTAGCTTGATCTGCAAAAACTGGAATTCCAAGCATGGGAACAGCGTGGTACAAGCCTTCATATTGAGCACTGTTTCCACAGTGAGTGATAAACAATTTTGTGTTTTGGTGACCAAGAAGATCGTTCTGAGGCAGCCATTTTGTGAGTAGAACATTTGGTCGGGAATAAGAAGAATTTGAATGTTTCCAGACGACATCGTATTTTATCCTACTGAACGCTTCTTCCATTTTCTTTACGTGAATGCCCCAACTGATTGTACTTCCTGGAGAGACGACGATGACTCCATGTTTAGAAGCAGTAACAAATTCCATGATATTTCCTTTTAGAGGTCCTGCCGGTTGGACAGCTATTCCTCCGATGTATTTGACATTTGGAAGTGATGGTAACGGTGAATGTAGGAAATAATCCGAATCGACAATGTACAGTTGAGCTTGTCGTATGAGTTCTTCAAAAGAAATATCCGGTCGTTCAGGTGCATAAACTTTAATATTTTTACCTGGAGAACCAATTGCTGGATTGATGTAATCCTGAAAATGAAGCAGTGTATTCATGATTCTCTTCGTAAAAGACTGTATCTTCACTTGATAGAGAAAAAAATGTGGGGAAAATGAAATTGCCCATGGTGTCCGGTGAATGTTGATCTGGTTGTGTACACCTTGGAGAATGAAAGGAATCTTAAGTCTGTACGCGAAAATAGCCAGACAGTTGCTCATGTAAACTGCGTCAACAATAGCTAGAGATGCATTTAACGATTTTATCCTTGAGAAAAGTTCTTCATCTAAAAGGTAGCGATCACAGAGTTTATGAAGTGCAGAAAAAAAACTTTTAACTTTATTTCTATTTGGAAAAATGTGCATGTTAATTGCTGTGTCATTAAATATCTTAAACTCCGGAAACTCCTCTGTTGTGATAAAGTTGACTCCATCTTTTACTGGATCGAATTTCTCGTTATATTTTTCAATAGAAAGTATATAGCTGGTGTGTCCATAATCAGTCAGTTTGTTAGCTACTCTCATCATAGGATTGATGTGGCCATAGTAAGGTACAGACAAGAAAAGGATGTTCTCCGTGTTGGTCATTGGAACTAATAGAATTGTAACGATTCCGATTTCAAAGAGCAGGCTCAGTTTCATTGTGACGACTTAAAATGGGTTCTTATCACAAAATGTATCTGAAAAAGAAAGAATTTCTTTTTTAATCGAAATATACATTTTTAATGAATAAAACAAGTTATTAGATACATTAAACTTGAAATAAATCGTAAAGAAATTGCAAATGGTGTCATAATTCCTCTAATCATTTTATATGCGAGTCCTGGTTGTGTTATCGGAACATTTTCATAGAAGAAAGTGATTTTAACTTCGTCGTAATTGATTTTTTTTTTTATAACCAGAATTGTAATCTTTGAGGTATACTCTTCAAAGTGACCACCCACTTGATTAAAAGGAAATAAAATAATTGATTCATGCACCCTCTTTGTGTCATTAGATTACCACTGGAATCAGTCAACCCATAATAATAAATTAGTAGTGATTTATAACAGTGAAGACGGGAAATCAAAGTTTATACGGAGTTGGAAAAAATCCATTTTTGCTTCGGTACACATAATAACATTGACGACGAGAAATTAGAATCACGTTGATGGATTTTTTTTTTACTTTGCTGTGCGAAAAGAAAGAAAAAAAATACCAGTTATTTTTCAATATGGAAGAAGAATTAGCCCCAGTGGTAAAAAAAAACAAACAACTGCAATAAGAGCATTATCAGCTGCAGCAACAGCAGTTGTTAGAACTCCAGAAACAAGAATTTAATTGAAATAAAACAGAAGAATACAGAGAATTATCCATGTTCTTTCAATTCCTGAAATCTGAAAAAGAAAGAATTTCTTTTTTTAAAGGAAATACACATTTTTAACCCTCTAAGGCAATTCGTATGATATTTGATACAGTATGAAAACAAGCCTTGAAAGAAAGATTTTCCTGAAAAATTTTTTAAGAGAAATATTTTATAAATTTCAAATGAAAGCAGTACTGACTGCTCAGTCAATGAATACCAAATGTTTCCTTATAGGGAAATACCAAATGTTTCCTTATAGGGAAATACTGTATCAAATATGATACGAATGGCCCTAGAGGGTTAAGTAGTAATTAGTGGGGGATCTGTTTATTACTTCATAACAATATAGTACTGATCCCCCACTTTATGATACGAATGGCCCTAGAGGGTTAATGAAAGAAAAGTTTTTAGGTACAAAATCAATACCTAAACAAGTTACAAATAATTCAATAGATTCCTACATATCCTTTATGTGCGTGTAGACATTGTGTCATGGGAACACCTTCATAGAAGAAAGTGAGTTTATCTCCGTCGTAATTGACTTTCTTTCCTTGTGTGACCAGATGTGGAATCTGTGAGGTATACTCTTCAGAGCGATCACCCACTTGATTAAAAGAGAATAAAATAATCAATAGATAAACCCTCTTTGTGTCATTAGAGTACGGTTGGAATCAGTCGTAACATATTATAACAGTTAGTAGCGAGTTATAACAGTGAAGACGAGAAATTAGAATTAAGGTGGTGTAATTTTTTACTTTAGAAAGAAAAAAGAAAAATAATCTTAAACATGCAAGAATTATCAGACCAAGTGGTAAAAAAAAAAACAACAACAGCAACACCAGTAGTTGTTGGAAGTCTAGAAACACGTTAATTGACAGAAAATGGAGAATTCTCAAATTTTTTCACTCCCGATGAGGTGCCATATACCATAGCAGAATTCGCATAAAATTCAGATGATGCAATTACCTTTTCTGATCATTGTAAAAAATACGAGATAATTTACTGAGAAGAATGCAGCGACTGAGCAGGCAAGAAGTAAACAAGTCTTTTGTTGAGAATGTTAACACGAATAGGACATGAGAAAACAGGAAAAAAATTATTTGAAGAAATTGAATATTCTTACTAAAAGATTTTAGTGAGAAACGTTCGTTATTCAATACTCATTGGAAGTGTATGAATCTGAAGAAAAAAGAATATGTCACATATGCTGGAAACGCTCACGAGGTGTGTGTGAAAGAATCAAATTAGACGAACTGATGATAGGCTGACGATAAGGATGTGCGTTGTGGCGCATTGGATATCGGCTAGGAACGAGAAATCGGGGAACCGAGTTCGAATTCCAGCTGAATTCATTGCCTTCACTTACGCGCAAATATCCTTGGGAAAGGTATTAATCCGTCTCTTCCCTCCAGTTATGGGTTAAATAATAGGACAGATTGGGTTCTATAGCCTTGGTCGGCAACCAGTCTACCGCAGAAAGCAATGGCAACCTACTGCGGGATAATGTTCTGCCCAGTCAGTCATGTCTCTTTCGAGACATGATCGCCCAAGCGTGTATCGCGCATGGCACTTAACTGACTGACTGACTGACGATAGGCATGTTTAAAGGATTAATTTTCATTTTAGGAAAAACGACGCAAAAATATGTGCCAGAACACTTAGAATACGTTACTAGGCTACAAACATTTCAAGGAAGTAGTGAATTATTATCTAATCTACATATCTAATATGCAGCTCTAATGGACAATTTGTTTAAAAAGGACGTACTGGACTGATAGATTTCCTAAGGATTTCCTAAGAAATCAAGAAAATACTAGCGTAAAACTTATCATTAGCGCACGACAATTTTTTTAATCATATCACCCCGAGCAAGGCGGTAACGTCACTGAAGCGCAGGGGACTACGTAGGAGTGAAAAGATTGGAAAAGAGAAAGCCGGAAACCCCATCCTAAAAAGGGAACAAGGGATGAGCCACTCCACCTGTTCAATAGATGTGGGTGAAGTGTGAACCGGGCGATAGTTTAGTCTATCTACTTCAATTGAAAAAAAAAAAAAAAGAAAAGAAAAAAGAGTGAAAAGATTGGAAAAGAGAAAGCCGGAAACCACATCCTAAACAGGGAACAAGGGATGAGCCTCTTCACCTGTTCAATAGACGTTGATGGAGTGTGAACCGGGCGATAGTTTAGTCTATCTACTCCAATTTAAAAAAAAAAAAAAGAAAAAAAAAGAGTGAAAAGATTGGAAAAGAGAAAGCCCGAAACCACATCCTAAACAGGGAACAAGGGATGAGCCTCTTCACCTGTTCAATAGACGTGGGTGGAGTGTGAACCGGGCGATAGTTTAGTCTATCTACTCCAATTGAAAAAAAAAAAAAGAGAAAGAAAGAAAAAAGAGTAAAAAGATTGGAAAAGAGAAAGCCCGAAACCACATCCTAAACAGGGAACAAGGGATGAGCCTCTTCACCTGTTCAATTTATTTTGATATTACACTTAAATGACAATTCAAACATATTCCGACATTTAAAACAACACGGTTATCAACGCTCACTTCTCAGAAAAACGCTCGCTGAAAATACCTCTATACTTAGACAAGAAAATAATAAACGAAAACTCAAAATCCTCTCCATCAAACAGTTTAAACCTAGCTTAAATAAAATAAATTTTGATATCTCTACTAACATACTCCAATGCCTGTAATCGGACCAAGAACCAAACCACCATCATTTTGTCACCGTGTGCGCCCATCCGCCACGTTAAAAATGGACTTGTCTCTTTGAATTAATTATTTTGTTTAATTCCACTTTGTTAATAATTTAAATGTTCTATATTCACTATATGTTAATATTCATTCTTTGATAATGGCTTATGTAAGCCGAAAGCTCAGATAAAAAAATCAATAATTACTGTGATTTCTTGTCGTCTTTTAACGACAACAACATCAAGCTTATCAAACGGTACGAAAGAATCCTACACAAAATAAATAGACAAAACTTGTCTATATTATTCAACGAAACCTGTATTAATGAAAAAATACTGCCAAAATACACACAATATATATATATATATTAACTGCCTGATGAGACATTGTTCTTTCAACGTCGAAACAAAATGTACAATTTTGTAGTAGTTTGTAGTTTGTAGATGTTCTAAAGTAATAATTAATATGCGAAAAAAAAAAACAGACAAACAAGCAAACAAAACTGAGAAGGTTTTATTCTATGTTTTTTTTATTTTATATCATCGTTTCACCCCGAGCAAGGCATTTCACTGCCACTATTGCGCAGGGGGTTACATAGAGGGGAAAGTGGTGAGAAAGAATGGTTAGATATAGGAAATGTCAGAAGTAGAGTGATAGACGGGTAAGGATACCGAGAATGAGGGTTGGGTAGATGGTGAGGGTATTGGGAGAATAGATGCAAGTTAGTGTGATAGGAGGTGTCTATTGACCTTAATGAAGGCTTCGGAGCCTATAAAACACGTTTCCTATCAGATAAAATAATCCAACTGGTAATAAATAACCGTATATATATATATATATATATATATATATATATATATATATATTTAGTATATCGAGGCAGCAAGTAATTTTCTAGACATATTCTATTAAATATAAGAGACAATGAATGTCTATTGTGTTTAATCATGAGCCGTTCTAAACGTCGTATTTTTATATATATAGAAGAAAAATATATATATTTTTATATATATTTTTATATATATAGAAGATATATATATATATATATATATATATATATATATATATATATATATATATATCTTCAAAATTCATCGGCTTTATTTGAAAAGCGTCTAATCATATAAAAATAACTTTGAAACCATATAATTTAATAAAACGGTCATCAGAATGCAATGTATGTATTTCCCTTCAAACTTCCATGTGTTACTTGGTAAATACGGCACGACAAAACCAATTATAACCCATGACTATTAATTAAACTGATGAAAGTCGAGAAATTTTATTGCTCTTATGAATTTACGAGGATATTTTTCAATCCAATTTTCCTTCCGTCAATGAAAAGGAATTTCGTTTATATTTAATCCGACTGGGGATGCCATATGATTGATTTCATTTCAAAGAAATGATAGCGTCAGGTTAGAGGCTGACAGCGATAAATCAGAACGACAAGTATAAATTTCAGTTTTCTCGCCGTCGTCTGCGCCTTTGTCGACTTCACTTCAGATTTCCGATGTTCTGGTGAGAAACATATTCGACTTTCGAGTCGTAATCTCATTCAAACAAACATCGCCATCATTTCATTTCATTTCATTCGACACACATAAGTTGAATAAGTTCTTGTTTCTATTTTTTTAATTTCCAATAATATATGACAAAGAAGTGTTTTTGCTGCATTTACTGTTTTTTAAAGATAACATGTGATTTTTAATTCTAAGCTGCTACATGTTAACGGTCGATCCAAAGTAAAATTAAACATCATCATCATCTATATTAATGCGATCTCTATCTAAACTTATTTATAAATGGAACTTTGTGTGTGTGTGTGTGTGTGTGTGTGTGTGTGTGTGTGTGTGTGTGTGTGTGTGTGTGTGTGTGTGTGTGTGTGTGTGTGTGTGTGTGTGTGTGTGTGTGTGTGTGTGTGTCCGTTACCTATAGACTCCGAAACGGCTGAACCGATTTTCTTGAAAATTGATACATTTGTACTATATGCGTCTGCGAGTGTTCTTAGGCAGGTTTTATGTCGAGGTACCCCCGGTAAATATCAAAAATCGAAAATCGAAAAAATCGGGTTATAGAAGGAGTGGTCCGATTTTAATTAAATTTGATACACTCATAGACAAAGACATAAGAAACGATATTCAGAAGTTTCAAGGTTGCACTTCTTACAATAGAGCAAAAAATCGATAATATATATATATATATATATATATATATATATATATATATATATATATATATATAAAAGGCAAGATGTTTGTGTGTGTGTCTGTTTATCTGCCTGTATATCTGTATTTTTTCAGCCCTTTTATTTTAGCTTTTGCTTCGGGTTTGGCTCTAAGTAGGTATAATTGTAGTTCTTAGTCTCAGCCATGATACCATTTACTCAGAGGACTTATTTAGCCTTCAAAGTTCAGTTTACGACGAAAAAACCTTATTTGATATCGATACCAGGAAATCAAAATTTGACTTACATCCATTCATTTTTCTTTCAGTCTACGGTTTCGCTTTAAGTGGAAACAACTATTGCTTTTTAGTCTTTCGTGCCAACGTCCAAAGAGTCTGAGCTCCAGGACCATGGATTAGTATTAAAGCTTTCATTACTTCCGAGCAACGCCGGGCTATACTGCTAGTAAACAACTTTCGGACATACATTAGCCATTCGATGGTCTGGTCTTATTTTTTCATCAGTTACAATTATTTGTTTTGAAAGGTCATTATTATTAGAAGTAAGGTAACACAGGAATCTAGATAAATATATTTCACAGCATAATGATATATCAAATATTTGGCCTACCTGAATAATATCAGTTACCTTATTACTACTATTAATAATAAACCCTTCAAAAAATAATTGTAATTGCTGAAAAAATAAGACCAGCCCATCGAATGGCTAATGTATGTCGAAAGTATTGTTTATAGAGATCGCATTAATATAGATGATGACGATGTTAAATTTTACTTTGGATCGACCATGAAGCAGTTTAGATTTAAAAATCGCATGTTATCTTTAAAAAACAGTAAATGCAGCAAAAACACTTCTTTGCCATATATTATTGGAAATTTAAAAAATAGTAACAAGAACTTATTCAACTTATACAGCGAGACTATTCTGAGAACCCTAGAAGTTATGCCAGGATTCGTTATCGGAGACCACAATTTAAACAATATAATACAGATGATACAGTGCTGATAGTAGACAAAGAAAGGAAACTACAAGACTTCCTACAGAAGGTAGATGAAGAGAGTGACAAGAAAGGACTACAAATAAACTGCAAGAAAACCGAATGCATGGTCAGCAGCAAAAAGTGCAGCCCAAAATGCCAATTACAGGTGAGGGACTCTAAAATCAAGCATGTACAGAAATTTAAATACCTAGGAAGTGTTCTAACAGAAGACGGAAAGTGCGACACCGAGATCCGAAGGTGAATTGGCATGGCGAAAGAAGCATTCCAGAAGTTGAGTAAAGTATTAAGAAACAGGACAATTTCGCTAGAAACAAGAAGAGAGTACTGGATTGCTATGTGATGTCGGTTCTTCAATATGGCGGTGAATGTTGAACAATATCTTTGAAAATGAAGGAAAAACTTGAAGCAGCTGAAATGTGGTTCTACAGAAGGATGCTGCGGATATCATGGACCGAGCATGTAAGCAATAACGAGGTTTTGGAAAGGATGGAGATGAAAAGGAAATTAATACTGAGCATTAGGAAGAGACAACTAAAGTTCCTGGGACATGCAATAAGGAAAGAGGGCTCTGAGAACCTGATACTAACAGGCCAGATAGAGGGAAAAGGAGACAGGGGAAAGCAGCGGATAACATATTTGAAGGACCTAATCAGGTGGATGACGGAACAAGGGTTGCATGGTGCAACAGGAGAAGGCGTGCTCAGAGCCAGCAGGGATAGGGAGACGTGGAAGGCCATGATCACCTACGTCCTGAAAGGACAAGGTACATAGAAGAATAATATATATGCCAACTGTTTATTAGAAATTATAATGTGAATATAAAATGGGGGATCAATTCTATATTATAATCAATATATAAACTGATCCCTCATTTTTTGATCATGCTAGTTTCTATACATTTATATTCTAGATTTATGGGCTTGAGCTAGTGGATGTTAAAGCCGGGCTTGTGTGGTGCAACAGGAGAAAGCGTGCTAAGAGCCACCAGGGACAGGGAGATGTGGAAAGCTATGATCGCCTACGTCCTAAAAGGACATGGCACATAAAAGAAGTAACAAGGACCCAATTATTACCTGGAATTTCGACTCTAAATGTAAATCTTACAATGGAAAAGAAGGTAGTTGAAAAAACTTGTCATCTTAAACTATATAAATAATCCTAATCTACTTAAGGAAAAGCGATTTAATGACCACACGCTGCCTTAAAAAAAATACTTAAATTTTTAGACCCCGATTGATACAAACCTTTTTATACGTTCGACTTACCTCACATCCTTACCAACAAATATTACTATTAATAATTATGAATTACGTCCCTTTGATTTCATCGCCCTGTATTTTTAATATTTTTTAACTTTAAAATTTTAATTTTATAATTTTACTTTTTAAATTTAAATCTATTTTTTAATATCTACTTGTAGTTATAGTATATTTAAATTTTCCTCTTGTTATTAAAATGCAGTAACCTAACTTTATAAGATTTAACTCACATGAGCATTGAGTGAACTTAAATCCAAATCTATTTAAAAAAATCTATAAGAAAAATTAACACAGACACGTTATTTCATTGTAAATCGGAAATATGGGCCTATTTTAGGCGAACCATCATTAGCTTCTGTCTTTATTGTACAAAGGATTTTACACGATTTTAGATTCGTGTAAAATCCTTCACATCAGTTACCGATTTACAATGAAATAACGTGTCTGTCTTAATTTTTCTTTTGCTCTATATGTATTTATATACATATATATTTAGAGCTCTCTTAGAGAGTTATCCTACCACTGTATGTACAGGATACTCCTTTGGATTCTTCTTATCTACACCGCATGCTGATATATATATATATATATATATATATATATATATATATATATGTGTGTGTGTGTGTGTGTGTGTGTGTGTGTGTGCATCGCAAGTATACAAACGCTACCGGCCATAATTATTAGGCCACACCAGTGTTTTAAAAAAACGATGTATTTCATACTATTTTTTAGTATTTATTACAAAGGGAATGATTGTAAATGAAAATAGAATGGTTCTTTTGTTAATATTACACAATAACATGTGCATCAAATGAATTTATAAATACTTAATAATTAACTATAGAAGTTTCATCAATGAAAGAATGAAGAAAATTTAGGGTGATTTAGATGAGTTCATCTTTGTTTCCTTGCCTTGTAAAATTTTGCAAAGTAATAATTACAAAATAAACATTCTATTTTCATTTGGCAATAAATACTAAAAATAGTATGAAACACATCTTTAAAAAAAACTGGGGTGGCCTAATAATTATGGCCGGTAGTGTACGCATGCATATATATCCGTTGGCTCATATACAAAAATGTATACACACGTGTATATTATCACGTGCATACATATATCAATTTATATAGACAAACATTTGGAAAAGATAGTTATGAAAAGGTCTAGCTAGCTAGCTAGCTAGCTATATAGATAGATAGATAGATAGATACGAGCAGGCTGGGATAGATAGATAGATAGATAGATAGATAGATAGATAGATAGATAGATAGATAGATAAGATTGAACAGTGACATAGATAGATAGATAGATAGATAGATAGATAGATAGATAGATAGATAGATAGATAGATAGATACGAGCAGGCTGGGATAGATAGATAGATAGATAGATAGATAGATAGATAGATGGAAGATAGATAGATAGATAGATAGATAGATAGATAGATAGATAGATAGATAGATAGATAGTGAACAGACTGACATAGATAGATAGATAGATAGATAGATAGATAGATAGATAGATACGAGCAGGCTGGGATAGATAGATAGATAGATAGATAGATAGATAGATAGATAGATAGATAGATAGATAGATAGATAGATAGTGAACAGACTGACATAGATAGATAGATAGATAGATAGATAGATAGATAGATAGATAGATAGATAGTGAACAGACTGACATAGATAGATAGATAGATAGATAGATAGATAGATAGATAGATAGATAGATAGATAGATAGATTTCAACTATTTTACTTGTCAAAATTAAAAAACAAATAAGAAATAAATATCCTTTATTTACAATACATTCTGAAATCATGTTTCATTTTTTTAGTGTTTTAAAATATTATTTTTAAATTTTTTCCGTATTTCTTTTTGTATTTTGCTTTAAAAATGTAGTTTTTGCCACGTAATGGCAAAATGTTGTTACTTTTTCTTATCTCGGAAGTAGAATCTTCGTTTGCCTCGAACTGATGTCAGTTTGGGAAACTATCAACATAAATTTACTATTTAATAAATTTGAATTTTCTTATACGAAAGTTCAAAATCTTACCTTCTGAACTGCTGCAAAGTCAGTAGGCCGCTAGTTTATAAAACAACAATAAAACAACAATACAAAGAGTTGTGTCACGGGACACATTTACTTACTTATATAAGGGAAAAATCTTTTTTTTTATACAAGACACATACTTGTTCCACATCGCTGTTTATTGGGGTTGAACTTTAAAAATATAACCGCTTGAAACATGCAAGTAGGCGTCATTTGAATTGATTTGATGCATTCAAGTCCTGTAATATCTGGGTCCGCTTTTCATAATTTTAAAAGGAATAAAAACTGAAAAATAAGTCCATCAAAATACCAAAAAACAAGGCGAAAAACATAATTTATAACTTGTCAAATTGTATTCTGCATGTCAAAATTTTCCAAATGATTTGCTATCAAAATCCGATATTGTTAAAATCTTCACGATGTATTAATAAGTAAATCTTAGCTTATATCTTTCTTTATATAAATATTAAAAACTTTGGTTTATCTTATACTACAGTATAACCCGGATATAAGATAAACCCGTATATAAGATAGATCTTCTCTGGTCCCAAATTAGAGCCTGTGGTAATGTATATAAAATAGACCAAACCCGGATATACAGTGTAACCCTGATATAAGAGAGTTGTCGGACCGGATAAAATTATCTTATATCCGGGTTTCTCTTATTTGAAGGTGTTTTATGAAAAATAAAAATTAAAATAGTATAAAACATTCATTAAAATACTTATACAATTTAATAACAGAGAATGAAATTATATAACATGTCAGATCTAACTCAATAATTTATGAAATGTTATGGCATTTTTTAAACTTTTTTTAATATCTGTTTTTCATGTTCTTTTTAGGCACCTCCACAAATTGTGAATTTCACAATTACTTTTTTTTAACAAAATTAGGAAACTAGGAATTATAAAAATATATATAAAATTTATAAAAATATAAAACTTGCTTTAAATTTTGAAGGAACGATTTGCAAAGCCCGTTGAATGTTGAAACGTAGGGTTCAGGAAACACGGAAGTGGGATGAAAGAATTGAATGTTGAAACGTAGGGTTCAGGAAACACGGAAGTGGGATGAAAGAATTGTCCCCTGCTGAAAAGTTTATATAGTTTTTATTCCCCTGTAAGAAGCGCAACCTTTCAAACACGTGACCTTTTAATGATATATAACGTACGGCCATTCTTAAAAAGAAAATACGGGCCTCAACATGCATACAAATAACATGTTTTAACTATTTTAAAAATCGAATGGCTCCATTATCTGAATTAAACTTTTCAATTTTAGATTAGTAATTATAGACTTCCCGTATTAATTTAACAACCTAACTTGAACGATGAAGGAGGAAATTTTAAAAGATTTTTGAAACTTTATAATTTATTATAATAAAAATAATAGCAATGAAAACAAGTCTTGTAAAAATTCATTAATCATCGAAAAAAAAATCTCTTCATGCTATGATATACTTAATATATATTGTTAATAGAACCAATTAAAACTTTATTTAAATAAAAAAAAATGGCATAGTTTTATTGTATTTTTGTTTTCACGATTCGGAGCAGATTTTCTGAAAAAGGGATATTTTTAGAAAACAAAAAAAAAAGCAATACTTGATTAACATTCCCCAATGAATCCTGAATTTAGTTAATAACTAGCAGTATAGCCCGGCGTTGCTCGGGCATAATGAAAGCTTTAAAACTAATCCATAGTCCTGGAGCTCAGTCTCTTTCGGCGTTGGCACGAAAGACTAAAAAGCAATAGTTGTTTCCAGTTAAAGCGAAACCGTAGACTGAAAGAATAATGAATGGATGTAAGTCAAATTTTGATTTCCTGATATCGATATCAAATTTTCTGCACTATTTTAAGAACTGCAACCTTGAAACTCCTGAATATCGTTTCTTATGTCTTTGTCCATGAGTGTATCAAATTTGATTAAAATCGGACCACTCCTTCTATAACCCGATTTTTTCGATTATCGATTTTCGATAGAAATCGGGGGTACCTCGACACAAGGATGTGCGTTGTGGTGCATTAGATATCGGCTCGGAACGAGAAATCGGGGAGCCGAGTTCGAATTCCAGTTGAATCCATTGTATTCACTTACGCGCAAATACCCTTGGGAAAGGTATTAATCCGTCTATTCCTTCCTGTTATGGGTTAAATAACAAGACAGATTGGGTTCTATAGCCTTGGTCGCCAACCAGTCTACCGCAGAAAGCAATGGCAACCTACTGCGAGATAATCTTCTGCCCAGTCAGTCATGTCTCAAAAGAGACATGATCGCTCTAGCGTGTATCACGTATGGCACTTAACTAACTGACTGATCTCGACACAAAACCTAGCTAAGAACACTCGCAGACGCCTATAGTACAACTGTGTAAATTTTCAAGAAAATCGGTTCAGCCGTTTCAGAGTCTATAGGTAACGGACACACACACACACACACACACACACACAGAGACAAAGTTCCATTTATAAATAAGTTTAAATTGTTAATAAAACCAGTTAAAACTTTATTTAAATAAAAAAAAATGGTATAGTTTTATTGTATTTTTGTTTTCACGGTTCGGAGCAGATTTTCTGAAAAAGGGATATTTTTAGAAAAAACAAAACAAAACGAACAAATAAAAAAAAACAACAAAAAACTAAAAAAGCAATACTTGATTAACATTCCCCAATGAATCCTGAATTTAGTTAAACTCTCGCGAATTTCTATACATTAATTCGTGGTGTGTCGATAAAACTTAGTTTTTTTCTAACTTTGTAGCCTTTTTTCTTCATACTATGCTGTTTTTTCGTGGAGGTACCTAGAATTATGTAGTCATTAGGTTTTTCGTTTAATTTTAATTTACTGTTACCGTTAACGCCGAACTCTATCCCAAATGTAATCACTTTTTTTTTTAGCTTAGGTATTTTTTTATTTGTTCTTTTTGAAAAATAATTGTATTTTCATTTCGAAAATCTGTTGCACTCTTCTTGTGCAGTTGTGGAGAAGAAAAAGAAGGAATATTTAATCACTTGTAGAAGGAAGCTCCAAAACGAGGACCCCGTCTTCTAAAACTCCCAGGATCAAGGTACATACATCCTCACTCACCTCCCAAACCATATCATTCAAACAAAATTTTGCAGAAGTATGCTCCTGGTGATAAAACAACAGAAGTTTAAGCAACAAAAAGCTGACTTTGAGGTTAAAATTAGTCAAAGAACCTCACAAAGTAATAAGCCAGCTCACCACTCGACCTCCGCCTCGTCCTCTCTTGCTGTGAAATCATTTTCAAATCATTTATCTCCTTGTAAACCTATCCCAGATGTGCATTGTGGTGCATTGGATATCAGCTCGGAACGAGAAAGCGGGGAGCCGAATTCGAATTCCAGCTGAATTCATTGCATTCACTTACGCGCAAATACCCTTTGGAAAGGTATTAATCCGTCTATTACTTCCTGTTATGGATTAAATAACAGGACAGATTGGGTTCTATAGCCTTGGTCGGCAACCAGTCTACCGCAGAAAGCAATGGCAACCTATTGCGGGATAATCTTCTGCCCAGTCAGTCATGTCTCTTTCGAGACATGATCGTCCAAGCGTGTATCACGTATGGCACTTAACTGACTGACTGAATATAATAGTTGGAAAGATGATTGAGGCTTCTACTGTTCATAAAGTGGGGGATCAGTTTTATGTTGTTATGAAGTAATAAACTGATCCCCCATTTATTACTACTTATTAATATAGTAGATATCTTCCCCATCTAGCCATGAGTTAAATAACAAGACAGATTGGATTCTATGGCCTTGGTCGGCAACCAGTCTACCGCAGAAAGCAATGGCAACCTATTGCGGGATAATCTTCTGCCCAGTCAGTCATGTCTCTTTCGAGACATGATCGCCCAAGCGTGTATCACGTATGGCACTTAACTGACTGACTGAAACCTATCCCGGTCAGTGGGTGAGGGGCGGATCCCTGTACCTTTATAAAAATCACACTTACTCTCAGTTCTTCCCCACCAAAACCCCCTGGAATTCCTCCGCCTTGAAAAAGGCGAATAAGCTCTGTCGGACGAAAGAAAAGAGGAATAAACGAAAAAGTGCCATACAATTTTCGTTGTGGTGCCGTGGTTATCGGCTCGTAAGGGAAAATCGGTGAGCTGAGTTCGAATTCCGTTTTAATTCTTTTGCATTCACTTACGATATTACTCAGCCACCACTTCCTTCAGGTACTGGGTAAATTGCAATACAGATTGAGTTATATATCCTTGTTTGATAACCAGTAATGGCAAGCTACTATGGGAAAATTTCCTGCCCAGTCAGTCATGTCTCTTTTAAGTGCGTATCATATGTGGCACTTAGCTGACGGATCATACAATTTAGAGAAGGACGTCTGCCGTATTTCTTCTGCTCAAACAGACAGAGCCAAGAACTACGGCGATATTATTCTTCTTCTTCTATGTGCCTTGTCCCTTCAGAACGTAGGCGATCAGGGCCTTCCACGATTCCCTATCCCTGGTGGCTCTGAGCACGCCTTCTCCTGTTACACCATGCAATCCTCGTTCCGTCATCCACCTGATTAGGTCCTTCAAATATGTTATCCGTTGCTTTCCCCTGTCTCTTTTCCCCTCTATCTGACCTGTTAGTATCAGATTCTCCAAGCCCTCCTTCCTCATTACGTGTCCCAGGAACTTCAGCTGTCTCTTCCTGATGCTCAGTATTAATTTCCCTTTTGTTTCCCTCATTTCCAAGACCACATCATTGCTCACATGCTCGATCCATGATATTCGCAGCTTCTTTCTGTAGAACCACATTTCAGTTGCTTCAAGTTTTTCCTTCATCTTTGATGATATTGTCCAGCATTTACTGCCATGTTGAAGAACTGACATCACATAGCAATCCAGTACTCTCCTCTTTGTTTCTAGCGAAATTTTCCTGTTTCTTAATACTTTTCTCAGCTTCTGGAATGCAACTTTGTGCTTTTGCATCTCAGAAATATAAATGTATAGAAACTGCTGTCGTCATAAAGTGTGGGGGGTCAGTTTATATATTGATTGTAATATGGAACTGATCCCCCACTTTATATCCAATATGCTTCTGTAGAACCACATTTCAGCTGCTTCAAGTTTTTCCTTCATCTTTGATGGTATTGTCCAGCATTCACTGCCATATTGAAGGACGGACAGCATGTAAAGGAGCTAAAATACTTTTTTTTTTATAAGCGTTTCACCCCGAGCAAGGCATGTCACTGCCACTACTGCGCAGGGGGCTACATAGAGTGGAGAAAGGATGATTAAATATAGGAAATGTCAGAGGGTGGGTGATAGGCGGGTAAGGATACCGAGAATGAGGGTTGGGTAGATGAGAGTGTTCTGAGAATAATTGGGAGTTAGTGTGATAGGAGGTGTCTATTGACCCTACATTTAAACACCTGGAGATTGTAGCTGTCGGGAAAGCAGACTTGTGGAAGGGAGTTCCACAGGCGGGAAGCGCGAGAAAAGAAGCTGTTGGAGTAGAATTTACGGTTACATCTTATTTGTTTAACTGTAAAAGGGTGGGACCTAGTTGCTAATCTAGTATCTCGTGTAAATTCGTGCTTAGTGATCTAAGCTCATCGGAGCAGAAGCCATGAAAGTACTTGTAGAAGAGGCACAGGGAAGCCACATCACGCCGGTGAGAGAGTGGTTGCAGCCGGTCTGCCAAGTCAGTATCAACCACGTTACAGATCCTCCTTTGTATTTTGTCAAGAAGCCCAAGGAGAGCAGCAGGGGCACCCGACCAGATATGGCAGCAATATTCAATACACGGGCGGATGGTAGATTTGTATATGTGCAGAATAGCTTGCTATCAATTAAACAATTCGGGAATGAAATATCCGAATGCGAAAACAGTGTTTACGGTCATCTGATCTGGATCGGGGGTGCAGTAGATATGGATATGGTCGAGGGGGTCAACAGTTCATGTAAATTCACATTCCCACTATCCTTCAAACATTTTTTTTTCTATTACGTCTTCTTCTGTTAAAGTTTCTTAGGATTAGGAGACCGTCGTCCTTGTCAAGGTCTATAATATTTTTATCGAACATTTTATAGCAAATGAATACCTATAATCTCACGATCATATATTCCCATTGTAATGTCAAATTTCCCTTTTATCAACTCGAATTGTATTTGAAACAGTCGCCTATCCTTGTTCCTTTGCTGAACGAAGCAGGGGTTTGCTCCAACAAGGTGTGTGATCAAGTTGATACGCAAGAACAAAAGCAGTGAGGAAGTGATAGGTAATTATCGGCCTTTGACGATGTTAAACAAAAGTTGAATATGTTAGCCAGTCAAGATTTTAGTCATCCGTTTGCAGGCTAGTAGTCTCGTTAGTTCCTAGCAAACTTGTACTGTAAATGGCAGGAGTATTCAGGACAACCTTGCTACTACGCTTGATCATTGAGCAAGTCAACAGTGATCAATTTAGATCAGTTCAAAGCATTTGATAGGGTTGACTATCGATTTCTCGAAGCTGTTTTGGTGGCATCTGATTTCGGGCCGTACTTCTCTACTGGATCCAACTTTTATATGCGTACAATCCCACAAGAAAATGTCTACTTTTGTTAGGTCCGATGACCGTGATAGCCACTCGGTTGCTTCACGTCATCTGAAATATGACGTTATTTTGTCTCACTTTGTATAAATATATAATTTTGTACTTGGTCAGCAGCCCTTCATGTTTCATTAAAGACCACTGACAAGCTACTACGATTAAGCTTTTTATTTAACTTTTCTTCTGTTCTTATAAGTGTTTTCTTTTCTTGACATAAAGTGCACAAAAACTGTTCTCCATATCCTAGCACCTTCGCCTATTCTATTAGCCATTACCAAAGACAGTTTATTTTTAAATTGAATATATGGGTTATTACATTAGGTAAATGGGTTATATAAATGTTTTATTTTCCAAACATAGTCAGTTCATTATGGCCGTGTTCATAGTGAATTTTGCTGAGTGTTGTCCTTTTTATTTTTCGTTTTTATAACGAATGTTTCAATCATATTTAGTTTTTTTTATAGATGGATGAAGCTATTATACTTATATTTTCTGCAAGTATGTAGCTGATAGATGTGCGTTGTGGTGCAGTGGAAATCGACTCGGAACGGCAAATCGGGGAGCCGAGTTCGAATTCCAGTTGCTATGGCAACCGTATTCAATGCAAGGGTGAATGGCGGATTTGTAAATGAGTAAAACAGACACAGATAAAAAAATGTTCTTGCACAACAACATAGTAACCCAACTTTCCTTGCAGTAGATGCAACAATTGATTTAGTCGCCAAACTTCAAGGCAGTTGAAAACGTGAGACAACACGATAGTGTCTGTTGGTCTCCAGGTTTTAGCTACTAAAGTTTCTCTATATTGATAAAATAAGAGCAGTTTTGTTCTGGATGCGTTCAAATTTACAAGCCATTTTCTACACAAGATAAACACTGCTTGATATATATATATATATATATATATATAAGAAATCTGTGAGTCTGTGTGTGACTGTTCCCTATGCACGCCTACATTTTTTAAGCTACGCCATTCAAACTTTCTATGGACACATATCTACAGGGAAGCCAGGTCGACACATACTTTTTGAGTTTAAGTTCAGCAATTTTTTCTTTCGCACTTTCTGGCCAATGGAGTCGATTGTTTACATTTGCTCTGTAAAACATCTAAGATCTAACATGGTTGCTAGATTACGTCACAGAAATTAAATCACACGTGTCAAACGCGACTAAAAAAATGAGACTTTTTTAATCTTTTATTCAGACGTTTTAAAAATTCATTTGGTCAACAAAAAATGTGAATATTTTTCCCCGTAATTTTGAAAAGAAAGAAATATTAAAAAAAAAAATGTGTTTTTTCAAATAAAAACAAAATTTGTAAAAAAAGTGCCAATGGTTAATTTAATTATTTAAGTCTCTTTTTTTCAGATTTAATATTTCATACTTCAGAAAAAAAAATAAGGCTTTTTTTTTCGCTAAATATTTTATGCAGGAAATCATCTGTCTGTAATTGGTGTGGCATTAATGCAATTTTTCCTCTAAAATTAGATGTCTACATTTTTAAATATTCTTCGAAAATTTTTTCTCCTACTATTAAAATGTTCTGAGTTGCACGGGCAACGCCGGACTATGATGCTAGTATATATATATATATATATATATATATATATATATATATATACTGTGCGAAAGTATTAGGACAAGAACTATTTTATCTTTTATGAGGCATATTGACAGAAAATAAACAATTTAATTAAAGTAATTTTATTTGATTTACTCAACAAATGCTTTAACAAGAAAAAATACTTGTTACAAAATAAATTTAATATTTAGTATAATAGCCTTTTGCTTTGATCACTGCCTTCATTCTGTCAGACATTGACATCACAAGCTTCCTCTATGTATCTAATAGTATCTCCTGCCAAGCAGCTTGTATTTGTTCCCAAAGTGTGTCTTGCAAAGTAACATTAGATTTATCATTTTTTTATCCAAAATATCCCATAGATGTTCAATAGAGTAGTTTCAAAATAACTTGTTTAATAGAAAATAGGAACAATTAAATATAACTTCTTTTTAATACATTTCTTTTACACCTAGTTTTAAATAATCAATATTTATTAGCAATTTACTTGGCTTTTCACCCTGTATTTCACTGAGGTTTTTATGAAAATCACCCCTGTCTTAATACTTTTGCACACTACCGGTGATGTGCAAAAGTATTAAGACAGGAGTGATTCTAAACTTTATTTTGATGCCTCATAAAAGATAAAATAGTTCTTATCCTAATACTTTTGCACAGTACTATATATATATATATATAAAACAGTAATATAATCAAATTTCATATGTATATTTTACTAAAAAATTAATATATACAAATGAAACGTTATCTAAACTTATTTATAAATGGAACTGTGTGTGTGTGTGTGTGTGTGTGTGTGTGTGTGTGTGTGTGTGTGTGTGTGTGTATCCGTTACCTATAGACTCCGAAACGGCTGAACCGATTTTCTTGAAAATTTACACAGTTGTACTATAAGCATCTGCGAGTGTTCTTAACTAGGTTTTGTGTCGAGGTACCCCCGATAAATATCGAAAATCGATAATCGAAAAAATCGGGTTATAGAAGGAGTGGTCCGATTTTAATCAAATTTGATACACTCATAGTCAAAGACATAAGAAACGATATTCAAGGTTGCAGTTCCTACAATAGTGCAGAAAATTGATTATATATATATATATATATATATATATATATATATATATATATATATATAAGGCAAGATGTTTGTGTGCGTGTCTGTTTATCTGTCTGTATGTCCTTTATACAAATCCACAATTTTTATCCAATTCTCACCAAACTTCACACAAATATTCTTTAGGCTGAGTCTGATCTCCAGGACCATGGATTAGTTTTAATGCTTTCATTACACTCAAGCAACGCCGGGCTATATTGCTAGTTATATATATTTTCAGGCTCATTCTGTTTTTGTTTTCTCCATTCTGCAGAATTAAGAAACATTTTCTTCAGAGAAAAATCGCCAGAGACAAAATTACGAAATCAATGTCACCAATGTATTAGTGTATTTGACTATATTCGTTCCATTCGGTACAAAAATTTTAACCGGAATAACCATTTCTTCAAAATGAAGAGGAAAACAAATAAAAATATTTAAAGACAGAGACACTGGCGTTATCTTAGTTGGGGATATATAAATATAAATATTTTCAGGTTCATTCCATTTTCGTTTTCTTCATTTTGTAAGCAATTAAGAAACATATTTTTAAAAGAAAAACCGTTAGAGACAAAATTACCAAACCAGCCGTAAATATGATGGCAAAAATATCAAAAACTCATACAAAGGAATGTCTTGAATCTCTGATCTTAAATGATCGCCTCCATATTTCAAGATTTCTTTTACAACACGGGCTATTCTGGTCGATGGGAAATCTTGTGATCGAAATATTTCGCTCATCTTTGCAATGTTTTTCTTGTATCTTGGATTCTCAATGACTTCCCCGATATTTCTTACCAAATCGTTCACCGTAAAGTTATTAATATCCATTGAGATTCCAAAACTTTTTAACTGCATTTGCTTGCTATTAGTAGCTTGATCTGCAAAAACTGGAATTCTTTATTTAAAAAATAAACTATTCTTATGAAAGTTCCTTATATATATTATATATATTCTCAGACTCATTCCATTTTGGTTTTCTTCAATCTGCAAGCAAATAAGAAACATTTTTTTAAAAGAAAAACCGTCAGAGTCAAAATTATGAAACCAACCATAAAAATGACGGCCAAAATATCAAGCATTAAAAACTCATACAAAGGAACGTCTTGAATTTCTGATCTTAAATGATCGCCTCCATATTTCAAGATTTCATTTACAAGGCAGGCTGCTCTGGTCGATGGGAGATCTTGTGATCGAAATATTTCGCTCATCTTTGCAATGTTTTTCTTGTATTTTGGATTCTCAATGACTTCCTCGATATTTCTTACCAAATCGTCCACCGTGAAGTTATTAATGTCCATTGCAATTCCAAAATCTTTTGATTGTATATGCTTGCTATTAGTAACTTGATCTGCAATAACTGGAATTCCAAGCATGGGAACAGCATGGTACAATCCTTCATATTGAGCACTGTTTCCACAGTGAGTGATAAATAATTTTGTGTTTTGGTGACCAAGAAGATCGTTCTGAGGCAGCCATTTTGTGAGTAGAACATTTGGTCGGGAATAAGAAGAATTTGAATGTTTCCAGACGACATCGTATTTTATCTTACTGAACGCTTTTACCATTTTCTTTACGTGAATGCCCCAACTGACTGTACTTCCTGGAGAGACGACGATGACTCCATGTTTAGAAGCAGTAACAAATTCTAAGATGTTTCCTTTTAGAGGTCTCGCCGGTTGGACAGCTATGCCACCAATGTATTTGACATTTGGTAGTGATGGTAACGGCAAATTTAGGAAATAATCCGAATCGACAATGTACAGTTCAGCTTGTCGTATGAGTTCGTCAAAAGAAATATCCGGTCGTTCAGGTGCATAAACTTTAATATTTTTACCTGGAGAACCAATTGCTGGATTGATGTAATCCTGAAAATGAAGCAGCGTATTCATGATTCTCTTCGTAAAAGACTGTATCTTCACTTGATAGAGAAAAAAATGTGGGGAAACTGAAATTGCCCATGGTGTCCGGTGAATGTTGATCTGGTTGTGTGCACCTTGGAGAATGAATGGAATCTTAAGTCTGAACGCGAAAACCGCCAAACAGTTGCTTACGAAATTCGCGTCAACAATAGCTAGAGACGCATTTAACGATTTTATCCTTGAGAAAAGTTCTTCGTCTAAAAGGTAACGATCACAGAGCTTATGAAACTCACAGAACATTTTTTCCATTCTGTATTTATCTGGAAAATGTAACAAGTTAATTGTTGCATCGGTAAATATCTTAAACTCTGGAAACTCCTCTGTTGTGATAAATTTGACTCCATCTTTTACTGGATCGAATCTTCCGCTAAATTTCTCGATGGTAAATATGTAGCTGGTATGTCCATAATCAGTCAGCTTGTCAGCGACTCTCACCAGAGGATTGATGTGACTAAAATAAGGCGCAGACAAGAAAATTATATTGTTCGTGTTGGTCATTGGAACTAATATAATGGTAACGATTCCGATTTCGAAGAGCAGGGTCAGTTTCATTGTGAGGACTTAAGACGGGTTCTCATAAAACGATCAATCTGAAAAAGGAAGAATTTATTTTTTTAAAACGAAACATACATTTTTAATGAATTAAACAAGTTATCGTATACATAAAAACAAAAATTAACAATAAGTTACAAATAATGTCGTAAGTCCTGCATATATTTTTACATGCGTGTTCTGACTATAGAAGAAAGTGATTTTATCTTCGCCAGGGCTACCAAGGGTGTTTTTTATTGTGACACCAACACTGGATGGGTTGCCTCCAGGCCCCATCCTGTTATTTCACCCATAACTGGAGGGAAGTGACGGGTTAATACCCTTAGGAAAGTCCTACCAACTCCTACCCTGCTATTTAACCCATAACTGGAGAGAAGGGACGGATTAACACCTTCCCCAAGGGTACCAGTGCTTAAGTGAATGCAGGGTACTCAACTGGAATTCGAACTCGGCTCACTGATTTCTCTTTCCAAGCCGACATCCACTGCACCACAACGCACATCCGTCACTGAACGCTTACAGCGCCTGGTATTCCCAAGCGGTCACCCATCTAAGTACTGACCAGGCTCACCTTGCTTAATTTCGGTGATCGAACGAGAACCGGTGTATTCAACGTGATATGCCGTAAGCATATCACGTTGATTGTGAGAGGGGGGGATCAAAAATGATGAGGTGGGTAAAAAAATGCAGTGCCACGCTCACTGGCAGGCCAGCTTTTTTTCTTCGGTCGCCTCAAGGAAATGGATTTTAAGTTTCCCTTTCTCGGCCGTTACACTGGGCAGTTGGAACAGACACCAACTAAGCCGCTCCTACTTCTTCTTTGTCAGTTTGACTGACTGTCTGTCTGTCTGTCTGTCTGTCTGTCAGTTGTCACGTCCAAACTTTAACACACGCAGTCCACGAAAAAAACAAAATCTCCCAACGCTGCTGGCGCCCCGCTTTTTATGCCACCCCAAGATGGCCAAAATTTGAATGTGTGCAAATATCTTCTCGTTTTGGACGAGATAGGCTCGCATAAATTGTGTCTTCAAAGGCAGCCATATTTCTTTTTAGTTATTATTTTCAAGCAAGACACATTCGCGCTCGTTTCGAATTCAGAGAGAGAGAGAGAGAGAGAGAGAGAGAGAGAGACCTCATTATGTCAGTGAGAAGTGTAGATTGTCAAGAAGCCCGAGGTGAATAGCAGGGAACCCGACCAGCTGTGATAGCAGCATTCAATGCACGGGTGGATGATAGATTTGTATATGTGCAAGATGGATTCAGATAAGAAAAACTTCCTGGTCCTACACAGTGAACCGACCTTCCTAGCAGCAGATTTAGCTATGGATTCGATGTAGTCAGTCTACTTGAGGTCGACTGATAGAGTTAGGCCGAGGGGGCACAGTGTTTTGATTTCAAGGAGACTAGCCTGATCCATGCAAATCGGAGTAGGAGCAGTTGCCTATATTGGTTAAATGATAGCAGCTTCGTTTTGGAAGTATTAAAATTTACAAGCCATTTCTTATCCCAGTCCACCACAAATTTGAGGTCCTTTTCAAGATCAGCAGCGAAGTTCGCTTTGTCAGCCTCAGCAGATTTCTTATCGAGGCGGGAGTAAATGGTAGCGTAGATGCCTACTTGGGATCTGATTACATCAGGGAGATCATTGATAAAAATTAGAAAAAGCATAGGACCTTGAACAACATATCGAGCATATAAAAATGGTACTGAAAAATATAGATCACGTGTTCAAACTAAGTGAGGAATAGCTCGAATTGTTTTTGCATAAAATCAAGTACCTAGGATAAATCATTGACGAAAATGGCCATCAAACAGATTCGTCAAGGGCAGGTGCAATTAAGAATATGCTTTATCCAACAAACGTTACTAGGCTACAAGTATTTCTGGGCTTGGCAAATTTTTATCCAATTTACGTGACTAATATGTAAGATTTGAGAGCTCCGCTGAATAATTTGCTTATAAAAGGTGTAAAGTGGAACTGGATTAATTAGCGTCAGAAGGCGTTTGAAAAAATCAAGAAAATACTAACGTCAGATTTATCATCGGTTCACTACAATGTAAAAGCAGAATTCCCTTTGGTTTCAGATGCTAGTGACTACAGTATAGAAGCGGTAATTCTTAATAAAGATGATGATGGTAAGCTGAAGGACGTTGCATGTGCTTGACATTCGCATGACCGATAGATAATATTACAGCCAGAATAAAAGAGGCTTTAACAATTTTTTTTTCAGTGAAAAAAAATCACAAACTTAAACACAAACATATATTATATATTTTTGGTTCGAAAAAAAAGGGGGGATTCTTAGGCATGCAGCAAATTAATTACGATGGAATACTAATACGATGGAATACCAATACGATGGAATGCTAATACGATGGAATACTAATACGATGGAATACAAATACGATGGAATACTAATACGATGGAATACTAATACGATGGAATACTAATACGATGGAATACCAATACGATGGAATACTAATACGATGGAATACTAATACGTCGAAGGAATTAGGACATGCAATATTTTTATTATCAATTGTGATGTACATCATCACAATTGATAATAAAAATATTGAACTGTTTGAGGATACTATCATTGCAACATTAAATTAAAAATATGTTATGAAATGGACGCGAACTACAGGTTAACTTGAAAAGTAGAAGCAGAAGAAAACATGTTTTCTTTTTTCGAAAATAAAAACGTCTAAAAGAAATTAAGAAAGATAAGCATCAGGAAGAGACAACTGAAGTTCCTGGGACATGCAATGAGGAAAGAGGGCTTGGAGAACCTGATATTAACAGGCCAGATAGAGGGGAAAAGAGACAGGGGAAAGCAGCGGATAACATTTGAAGGACCTGATCAGGTGGATGACGGAACGAAGGTTGCGTGGTGTAACAGGAGAAGGCGTGCTAAGAGCCACCAGGGATAGGGAGACGTGAAAAGCTATGATCGCCTACGTTCTGAAGAGATAGGGCACATAGAAGAAAAATATGCCAACTGTTTATAAGAAATTATAATGTGAATATAAAATGGGGGATCAATTCTATATTATAATCAATAAATAAATTGATCCCTCATATTGCGGCCATGCTAGTTTCTATATATTTATATTCTAGATTTGTGGGCTTGAGCTAGTGGATAGTAGATCCGGGTTTGGGTGGTAAATCTAGAATATAAATGTATAGAAAATCCGTAGCCACTAAATGAGGGATCAATTTATATATTGACTATAATATAGAATTGATCCCCCATTTTATATCTATATCGATAGCAGGAAAACAAAATTTACATCCATTCATTTTTCTTTCAGTCTACGGTTTCGCTTTAACTGAAAACAGCTATTGCTTTTTAGTCTTTCGTGCCAATATCCAAAGAGTCTGAGCTCCAGGACCACGGATTAGTTTCATTACACCCGAGCAACGCCGGGCTATACTGCTAGTATATATATATATATATATATATATATATATATATATATACTGCTAGTATATATATATATATATATATATATATACTGCTGTGTGTGTGTGTATATATATATATATATATATATATATATATATATATATATATTAATAATTTCTCCCCAATTAAGGTAAGACTGCCATATATATATATAGTTGTCATCCACATACAAGTTCAGACTCTGAACGTTGACACAAAAGACTAAAAAGCAATAGTTGTTTCCAGTTAAAGCAAAACCGTAGACTGAAAGAAAAATGAATGGATGCAAGTCAAATTTTGATTTCCTGCTATCGATATATATATATTTGTCATCCACATACAAGCCTGTTTCGATGTATCTGAGCTCATCAGTGTGGATAGACATCTACTTACTTCTGGCCGGGATCGAAACTCGACCAATTCAGTGTCGGTCGGAGTTGCTACTCCCTAAGCGAATGAGAGAGAGAACATTTTAAAATTATATATATATATAAGCGGTGTATACACACGCCACTCACCGAAAGAACTCAATTCATTCCTGAAGAGTAAAGTGTAAATCGCAGAAGTAGTAAATATTTTAAAAATTTTCCTCTCCAAAGAGTTCAATAGTAGTAAGAGCATAATATATTTGTCATCCACATACAAGTCTGTTTCACTGTATCACAGCTCATCATTGTGAATAAACACACACACA